>BPTQ01000006.1:123663918-123998000 GCA_019973895.1 Chrysanthemum seticuspe | reverse complement strand
CTGTTTTACTAATATTGATCAACTTATTGTTATTCAAGAAAGCTGGAGATGCTAATGATAGTTGATCAGTTTGAACTAATTGTTTACAGTGATACTTTGAAATCGTGTTAACCTAGAATCTTAGTTGAACTTTAACTTAATTTTGTACAATTGTGTTAGTGATTGATTAGTATACTATTAGTTGTAGTAAATTCGTTCACATATTTCTTTGATCGGTGAGTATCGTTTGTACTTGTATTTGAGTCTTGAAACTTGTAATCTTTTGTACTAATTTTCAGAATGTTACGAACCTTAGGATTTCAAAAATGTCATTTTTATATTTTTAGGTCTTTTATTTCTTAGATTCACTTTTTATTTTGTACGTATACGTAGTTTTTAAACGTACATTTTGCGTTTCTTTTATCTGATTGTTGTGCTTTCCAATTCTGTATTCCATTCTATTCCAATCAATCAGTAGTGTAATTTCTCATCCAAAACCTTTACTGATCACTATCCTTAGTGATCACTCTATCATCTGAGTTAGTTTTGGCACACCATTGAGTCTCCGTGGGACTTAACGACCCGGGAATTCATTATATTCTCTGATCTTCATTGCATTTGTGTTTCAACTGTTTTAAGTTTCTTAAGGTTAGCCATTCACAAGTGGCTAGCTTGTGTGAGGTAACTTGACGGTTTAGCACAGATCAACTACTCTCTCTACTCATCAAACAAAGCTCTCTAGCTCTGAAATTCGTCCTTAGAAGTCCAGGAAAGTTTGGAGTTCCAGAAGTTCCACATTTGGAGGCCAAATCAACAAGAAGTCTACCCTAATACTTTGGGAATCATTACTTCACCATTTGTAATCTTATTCCAAGCATTGTAAGACTTTTAATCATGTTTTCTAATGTTCAAAGTTCTGAGTTTATGTTCATGTTTGCTATGAGTGGCTAGTTTCTTTATACACTTGCTTAAATGATGTTGATTATCATATGATTAGTTAGTGATTGTGTTAACATGTTTTAATTCAATTTCAAGTTGATTCTAAGATCCAATTGTGCTAAAGTTTCATAGTGACATTTGTTAATCAAGTTTGACTAGTTGATAGTAATCGTAGAGGTCGAAAGAACTTATTGTTATTCAACTAGTTATAATCATTTTGTCTATGGATGATTGTTTTTACCCATTATTCTTGATTATACAAAGGAACTAAGGTGTGGTTGTAATAAAAACAATTTTTGATTATCAAAATGGATTGGTTGGAAACATCTAAAAGGTCGTAAGATTAGTTGTTGAGAATCAATTGTAGCCTTTTGTCTATGATCGGTTACCTTTTGTATTGACCATTTCTTAAGCAATTTGATGAAACAAATGGATGCTTTTGTGTTTAAGTTTATGCAAGTAAACTTATGAAACTTGAATTGATCTTGAATTGATTGGTTAAACGTAATGCTTGTTTTTATGAACTAAAATCTTGACGAAGGTTTAACTTGTAAGAACAATAGATTAGTACACCAACTAATTATCATAACCAACATGTTAGGAGATTAACACAATCACATTAATCTAGGATATGAAACTAGTTTAAGCAAGTGTAGTTTTTAATCATCTGAATTTCATTATATCTATTTGCTTTGTTATATGTTTTGGATAGACTCTGTTGATTCAAACTTGTGCTCAGATTCACTCAAATCCCTGCGAACGATCCCGACTTACCTTCATAATCTTGCTATAACGGACGAGTATACTTGCTCGTATGTGTTATTGGTAATATTGGTAATTCACCTTTTATAAATTTAAAACTTGTACACACGTAGCACATCAAGTTTTTGGCGCCGCTGCCGGGGATTTGATTATGTTTCAACAAGTTTTTGAATTCCCATCAGTCGATTCATCCCAAAATTTTTCTCTCAGAAACTTCAACCGGATCCGGTTGCCATTAAACCGAACCGGTTACGTTTTTAACCATACCAAACTGATCTAACCGATCGGTCGCAATCCGCAACCGATCTGGTTAACCCATCTGTTTCAGGAAAACTGTTTTCGTTGTTTGTCCGTGTGTTTAGGTATTTCCTGGATTCTCTAGGGCATTGTATGAACACTCGTGCAGCGAGAATAGAACCAATTACACCCCTTACCAACCCCGAACGTTTGATTCGAAGAAGAAGAAGAACACTTTTCATACCATTGGAAAATCGTGTACCAAGAGTACCAAACCCACCATTTGATAACCTCGTAGAAGCCAAAGTTGTTTACAATCCTTTCAACAATTTACCTTTCCCCATGGCGGACGATCAACCCATGTGGGGAACCAACAGAGCCGTAGCACCAACCCCCGGAAGTGCTATTGTTGTTGTCAACCTTGGTGACAACTTCACCGTGAAAGGTCATCACCTTTCTATGATCAAAGACCGTCAATTCGATGGCCGTGCGCGGGCCGATCCGCATAAACACATTGCCGAATTCATCGAAATTTGCGGCATGTTCCGTTATGGCGACACCGATGTCAATGCCATTAAACTCAAGCTTTTTCCATCATCACTCGCTGGAGATGCTAAAGTATGGTACAATGAATTAACCCCAGGAATTATCAATACTTGGGAGGAGATGAGGCAAGCTTTTGTAAGCCGATTCTTTCCACCTGCCATGTTTGATCGATTAATGGGAGAAATTCGTGCTTTCACACAAAATCCAAATGAATCACTTGTCGAAGCTTGGCTTCGAATGAAATATTTGCTTCGTAGTTGTCATGGACATGGACTATCCAAAGGGACCATTATCCAAATCTTTTACCATGGACTAGATGAAATCTCTCAAGGCATCCTTGATGCTGGAGGAATTTTTCTCTATAAGACTCCTAACGATGCACACCAATTACTCGAAGATCGAGTACTTCTCAAACTCGATTGGTCCAAAGATTCCAAAACCAAACCTCTCCAAAAAACTGTAGCTTTTGTCCAAAACACCGATACCTCAAAACTCATGGAGAAGATGGAAGCCTTAACCTCAAAAATCGACTCGCAATACAAAGATATCAAGGATGAAATGAAGGAAATGCGAGACGGATGCAACAATTATGGAGGAAATCATCCATCGTCCGAGTGCGACGATAAGCCTATGGGTGGACCTAACGAAGGAGAAGTGAATTACGCCCAAGGAGGATACCGTGGAGGAGGATATCGTAGTAACTATTACGGTCGAAATTCTGGAAATTGGCAAGATCGTTGACCAAGGGATGGCAACCATGATTCTCAACCACGAACTGACAACCCACCACCACAAAACCCCGAAAAAAGATGGAAGAAACCGAATTCGAGAAAACCATGAGAGAATTCGTGGCTAATCAAAAATCTGCAAATGATTTTATCAAAAATCAAATTTTCAATCTCAAAGCCAAAGTTGAGCAAGGACAGAAAAATCATCAAGCATCTATCCAAGATCTTGAAAACAAGTTTGGCAGACTTTCTGACCAACATTCTTCTAGACCCTCTGGTTCATTGCCAAGTAACACCCAATCCAACCCAAAGCCATCAAATGATAAGACGTACCGTCCACCACAAACAAGAAATGAGCATATCAATGCTGTCTTCACAAGAAGTGGTCTCTCGTACGATCCACCACCAAATCCTAATGAAAATACTCCTATCGCCAATGATAGTGAGGATGAAGCCGAGGAACCAAACATAACTCACACCACCAAAAAGAAAACCACCCCATCTGTCAAGGCGTATACACCAAAAATTCCTTATCCTCAACGCCTGAAGAAAGAAAAAATGAAAGAGCAATATAAGAAGTTCATTGAAATAATCAAAGAGGTTAGACTCAATGTTCCTCTCGTTGATGTCTTATCCGGAGTGCCCAATTACGGGAAATTCTTGAAAGAACTTGTTAATAACAAAAGCAAGCTAGAGCAAATATCAGCCACTTTCCTCAACGAAGAATGCTCAGCTATTGTCCAAAATAAGATCCCACCAAAGCTTGGAGATCCTGGGAGCTTTCTTATTCCATGTACTTTCGGGAATAATATTAAATGCGATGCTTTAGCCGATCTTGGCGCGAGTATCAATTTGATGCCTTATTCGCTGTATTCCAAGTTGTGCAACAACAGCCTAAAACCAACAAAAATGAGCATGCGATTAGCAAATCATTCTTATCAATATCCTGTGGGAATTGCCGAGAATATGCTTGTTCAAGTCGGTAAATTCATTTTTCCCGTGGACTTTGTAATCTTAGAAATGGAAGAAGATAGTAAAGTCCCACTCATCTTAGGAAGACCTTTCCTGAATACCGCTGATGCAATCATCAAAGTGCAAGGAAAATAACTCAACCTTGGAGTTGGAGAAGATCGAATCACCTTTCTAATCGATAAAGCGATGCGCTATCCACATTCCAGTGATGACAATTATTTCAACATCGATGTTATTGATGAAGTCACTGACGAAGAATTGGACGCATTACTTAATGAATCCGATCCATTCATGACTACTTCTGAAAAAATCAATGAAACAGACTTTGACAAAGAGTTTGATGATTTCATGAAAGTAGAGTTCAAAGGAGATGACTCGGAAGAAGAAGAAATGGAGGAAGAAGAAGAAAACTTTGAAGAAGTAACTTTCAATGACGAGATGCGAATTAAATCCTCTATCGAAGAACCACCCACATATCTCGAACTCAAACCTCTCCCAGATCATCTTGAATATGCTTACTTGGAGGAAAACTCACTTCTTCCACTAGTCATATCTTTATTGCTCAAGGACCATGAGAAAGAAAGTTTAGTTTCTGTTCTCAAAAACCACAAATGAGCTTTTGCTTGGAAAACATCCGACATCCCAGGAATTAGTCCTAATTTCTGCAAACACAAAATCAATTTTGAAGAAGGGATTAAACCTGTGGTAGAACGGCAACGTCGACTCAACCCCAACATGAAGGAAGTTGTTAAAAAAGAAATCATAAAACTTCTCGATGCTGGTATCATTTACCCAATTAAGGATAGCCCTTCGGTAAGTCCTGTTCAATGTGTTCCCAAGAAAAGAGGAATGACGGTTGTGACTAATGAACGGAATGAACTAGTTCCAACTAGAACTGTCACTGGCTGGCGCGTTTGTATTGACTATCGGAAATTAAACAAAGCCACCAGAAAAGACCACTTTCCACTTCCGTTCATGGATCAAATGCTTGAAAGACTAGCAGGAAATAAATTCTTTTGTTTCCTCGACGGATTTTTAGGATATTTCCAGATTCCAATCGATCCTAACGATCAAGAAAAGACCACTTTCACTTGTCCTTTTGGAACCTACGCATATCGGCGTATGCCCTTTGGTCTTTGCAATGCACCTGCGACTTTTCAAAGGTGTATGATCGCCATATTCCAAGACATGCTTGAAACCTCCATGGAAGTTTTCATGGATGACTTTTCAGTCTTTGGAGACTCATTTGAAGCTTGTCTTTCCAATCTTGATAAAATGCTCGAAAGATGCAAAGCTGCACATCTTGTCCTTAACTGGAAAAAATGTCACTTCATGGTGACCGAAGGAATTGTGCTTGGCCACAAGATCTCCAGTGCAGGAATGGAAGTAGACAAAGCAAAAGTCGATGTTATCTCGAAACTTCCACCACCTACTAACATCAAAGCCCTTAGAAGTTTTTTAGGACATGCTGGTTTTTACCGCCGATTCATCAAAGATTTTTCAAAAATATCTCGTCCGATGACAAAAATTCTTGAGAAAGAATCTATCTTTGACTTCAACGCTGATTGCATTAAAGCTTTTGAAACATTGAAATCTCAACTAACTAGTGCTCTGATCATGGTTTCACCTAATTGGTCACTACCTTTCGAGCTTATGTGCGACGCAAGCGATTTTGCTGTTGGAGCTGTTTTAGGCCAACGTGAAGGAAAACACTTTCGACCTATATATTTTGCTAGCAAGACACTGAATAGTGCTCAAAAAAATTATACTGTCACCGAAAAGGAATTACTGGCCGTCGTTTTCGCATTCGACAAATTCCGATCCAACCTTGTGCTCTCAAAAACAGTCGTTTTCACCGATCATTCAACACTAAAATACCTGTTCACCAAGCAAGATGCTAAACCGCGTCTTATTCGATGAATTTTGCTACTCCAAGAATTTGACATCGAAATCAAAGATAAGAAAGGAGCAGAAAATCTTGCTACTGATCACTTATCTCGTCTTGAAAACCCCGATCTTGAGGAGTTAAAAGAAGAAGTAATCGATGATTACTTCCCCGATGAAGCTCTCATAACCATCGATAAAACTGACGATCCTTGGTTTGTTGACTTTGCAAACTATCTCGCTGGAGGAATTCTGAGAAAAGGTTTAACTCACGCTCAAAGAAGCAAATTCTTTTAGAAACTGAAGTACTATTTTTGGGAAGAGCCATATCTTTTCAAAATGTGTCCTGACGGAATGATCCGAAGATGTGTTTCTGGTTCCGAAACCCGTAAGATTCTTGACGATTGTCATCATGGCCCAACTGGGGGACATTATGGTCCTTCCACCACAGCTAAGAAAGTTTTTGATGCTGGATTCTATTGGACAACAATATTCAAAGAAGCACATACACTTGTTCAAAACTGTGACGCTTGTCAAAGAACAACCAATCTTTCACGAAGAGATGAAATGCCGTTGACAAGCATCCAAGTGTGTGAAATATTCGATATTTGGGGAGTTGATTTCATGGGACCCTTTCCTAAATCTTACAAATACGAATACATTCTCGTTGCTATAGATTATGTGTCCAAATGGGCAGAAGCTGAAGCTTTACCAACGAACGATGCTCGTGTCGTTGTTAATTTTCTCAAAAAGCTTTTTGCTCGTTATGGAATTCCCAAAGCCCTGATAAGCGATCGAGGAACCCATTTCCGTAACCAGCAAATGGAGAAAACCATGAAAAGATATGGAGTCCATCATCGATTCGCGACTACTTATCATCCACAAACCAGTGGGCAAGTTGAAAACACCAATAGAGCTCTCAAAAGAATACTCAAAAAAACAGTGAAGGACAATCCTTCAGTATGGGCAAAGAAACTTGACGATGCTTTGTGGGCATTTCGTACGGCTTATAAAACTTCAATTGGCACAACTCCTTACAGACTCCTGTATGAGAAGACTTGTCATTTGCCGTTCGAAGTTGAACATCGTGCTTACTGGGCTCTCAGAAACTGTTACACCGATCTCAAAATAGCTGGAGAAAAGAGATTCCTGCAATTGCACGAACTCGATGAATTAAGACTCCGAGCTTATGGAAATTCCAAACTGTATAAAGCTAGAACAAAAGCTTATCACGACAAAAAGCTAAGAGTTCGAAAAGAATTCAAAGCCGGAGATAAAGTTCTACTTTTCAACATGAAATTCAAATTCAAAGCTCCTAAATTACAACCAAAATGGTTTGGACCATATATCGTTAAACATGGATATCCATCCGGGTATGTCGAACTCTATGACAAATAGGGTCGAAGTTTCATTGTTAATGGGCACCGAATCAAGTTATATTATGACAAGGAGCAAATGAATGAAGTTTCAGTTGCAACAGTTTCCCCTGAAAATGAATTCGAAACAATCACCTTCGTAGCACCTTTTCCAGGAAGAATCCCACTAATTGTTCCTTGGAAACCATCTGCTGAGTTCACTTGGAACGATATTGAAGCTACTGGTGAAGAATTCATGTATTTTCCCGAACTTTTCAAAATGTTCAAGGCTGCTTCTGTGGCCAAGTGAATTCAGGAAGATTCGAGTCAGGCTGATGACTCGGTAATAAAACAAGCGCTTCTCGGGAGGCAACCCGTGTGTCTCAGATTTGATTTTCTGTGGTCACACCCCAAAGTTTAAACCTTTGGTTTAACTTAAGTGTGGGGGGGGGGGGGTGCCACCATTTAATAAAACCTTTTGTTTGTTTATAAGATTTTGTGCAGGTAATGATTTCTCCAGTGGACGCAAGGAATGAAGAAAATTTTTAAGCTAACAAACTCATTGGCATATCTGGTTTCATTCTATTTTCCCTATTTCTATACTTTGAAGTTCGTTTTTTACATTGAGGACAATGTCTAACTTAAGTGTGTGTGTGGGGGGGGGGGTGAATAGAAAAATTAGAGTTTCATGCTTAAAATTTAAATTTTTTGTTTGCCCTTGTGATCTTGTTGTTTTCACGCTTTTAGGATAATATATTAGAATAACTGGATCAAACCACTGGTAAAACTGGTTGATGTGCTACGTGTGTACAAGTTTTAAATTTATAAAAGGTGAATTACCAATATTACCAATAACACATACGAGCAAGTATACTCGTCCGTTATAGCAAGATTATGAAGGTAAGTCGGGATCGTTCGCATGGATTTGAGTGAATCTAAACACAAGTTTGAATCAACGAAGTCTATCCAAAACATATAACAAAGCAAATAGATATAATGAAATTCAGATGATAAAAAACTACACTTGCTTAAACTAGTGTCATATCATAGATTAATGTGATTGTTTTAACCTCTTAACATGTTGGTTATGATAATTAGTTGGAAGACTAATCTATTGTTCTTACAAGTTAAACCCTCGTCAAGATTTTAGTTCATAAAAACAAGCATTACGTTTAACCAATCAATTCAAGATCAATTCAAGTTTCATAAGTTTACTTGCATAAACTTAAACACAAAAGCATCCATTTGTTTCATCAAATTGCTTAAGAAATGGTCAATACAAAAGGTAACCGGTCATAGACAAAAGGCTACAATTGATTCTCAACAACTAATCTTACGACCTTTTAGATGTTTCCAACCAATCCAATTTGATAATCAAAAATTGTTTTTATTACAACCACACCTTAGTTCCTTTGTATAATCAAGAATAATGGGTAAAAACAATCATCCATAGACAAAATGATTATAACTAGTTGAATAACAATAAGTTCTTTCGACCTCTACGATTACTATCAACTAGTCAAACTTGATTAACAAATGTCACTATGAAACTTTAGCACAATTGGATCTTAGAATCAACTTGAAATTGAATTAAAACATGTTAACACAATCACTAACTAATCATATGATAATCAACATCATTTAAGAAAGTGTATAAAGAAACTAGCCACTCATAGCAAACATGAACATAAACTCAGAACTTTGAACATTAGAAAACATGATTAAAAGTCTTACAGTGCTTGGAATAAGATTACAAATGGTGAAGTAATGATTCCCAAAGTATTGGGGTAGACTTCTTGGTGATTTGGCCTCCAAATGTGGAACTTCTGGAACTCCAAACTTCCCTGGACTTCTAAGGATGAATTTGAGAGCTTAAAGCTTTGTTTGATGAGTAGAGAGATTTGTATTTGAAGTGTGTATCTCATATGCTCACAAATGGCCTCTATTTATACTAATTCCAAACCCTAGGGTATTAATTGCTGAACTTGGGTTCCAAGGAGTAAGGAAGGGACTAGAATACACCAAGAGAAGGACCTAGAATCGTTTGGATGCAAAGGGGAAACTTAATGATGAAGATTTGGCAGATGCAGCTTCTCCAGCCTGATCGGTTATATGACCAACCAATCCGGTTGGTCTTCTACAAAAGGGCCAACCGTTCCGGTTGTGGGTGGCGACCGAACGGTTGGTGATGGCATTTTGGTGTTTCTGGTCATATTCCAACCGATTCGGTTGCACTTGCAACCGATCCGGTTGGATTTCCTGAGTTACGTAAACTTGATCTTTTCTTTCTTTATCTTGTAGAACTTGGTTCTTCAATCACTATGATCTTCAAAGGTCCTTGAGATGCTGATTTAGGCTTCACTGAATCGGGAGTCTTCTATTTGCTGAACATTTCTTTACATTCCTTCCGTTTCCCTGCACTTGGTTATAAACACTAGACAAACATCTTTTGATGCGTTTAAGCACTATAATCACGCAAATATAACCAAATAACATATATAAAAGCACACATAACGCTACTAGAAACATGCATAATCTGAGCGTTATCAAATTCCCCCACACTTAAACTTTGCTTGCCCTCAAGCAAATCTAGGAAAAACATCCACTGGTACAAGATCGTGATTATGAAAAATGTGATGCAAATCAACCAAGTATAAGTACGAGAGAAGATTCATCAATTATGCTTTATAAAGGTGAAACATCAAGATGTTTGACAATATCCAATGATTTTCTTGCATGATTAACATTTCAAAACACCTCACGAAAAAGGAACGAAATATAATTCACTCAATCACTCATTTTTAGTGGAGTAACAAGATAAATCACACTCATTGCTCAGTCATGATTAGATTATTACCATAAGCTTGTACAAGAAACAAAACTCCACTGACGTGGCGTGAGCACCAAGTAAAAACATCTAAAGAGGACTTTATTCGGGTTAGAATGATATGGCTAAGGGGTTAAGGGTATGGATAAGGCATGGAGATGTTTATGAAATTGGTGTAAAAATAAAAATGAAATCAAGTCTAATACCCGTGTTGCTAGCTACCAAACATTCCACGAACCAATAAATGATTATAGCTTCAATTTCTTCTTTTCCGCTTTCCACAGCTTTTTGCTTTGCCATGACAATTGTTCTACGATCATAGCACATTGGCTATTATTTTCATACTTTCAACACACATTTTTTTTAACATAACATAATGCATGGCTCGATCAATCTCACAGGATGTGGTACTCATAATCATTTGAACAATCTTCACTTTCCAGGCGACCAGCAACCAACCGTTTAGACATTGATAAGGGTTAGGCTAAGGTCTAAAGTGTAAAATCTTTTTGTATTTTCTGGGTAAAGCAAAAATGAAAAGGATGGCTCAGAGGGTGTAACTAGGGGTATCTAGTGCTAAAAATGAGAACTACAAATGGGTCCATGTGGGTGGTTAACTAACCAATGTGGCTAGCTAATATATCATTAGATGTAAAATGGAAGGCCATTTGGGTTAAATCCTAAGGTGCCTCTTTATCACATGAATTCACTTATATCGCATGAATGCAATCTCACTGCGGTCTGGTAATGATTTACAAGTACAAGTTCTAGAATAAATAAAATCACCGGCACACTCATAGCAAAAGATCCAAGCATAAAAGATGTATGCTGTTTATTAAATAGGCTCAAATCCTCACAATTTAGTGGAAAAGGGTTATAATATGTGCTGGCAAATGTTTATCGATCCCAGAATGGATTGTGTTAATACAAATAAACTGTAAAAACATTTATTAATATTTTGCGATCTTTTTGTGTTTTGTTGATAACAAATATAATGTTGTCTTAAGTTTAATTATAAGGATACATGTTATTTTTGTAAAGCATTTACATTTAGCCATTTAAATACAATAATGTAGTAATTAAGCTTTTGTTGTAATAGTTTATTAGGATGGGTAAAAACCATAACCCATGGACCATAACCCATGGATCTTAACCCATACCCAAGAAGACTAGATACAATGTATACTTAGATACATTGAATCTAAAGAAAACCCATGGACCAACCCATAACCCATGACCCATAACCAAAAAACCCATGGGCAAAGAGGAGCGTTCCACGGATCCCTAGGTTTTCACTAGACGGATCCCAAGTGGAAGGGATCCGTGGGATCCGGGGAACAGTGAGGAATTTTTCCTATAAATAGAGAGCCATTTCTTCATTCTAACTCACCCCTCTTCTTACTAAATCTCTCATACATTCTCAATCTCTTCTAACATATAGATCACTTGATCTAGAGAGTTGTTCTCCTTTCTTTCTATTTGTGATCCTCATATAGGTCCTTCTCTAAGGCGAGATCACAAGCATTCTACAAGTTATCCAAGCAAGGGGTCCTTGATTGATTTGTCACTCCGCAAGATTTCTGTAGCGAAGATCTTGTATTTGATATTTCACATATTTGTTGTGTAATAGCTGTGTTGGTTTGGTCCACCGTGCTACGGATTCGGTATCTAGCTTTGTACCGGAATAAGTGTAAGCAACGTTGTGAAGGCTTCTCCGCCAAGTGAAGGAGTTTGTTGACATAGTGCTTGAACTCTCGAGTAGGTGACTCGGGGAGTGGAGTAGGGCAAGGAAGGTGTCCTTGTAGCCGAACCACTATAAATCGGTTGTGTCTTTTCTATCCCTTAACTTTATTTATTTGCTTGCATTATCATTAGATCTATACGTTCTCAATATCCATACGATTTCACATAATATCGAATCTAAAGTTTTTGAAATCAACTTAAAATCGGCAAAACGATTCAACCCCCCCTTCTAGTTTTCCACAATTGGCATCAAGAGCTAAGTTTATAAAAGTTTTAAAATAAAATTGTATTTTAAAAACTTTTCGATCACTATGGGTTCTGAAAATTATAAGGAATGGCAATCCATGCAACGACCACCACTACTTGAAACTAATGGTTTTATATATTGGAAAAATAGATTCGAAACATATGTGAAGTCCAAAGATATTGATCTTTGGTACATTATTGTTGAAGGTGATTTTGAGGCTACCTCAAATGACTATAAAGGAAATTTAGTTCACATACCTCATGATAAACTAAACGATGAAATGAAGAAAAAGCTTTCTAAAAATAGTGAAGCAAAAATGGTTTTATATAATGCTTTACCGAAAAAGGAATTCGAAAGAATTTCTATGCTTAAAACCTCTAAAGAAATTTGGAATTATTTAGTTGTAACTCATCAAGGCAACCAACAAGTTAAAAATAATAAAATTGATTTATTTGTTCAACAATATGAACAATTTTCAATATCGGATGAGGAAACTATAGATCATTCATTTGCTAACTTTAATACTATTATTACATCTTTACAAGCACTTGATGAATCTTTTTCTAGCCGTAACCATGTTAGGAGATATCTAAGGGCACTTCCATCGAAGTGAAGATCCAAGGTGACGACGATCGAAGAGTCAAAAGATTTGACAATCCTCACCCTCGATGAACTCATAGGCAACCTAAAAGTCTACGAGCTTGTCCTAGCTAAAGATTCCGAAGTTTCAAAGGTGAAAGAGAAACACAAATCTCTTGCCCTTAAAGCCAAAAAGGTTTCGAGCGATGAAGAGAACTCATCCTCGAGTAGTGACGATGAAGAATACGCTATGACGGTAAGGGACTTTAAAAAGTTCTTTAGAAGAAAGGGAAGATACGTCAAACAACCGTACGACGACAAGAAAGGCTTTCGGAAAAGCAAAGAGGACGAGAAGCCAAAGGATGATCGTACTTGCTTTAAATGTGGGGACCCAAACCACTTTATTAGTAAGTGTCCCAAATGGGATGATCAAAAGGCGTTCGTGAGCGGAAGATGGGGAATGAGCGATGAGGAGGACGAAGAAATTTGTCTCATGGAAAATGACGAGGTATGTCACGAATATTATAGTAGCTCATCACTTGATGACGACTCATTGCATAATGAATATGATAAACTATGCAATATTAGCTTAAAACTAGTTAACAAAAACAAGCTTTTAAAGAGTCAAAATCAACGTTTAGATAAAGAAGTCATAGAATTAAAAGCAAAACTAAAACGTTTAGAGAAGGGTAAAATAGCAAGTGGTGAATGTGAACTTTGCGTTCAACTTCAAACACTAGTGGATCACTTAGATTCTAAAATTGCTAGAATGAGCACGAACACTTTAGATACAATACTCGATGGCGTTAAAACCAGTAACAATCAAAAGGGTCTAGGAAGTCAACAACTTGATCCATCAACTAGTGAAAGTAAAGAAACAAAATTTGTTAAGGAACTAGAAAAACCAGCCACTGTTGTGGCGGATCCCACGGATCCTCTAAAAAGGGAACCGACTAGTGTATAGAAAGGGATCCGTGAATCTGCTGTAGCAAACAGTAGCAATAACGTAGCTTCTTCATCTAGAACTGAGTTTGTCATAGTTAATAGGAAGAAACCAAATCATGTCACCACTAGACAACCACCTCCAAAATATAATCCTACTTTTGCAAGAAACAAAGCTCCATCTTTTTCAAAACCTAATTCATTTAGGAGACCTAATAACATTTACCCGAAAAGTAACCATCAAATGGGATGGAATCCAAACATGCAAAACGATTTTCATTTTCAAAACTTTGCTCCATGGAATGCATACTCATCTTATCCATACATGTCTGACATGAATGGAATGTTTAACACTAATGGACCCATGAACAAATGGGGACCAAACTTTTGAGTTTATTATTGTTTTAGGTGTGCTTAAAGGTCGACCTAGACCCCGATGAATAGGTCAAGGATAGCGGGTGCACGAGGCACATGACCGGAAATAGGGATTTATTCTCCACATATGAATCCTTCAATGGAGGTAATGTGGTGTTTGGAAATAGCAAAAGTAGAATCATCGGTAAAGGAACGATTTCTAACAAATCTCTAACCATTAACGATGTGTGTCACGTAGAAAACCTAAACTTTAACCTCTTAAGTATAGGACAAATATTTGATAAAAAGTGCAATGTACTTTTTACTGAAACCAGTAGTAAGATACTTAAAAATGGCGTAACCATAGGAAGAGGAATTAGGAAACATGGAGTCTATGTCATTAAAATCGGTAATGAACCTAAAGACAAACTATGTCTTACCTCTATGGATGATACTTCGACCTTATGGCATCGAAGATTGGGTCACGCCAACATGTGAATTCTTCAATCGCTATCATCCAAAGATCTAGTAAGAGACCTACCTAAGTTAAAATATGAACATCATTTTTATGATGCTTGTAATGTAGGAAAACAAGCTCATTCGAGTCATAAAGCTAAAAACATGGTGTCCACAACTAGGTGTCTAGAATTACTACATATGGATTTATTTGGTCCATCCGCTATCCAAAGTTATGGAGGCAACTACTACACTTTGGTAATAGTGGATGACTACTCTAGGTATACATGGACAAAATTTTTAAAGAACAAAACGGAAACCTTTAACTATTTTGAAATATTAAGCAAAAAGATCCAAAGACAACTAGGAAGAACCATAGTGTCTATTAGGATGGATCATGATAGGGAATTCGATAATGAAGTGCAATTCGGAGCTTTTTGTGACGCTAATGGTATTACTCACAACTTCTCGGCTCCACGCACTCCACAATCGAATGGGGTAGTAGAAAGAAAGAATAGAACTCTACAAGAAATGAGTCGAACCATGCTTAATGAACAATCCATACCTCAAAAGTTTTGGTGTAATGCCGTTGATACTTCAACGTATATACTCAATCGAGTCTTAATTAGACCAATCTTAGGAAAAACTCCATATGAGTTACTTCGAGGCAAAAAGCCTACGTTAAATCACTTTAGAGTCTTTGGTAGTAAATGCTTTATTCTTAACACTAAAGATTACCTTACAAAATTTGATCTTAAATCAACCGAAGGTATCTTTTTAGGTTACTCGCCAAATAGCAAAGCTTATGTCATATTAAACAAAGAAACAATGAAGGTAGAAGAGTCATTAAATATAAAACTTGATGAAAGTCCACCCAAACCCTCTCCACCTCTTGTCGATGACGAGATTATAGAAAGTGAAGCTATAGTAATAAAGAAAAAGATAAGTGAAGAAGAAGAACCTCTAAGTGATGAAATAATAAACATTAAAGAGTCCAAAGATCACCCCGTTGATAAAGTCACAGGAAAACTAAACGAACGAACATTAAGGTCTCAAGTTCAAAACCAAAGTAGCTTGTTTTGTTTCGTTTCAACCTTAGAACCTAAGAATACACAAGAAGCCATAAAATATGAAAGTTGGGTAATGGCTATGCAAGAAGAACTAAATCAATTTGTTTCTAATGATGTTTGGACACTTGTCCCTCCACCTAGTAATCAAACCATAATAGGAACCAAATGGGTTTATAAAAACAAATTAGATGCAAACGGAGTAGTGTCTAGGAACAAGGCTAGACTCGTTGCTCAAGGGTATAACCAACAAGAGGGAATAGACTTTGATGAGACCTACGCCCCCATGGCTAGATTAGAGTCTATAAGAATACTTCTTGCGTATGCTTGTGCTAATGATCTAAAGCTTTATCAAATGGATGTCAAAAGCGCTTTTCTAAATGGTTTCATAAATGAAGAAGTGTATGTAGCTCAACCTCCGGGCTTAATTGATTTTGAAAAACCCAAACATGTGTATAAATTAAAGAAAGCCCTTTACGGTCTTAAACAAGCTCCAAAAGCTTGGTATGATAGACTCAAGTCATTTCTAGTTAAACACAACTACACCATGGGGTTAGTTGACAACACACTTTTTACTAAGAAAAGAGAGTCACATATAATCATAGTACAAATATATGTAGATGATATTATATTCGGATCCACTTGTCAAGACATGTGTGATGATTTCTCTAAAATCATGCATGACGAGTTCGAGATGAGTATGATGGGAGAACTTAGTTTATTTCTTGGTCTACAAATAAAACAAGTAGAAGATGGTATCTTCTTCAATCAATCTAAATACATCAAGGAGATGTTAAAGAAATTCGGTCTAGAAGAGTCAAAACCAATTAGGACTCCAATGTCATCCGACACCAAACTCACAAAAGATGAAGACGGAGAATCCGTAGATAATACTAAATATCGTGGCATGATAGGTAGCCTTCTCTACCTCACGGAAAGTAGGCCGGATATCATGTTTAGTGTTTGCTTATGTGCTAGGTTTCAAGAAGACCCTAAAACATCACACCTAGAAGCCATAAAAAGGGTATTTAGATATATTAAGGGTACAACACAATTAGGATTATGGTATCCTAAGGGTACGGGAGTAGAAAAAATTGTATATGCAGATTCTGACCATGCAGGTGATTACGTTGATAGAAAAAGTACAAGTGGGGTATGTACTTTTATGGGATGTTGTTTAACATCTTGGTTTTCTAAGAAATAAACGGCACTTGCAATTTCAACAACCGAAGCCGAGTACGTCTCTGCCGGCAAAGCATGCCAACAAGCACTATGGATGAAACAAGCGTTAGTAGACTACGACATCCACCTAAGCGACATAGCCATCCTATGTGACAACAAAGGTGCCATCGACTTAAGCAAGAATCCGGTATTGCATTCTCGCACAAAGCATATAGAGATTCGTTATCACTTCCTAAGAGACAATGTTCAAAAGGGGAACATCTCTATTGATAAGGTAGCATCCGAAGACAACATAGCCGACGTCCTCACCAAACCGTTGAAGCGGGAACAATTCAACCTACTTCGTCTTGGTCTTGGTCTAATGGAACAAACGTCGTAACTTAATTTACTCTACAAGGTATGTAAACACTAGCCTTCTTCTTTCTGAGTCTAGGATTTCTATTTCATGCACAACTCACAAACAATACGGGAATTTTCAAAACCCAAGATGAGTTTTTCCACTTATAGTTTTTTTTGGCTGCAAACACATAACTACATACACATTTTCAAAGAAAATCTCTTTTCAAAATGTTTTCTAAAAGAATGATACCTTCCCGTATCAATTTCACAAAAGCAATTTCTCACGTCTAGGACAAATCGCTTTTTCATTATTAATACAAAGTAAAAACCCGTTTTCATTGCATCTCATGTCTTTTGAATGCTAAAGGGGACACATAACTAATATGTGTTTTCGGGTACATTCATTTAAGCAACAATGAATTAATGAGCATTGATAACATAAAATTACGTACTCATGTACTAAATATGTGTTTTCGGGTTATCTCAATAGGATGTTTTTATACCTCTAGTTTATTTTCTATTTCTTTTTAGGGGTCGAGATAACCGCAACTCCAAATAGTTTGCATATAGGCACACAATAGGCAAAAATGTTTCCAAATGGAAAATTTTGTGCTGCCTGAATCACTAGACCCACGGATCCCAGCCTTCATGCTGGACGGATCCCTCAAGGGAAGGATCCGTGGGAACCGTGGAACAGAAGCTGATTTTACCTTCTTATTTTTTCACTTTGGATGAAAAATCCACATTTGTTTCATTTTTTTTGGAGTATGCTCTTTAATGCTTGTGTTCTCATGATCACATGCCTTGAATTCATATCTAATCATTAGATTTTAATCCACATTTTGGGTCAAGCATTCATTACAATGCTTTGTTTTTCTCTATATATAGAACTCCCAAAATGCTTGCATAATCCATCTCATCCTCACATACACAATACACTATGTCATCCAAAAACCCTTTAGATGAATCACCAAGTACAAACAATCATCTTCATGATACCCAAACCTTTGTACTACCACCATCCAAAATACCACAATCCAACTCTAGGATATCCGCACGGATTAGTATCCGATCTTGTTGTTTAGCAAAACCAACCTCAAATGATTCATCCTCAACAAATAACTCACCACAAGATGCTTCCATTATAGCACCTCCCTCATCACCAACAAGTACACCAACTTCATCACCACCTAAAATCACTCTTTTGGAACTCCTTAAGAATCCAACAAGATCTACCCAACCTAAAGAAAAAGAAATAGTCTTTTCAACACTCCCCCACATCACCAAATACTATTTTTCAAGATCTTGAAACATCACCACCATTAGCTCCCATCACATTACAAGAACATCTAGGTTCTTTTCCACCACCATTTACAAACATTCCGGATATTGATCCATATTTTCCTATTTTTCCACCACAACTTCCGCATAACTCAAATCAAAACAACCCGGAAAACTTCCGCACTCATTATCCACATCATTTACATTGTGAACATTGCCAATCCACTAGGGAAATTGTAATAGAAGTTAGGGAAGAAATGCGTTTCATACTCAACCTCATCCTTGATCGCATCAATACAATTACTCATCAAAACCTCCATGCTTAAACCATATGCAAGCATGGAAGGAATCACTACTAATATTTTCTACTTCTAGTATTATTTTTCTTTTGAAGACATTTTCAAGAACATGTATTGTTCTTATTTTTACATGCTTGTAAGTGGCATAAATACCACTACAATTTGTCGTTTTATTACAAGGCCTTGTTTACATACCTTGGCTCCCAATCTTGATTCTCGGAAACCAAGATTATTTAAGCATGTTACTAACCTTTCTTTTTGTAGGATTTTTATTTTTCTTCACTTGACGCCCCAAACAAGGGGGAGCTACCGTCAAGGGGGAGTAAGAAATACGTAGACTACTTTTTCCTCCAAGGGTTAACTTTTTGTTTCGACAAAAAGGGGGAGAAGAAGTAAAACTTAGGGGCTTTAAAAACTTACATCTATTCTTAAGTTTTACTCATCATAACATTATGTTTTGTCATCAACAAAAAGGGGGAGATTGTTAATACAAATAAACCGTAAAAACGTTTATTAATATTTTGCGATCTCTTTGTGTTTTGTTGATAACAAATATAATGTTGTCTTAAGTTTAATTATAACGATACATGTTATTTTTGTAAAGCATTTACATATAGCCATTTAAATACAAAAATGTAGTAATTAAGCTTTTGTTGTAATAGTTTATTAGGATGGGTAAAAACCATAACCCATGGATCTTAACCCATACCCAAGAAGACTAGATACAATGTATACTTAGATACATTGAATCTAAAGAAAACCCATGGACCAACCCATAACCCATGACCCATAACCAAAAAACCCATGGGCAAAGAGGAGCGTTCCACGGATCCCTAGGTTTTCACTAGACGGATCCCAAGTGGAAGGGATCCGTGGGATCCGGGGAACAGTGAGGAATTTTGCCTATAAATAGAGAGCCATTTCTTCATTCTAACTCACCCCTCTTCTTACTAAATCTCTCATACACTCTCAATCTCTTCTAACATATAGATCACTTGATCTAGAGAGTTGTTCTTCTTTATTTCTATTTGTGATCCTCATATAGGTCCTTCTCTAAGGCGAGATCACGAGCATTCTACAAGTCATCCAAGCAAGGGGTCCTTGATTGATTTGTCACTCCGCAAGATTTCTGTAGCGAAGATCTTGTATTTGTTATTTCACATATTTGTTGTGTAATATTTGTGTTGGTTTGGTCCACCGTGCTACGGACTCGGTATCTAGCTTTGTACCGGAAAAAGTGTAAGCAACGTTGTGAAGGCTTCTCCGCCAAGTGAAGGAGTTTGTTGACATAGTGCTTGAACTCTCGAGTAGGTGACTCGGGGAGTGGAGTAGGGCAAGGAAGGTGTCCTTGTAGCCGAACCACTATAAATCGGTTGTGTCTTTTCTATCCCTTAACTTTATTTATTTGCTTGCATTATCATTAGATCTATACGTTCTCAACATCCATACGATTTCACATAATATCGAATCTAAAGTTTTTGAAATCAACTTAAAATCGGCGAAACTATTCAACCCCCCTTCTAGTTTTCCACAGATTGCAATAGTAATCGGAACACATCTCGAAGTTTCAAATATTACCAGTTTTACCAGTGGTTTGATCCAGTTATTCTAATAGATAGTCCTAAAAGTGTGAAAACAACTAGATCACAAGGGCAAACAAAATATAAAATTTAAGCATGAAAAATCTAATTTTCCTATTCACCCCTCACACTTAAGTTAGACATTGTCCTCAATGAAAAACGAACTTCAAAGCATAGAAATAGGGAAAATAGAGATGAAACCAGATATGTCAACGAGTTTATCAGCTTAAAATTCTTTTCTTCATTCCTAGCGTCCACTGGAGAAATCATTACCTGCACACAATCTTATAAACAAAACAAAAGGTTATATTAAAAGGTGGCACCCCCCACACTTAAGTTCAACCAAAGATTTAAACTTTGGGGAGTGACCACAGAAAATCAAATCTGAAACACACGGGTTGCCTCCTGAGAAGCGCTTGTTTTATTACCGAGTCATCAGCCTGACTTGAATCTTCCCGAATTCACTTGGCCACAAGAGCAGCCTTGAACATTTTGAAAAGTTCAGGGATGTACATGAATTCTTCACCAGTAGCTTCAATATCGTCCCAGACGAATTCAGCAGATGGTTTCCAAGGAACAATTTGTGGGATTCTTCCGGGAAATGGTGCTACAAAGGTGATAGTTTCGAATTCATTTTCAGGGTAAACTGTTGCAACTGAAACTTCATTCGTTTGCTCCTTGTCGTAATATAACTTGATTCGGTGTCCATTAACAATGAAACTTCCACCCTGTTTGTCATAGAGTTCGACATACCCGGATGAATATCCATGTTTAATGATATAAGGTCCAAACCATTTTGGTTGTAATTTAGGAGCTTTGAATTTGAATTTCATGTTAAAAAGCAGAACTTTATCTCCGGCTTTGAATTCTTTTTGAACTCGTAGCTTTTTGTCGTGATAAGCTTTTGTTCTAGCTTTATACAGTTTGGAATTTTCATAAGCTCGGAGTCTTAATTCATCGAGTTCGTGCAATTGCAGGAATCTCTTTTCTCCAGCTATTTTGAGATCGGTGTTACAGTTTCTGAGAGCCCAATAAGCACGATGTTCAACTTCGAACGGCAAATGACAAGTCTTTCCATACAAGAGTCTGTAAGGAGTTGTGCCAATTGGAGTTTTATAAGCCGTACGAAATGCCCACAAAGCATCGTCAAGTTTCTTTGCCCACACTGAAGGATTATCCTTCACTGTTTTCTCTAGTATTCTTTTGAGAGCTCTGTTGGTATTTTCAACTTGACCACTGGTTTGTGGATGATAGGCCGTCGCGAATCGATGATGAACTCCATATCTTTTCATGGTTTTCTCCATTTGTTGGTTACAGAAATGGGTTCCTCGATCGCTTATCAATGCCTTGGGAATTCCATAACGAGCGAAAAGCTTTTTGAGGAAATTAACGACGACACAAGCATCGTTCGTTGGTAAAGCTTAAGCTTCTGCCCATTTGGACACATAATCTATAGCAACGAGAATGTATTCGAATTTGTGGGATTTAGGGAAAGGTCCCATGAAATCTATTCCCCAAATATCGAATATTTCACACACTTGAATGCTTGTTAATGGCATTTCATCTCTTCGAGAAAGATTGGTTGTTCTTTTACAAGCGTCACAATTTTGAACAAGTGTGTGTGTGCTTCTTTGAATATTGTTGGCCAATAGAATCCAACATCAAAAACTTTTTTAGCTGTGGTGGAAGGACCATAATGTCCCCCAGTTGGGCCATGATGACATTCGTCAAGAATCTTGCGGGTTTCGGAACCAGAAACACATCTTCGGATCATTCCGTCAGGACACATTTTGAAAAGATATGGCTCTTCCCAAAAATAGTATTTGAGTTCCGAAAAGAATTTGCTTCTTTGAGCATAAGTTAGACCTTTTCTGAGAATTCTTCCTGCGAGGTAGTTCGCAAAGTCAGCAAACCAAGGATCGTCAGTTCCATCGATGTACATGAGAGTTTCATCGGGAAAATAATCATCGATTTCCTCTTCTTTTAACTCCTCAAGATCGGGGTTTTCAAGACGAGATAAGTGATCAACAGCAAGATTTTCTGCTCCTTTCTTATCTTTGATTTCGATGTCAAATTCTTGGAGTAGCAAAATCCATCGAATAAGACGTGGTTTAGCATCTTGCTTGGTGAACAGATACTTGAGCGCTGAATGATCGGTGAAAACGACTGTTTTTGAGAGCACGAGGTAGGATCGGAATTTGTCGAATGCGAAAACGACGGGCAGTAATTCCTTTTCGGTGACTGTATAATTTTGCTGAGCACTATTCAGTGTCTTGCTAGCAAAATATATAGGCCGAAAGTGTTTTCCTTCACGTTGGCCTAAGACGGCTCCAACAGCAAAATCGCTTGCGTCGCACATAAGTTCGAAGGGTAGTGACCAATTAGGTGAAACCATGATCGGGGCACTAGTAAGTTGAGATTTCAGTGTTTCGAAAGCTTTTATGCAATCAGCGTTGAAGTCAAAGATAGATTCTTTCTCAAGAAGTTTTGTCATCGGACGAGATATTTTTGAAAAATCTTTGATAAATCGGCGGTAAAAACCAGCATGTCCTAAAAAACTTCTAATGGCTTTGACGTTAGTTGGTGGTGGAAGTTTCGAGATGACATCGATCTTTGATTTGTCTACTTCCATTCCTGCACTGGAGATTTTGTGGCCAAGCACAATTCCTTCGGTTACCATAAAGTGACATTTTTCCCAGTTAAGGACAAGATGCGCAGCTTCACATCTGTCGAGCATTTTATCGAGATTGGAAAGACAAGCCTCAAAAGAGTCTCTGAAGAATGAAAAGTCATCCATGAAAACTTCCATGGAGGTTTCTAGCATGTCTTGGAATATGGCGATCAAACACCTTTGAAAAGTCGCAGGTGCATTGCAAAGACCAAAAGGCATACGCCGATATGCATAGGTTCCAAAAGGACAAGTGAAAGTGGTCTTTTTTTGATCGTTAGGATCGATAGGAATTTGGAAATATCCTGAAAATCCATCGAGGAAACAAAAGAATTTATTTCCTGCCAGTCTTTCAAGCATTTGATCCATGAACGGGAGTGGAAAGTGATCTTTTATGGTGGCTTTGTTTAACTTACGATAGTCAATACAAACGCGCCAGCCAGTGACAGTTCTAGTTGGAACTAGTTCATTTCGTTCATTAGTCACAACCGTCATTCCTCCTTTCTTGGGAACACAGTGAACAGGACTTACCCAAGGGCTATCCTCAATTGGGTAAATGATTCCAGCATCGAGAAGTTTTATGATTTCCTTTTTAACAACTTCTTTCATGTTGAGATTGAGTCGACGTTGATGTTCTACCACAGGTTTAATCCCTTCTTCAAAATTGATTTTGTGTTTGCAGTAATTGGGACTAATTCTTGGGAAGTCGGATGTTTTCCAAGCGAAAGCTTGTTTGTGATTTTTGAGGACATAAACTAAACTTTCTTTCTCACTATCCTCGAGCAATGAAGATAAGACTACTGGAAGAAGTGAGTTTACCTCCAAGTAAGCATATTCAAGATGATATGGGAGAGGTTTGAGTTCGAGATATGTGGGTGGTTCTTCGATAGAGGATTTAATTCGCATCTCGTCACTGAAAGTTATTTCTTCAAAATTTTCTTCCTCTTCCTCCATTTCTTCTTCTTCTGAGTTATCTTCTTCGAATTCTACTTTCATGAAATCATCAAACTCTTTGTCAAAATCTGTTTCATTGATTTTTTCAGAAGTAGTCATGAATGGATCGGATTCGTTAAGTAATGCGTCCAATTCTTCATCAGTGACTTCATTAATAATATCGATGTTAAAACAAGTGTCATCACTAGAATGTGGGTAGCGCATCGCTTTATCGATTAGAAAAGTGATTCGATCTTCCCCAACTCCAAGGTTGAATTCTTTTCCTTTCACTTTGATGATTGCATCAGCGGTATTTAGGAAAGGTCTTCCTAAGATGAGTGGAACTTTACTATCTTCTTCCATTTCCAAGATTACAAAGTCCATGGGAAAAATGAATTTACCGACTTGAACAAGCATATTCTCGGAGATTCCCACAGGATATTGATAGGAATGATTTTCTAATCGAATGCTCATTTTTGTTGGTTTCATTCTGTTGTTACACAACTTGGAATACAGCGATTAAGGCATCAAATTGATACTTGTGCCAAGATCGGCCAAAGCATCACATTTAACATTATTCCCGAAAGTACATGGAATAATAAAGCTCCCAGGATCTCCGAGCTTTGGTGGGATCTTGTTTTGGACAATAGCTGAGCATTCTTTGTTAAGGAAAGTAGCTGATATTTGCTCAAGCTTGCTTTTGTTATTAAGAAGTTCTTTCAAAAATTTCCCGTAATTGGACATTCCGGCTAAGACATCAATGAGAGGAACATTGAGTCTAACCTCTTAAATTATTTCAATGAACTTCTTATAACACTCTTCCATCTTTTCTTTCTTTAGGCGTTGAGGATAAGGAATTTTTGGTGTATACGCCTTGACGGATGGAATGTTTTTCTTTTTGGTGGTTTGAGTTGTGTTTGGTTCCTCGGTTTCATCCTCACTATCATTGGTGATAGGAGTATTTTCATTAGGATTTGGTGGTGGATCGTACGAGAGACCACTTCTTGTGAAGACAACATTGATATGCTCATTTCTTGTTTGTGGTAGACGGTACGTCTTATCATTTGATGGTTTTGGGTTGGATTGGGTATTACTTGGCAATGAACCAGACGGTCTAGAGGAATGTTGGTCAGAAAGTCTGCCAAACTTGTTTTCAAGATCTTGGATAGATGCTTGATGATTTTTCTGTCCTTGCTCAACTTTGGCTTTGAGATTGAAAAATTGATTTTTGATAAAATCATTTGCAGATTTTTGAGCAGCCACGAATTCTCTCATGGTTTTCTCGAATTCGGTTTCTTCCATCTTTTTGTCGGGGTTTTTTGGTGGTGGATCGTTAGTTCGTGGTTGAGAATCACGGTTGTCATCCCTTGGTCAACGATCTTGCCAATTTCCAGAATTTCGACCGTAATAATTACTACGATATCCTCCTCCACGGTATCCTCCTTGAGAGTAACTTGCTTCTCCTTCCTTCGGTCCACCCATAGGCTTATCGTGGCACTCGGACGATGGATGATTTCCTCCATAATTGTTGCATCCGTCTCGCATTTCCTTCATTTCATCTTTGTACTGCGAGTCGATTTTTGAGGTTAACGCTTCCATTTTCTCCATAAGTTTTGAGGTATCGGTGTTTTCGACAAAGGCAACAGTTTTTCGGAGAGGTTTAGTTTTGGAATCTTTGGACCAATCAAGTTTAAGAAGTACTCGATCTTCGAGCAATTGATGTGCATCATTGGGAGTCTTGTAGAGAAAAATTCCTCCTGCATCAAGGATGCCTTGAGAGATTTCATCTAGTCCATGGTAAAAGATTTGGATAATGGTTCCTTTGGATAGTCCATGTCCATGACAACTACGAAGCAAATCTTTCATTCGAAGCCAAGCTTCGACAAGTGATTCATTTGGGTTTTGGGTGAAAGCACGAATTTCTCCCATTAATCGATCAAACATGGCAGGTGGAAAGAATCGGCTTACAAAAGCTTGCCTCATCTCCTCCCAAGTATTGATGATTCCTGGTATTAATTCATTGTACCATACTTTAGCATCTACGGCGAGTGATGATGGGAAAAGTTTGAGTTTGATGGCATTGACATCGGTGTCGCCATAACGGAACATGCCGCAAATTTCGATGAATTCGGCTATATGCTTGTGCGGATCGGCCCGTGCACGGCCATCGAATTGACGGTCTTTGATCATAGAAAGGTGATGTCCCTTCACGGTGAAGTTGTCACCAAGATTGACAGCAACAATAGCACTTCCGGCGGTTGGTGCTACGGCTCGGTTGGTTCCCCACATGGGTTGATCGTCCGCCATGGGAAAAGGTAAATTGGTGAAAGGGTTGTAAAAAACTTTGTCTTCTACGAGGTTGTCAAATGGTGGGTTTGGTACTCTTGGTACACGATTTTCCAATGGTATGAAAAGTGTTCTTCTTCTTCTTCGAATCAAACGTTCGGGGTTGGTAAGAGGTGTAATTGGTTCTATTCCCACGGCTCGAGTGTTCATACAATGTCCTAGAGAATCCAGGCAATATCTAAACACACGGACGAACAACGAAAACCGTTTTTCTAGGACAGATTGGGTAACCGGATCGGTTGCGGATTGCGACCAATCGGTTAGACCAGTTGGGTTATGGGTAAAATTGTAACCGATTCGGTTGAAGGACAGCCGGATCCGGTTGAAGTTTCTGAGAAAATTTTTTTGGTTGAATCGACTGAGGGAAATTCAAAAACTTGTTGAAACACAATCAGAATCCCCGGCAACGGCGCCAAAAACTTGATGTGCTACGTGTGTACAAGTTTTAAATTTATAAAAGGTGAATTACCAATATTACCAATAATACATACGAGCAAGTATACTCGTCCGTTATAGCAAGATTATGAAGGTAAGTCGGGATCGTTCGCAGGGATTTTAGTGAATCTAAACACAAGTTTGAATCAACGGAGTCTATCCAAAACATATAACAAAGCAAATAGATATAATGAAATTCAGATGATTAAAAACTACACTTGCTTAAACTAGTTTCATATCATAGATTAATGTGATTGTGTTAACCTCTTAACATGTTGGTTATGATAATTAGTTGGAAGACTAATATATTGTTCTTACAAGTTAAACCTTCGTCAAGATTTTAGTTCATAAAAACAAGCATTACGTTTAACTAATCAATTCAAGATCAATTCAAGTTTCATAAGTCTACATAAACTTAAACACAAAAACATCCATTTGTTTCATCAAATTGCTTAAGAAATGGTCAATACAAAAGGTAACCGATCATAGACAAAAGGCTACAATTGATTCTCAACAACTAATCTTACGACCTTTTAGATGTTTCCAACCAATCCAATTTGATAATCAAAAAGCGTTTCTATTACAACCACACCTAAGTTCCTTTGTATAATCAAGAATAATGGGTAAAAACAATCATCCATAGACAAAATGATTATGACTAGTTGAATAACAATAAGTTCTTTCGACCTCTACGATTACTATCAACTAATCAAACTTGATTAACAAATGTCACTACGAAACTTTAGCACAATTGGATCTTAGAATCAACTTGAAATTGAATTAAAATATGTTAACACAATCACTAACTAATCATATGATAATCAACATCATTTAAGCAAGTGTATAAAGAAACTAGCCACTCATAGCAAACATGAACATAAACTCAGAACTTTGAACATTAGAAAACATGATTAAAAGTCTTACAATGCTTGAAATAAGATTACAAATGGTGAAGTAATGATTCCCAAAGTATTGGGGTAGACTTCTTGGTGATTTGGCCTTCAAATGTGGAACTTCTGGAACTCCAAACTTCCCTGGACTTCTAAGGACGAATTTGAGAGCTTAAAGCTTTGTTTGATGAGTAGAGAGATTTGTATTTGAAGTGTGTATCTCATATGCTCACAAATGGCCTCTATTTATACTAATTCCAAACCCTAGGGTATTAATTGCTGAACTTGGGCTCCAAGGAGTAAGGAAGGGACTAGAATACACCAAGATAAGGACCTAGAATCGTTTGAATGCAAAGGGGAAACTTAGTGATGAAGATTTGGCAGATGCAGCTTCTCCAGCCGGATCGGCTATATGACCAACCGAACGGTTGGTGATGGCATTTTGGTGTTTCTGGTCATATTCCAACCGATTCGGTTGCACTTGCAACCGATCCGGTTGGATTTCCTGAGTTACGGAAACTTGATCTTTTCTTTCTTTATCTTGTAGAACTTGGTTCTTCAATCACTATGATCTTCAAAGGTCCTTGAGATGCTGATTTAGGCTTCACTGAAACGGGAATCTTCTATTTACTGAACATTTCTTTACATTTCTTCCGTTTCCCTGCACTTGGTTATAAACACTAGACAAACATCTTTTGATGCGTTTAAGCACTATAATCACGCAAATATAACCAAATAACATATATAAAAGCACACATAACGCTACTAGAAACATGCACAATCTGAGTGTTATCACTGGTAATATTTGAAAACTTCGAGATGTGTTCCGATTACTATTGCAATCCATTCTGGGATCGATAACATTTGCTAGCACATATTATAACCCTTTCCACTAAATTGTGAGGATTTGAAGCCTGTTCTATAAGAAGCATACATCTTTTATGCTTGGATCTTTTGCTATGAGTGTGCCGGTAATTTTATTTATTCTAGAACTTGTACTTGTAAATCATTACCAGACCGCAGTGAGATCGCATTCGTGCGATATAAGTAAATTCGTGTGATAAAGAGGCACCTTAGGAATAAAACCAAATGGCCTTCCATTTTTCATATTATGATATATTAGCTAGCCACATCGGTTAGTTAACCACCCACATGGACCCATTTGTAGTGCTCATTTTTAGCACTAGATAACCTTAGTTACACCATCTGAGCCTTCCTTTTTCATTTTTTTGCTTCACCCAGAAAATACAAAAAGATTTTACACTTTAAACCTTAGCCTAACCCTTATCAATGTCTAAACGGTTGGTTGCTAGTCACCTGGAAAGTGAAGATTGTTCAAATGATTATGAGTACCACATCTTGTGAGATTGATTGAGCCATGTCTTGAGTTCATGTCTGAGTTAAAAAAAAAATGTTGAAAGTATGGATATAATAGCCAATGTGCTATGTTAGAAGAAAATGGTCTTGGTGAAGCAAAGTAAAAAGCTGTGGAAAGCCGAAAAAAAGAAATTGAAGCTATAATCATTTATTGGTTCGTGGATTTTTTGGTAGCTAGCAACACGGGTATTAGACTTGATTTTATTTTTATTTTAACACCAATTTCATTAAACGTTTCCATGCCTTATCCATACCCTTAACCCGAAGCCATATCATTATAACCCGAATAAAAGCCCTCTTTAGATGTTTTTACTTGGTGCTCAAGCCACGTCGGTGGAGTTTTGTTTCTTGTACAAGCTTATGGTAATAATATGATCATAACTGAGCAATGAGTGTGATTTATCTTGTTACTCCACTAAAATGAGTGATTGAGTGAATTATATTTCGTTCCTTTTTCGTGAGGTGTTTGGAAATGTTAATCATGCAAGAAAATCATTGGATATTGTTAAACATCTTGAATGTTTCACCTTTATAAAGCATAATTGATGAATCTTCTCTCGTATTTGTACTTGGTTGATCTGCATCACATTTTTTCATAATCACATTCTTGTACCAGTGGATGTTTTTCCTAGATTTGCTTGAGGGCAAGCAAAGTTTAAGTGTGGGGGAATTTGATAACGCTCAGATTGTACATGTTTCTAGTAGCGTTTTGTGTGCTTTTGTATATGTTATTGGGTTATATTTACGTAATTTTAGTGCTTAATCGCATCACAAGATGTTTGTCTAGTGTTTATAACTAAGTGCAGGGAAACGGAAGAAAGAGTAAAGTAATGTTCAACATATAGAAGATTCCCGTTTCAGTGAAGCAGGTCAAGCACAAATCAGTATCCTAAGTACCTTTTAAGACCATAGTGACTGAAGAACCAAGTTCTACAAGGCAAAAAGAAGTAATGATCAATTTTACGTAACTCAGGGAACCCAACCGGATCGGTTGCGAGCGCAACCGGATCGGTTGGAATCTGACCAAACAGTGCCAAGTTACCATCACCAACCGTTCGGTCACCACCCGCAACCGGAACGGTTGGCCTTGTAAAAGACCAACCGGATCGGTTGGTCATGTAACCGATCCAGTTGGAGGAGCTGTATCTGCCAACTCTTCATCACTAAGTTTCCCATTTGCATCCAAACGATTCTAGGTCCTTTTCTTGGTGTATTCTAGTCCCTTCCTTACTCCTTGGAGCCCAAGTTCAGCAATTAATACCCTAGGGTTTGGAATTAGTATAAATAGAGGCCATTTGTGAGCATATGAGATACACACTTCAAATACAAATCTCTCTACTCATCAAACAAAGCTTTAAGCTCTCAAATTCGTCCTTAGAAGTCCAGGGAAGTTTGGAGTTCCAGTAGTTCCACATTTGGAGGCCAAATCACCAAGAAGTCTACCCAATACTTTGGGAATCATTACTTCACCATTTGTAATCTTATTCCAAGCATTGTAAGACTTTTAATCATGTTTTCTAATGTTCAAAGTTCTGAGTTTATGTTCATGTTTGCTATGAGTGGCTAGTTTCTTTATACACTTGCTTAAATGATGTTGATTATCATATGATTAGTTAGTGATTGTGTTAACATGTTTTAATTCAATTTCAAGTTGATTCTAAGATCCAATTGTGCTAAAGTTTCATAGTGACATTTGTTAATCAAGTTTGACTAGTTGATAGTAATCGTAGAGGTCGAAACAACTTATTGTTATTCAACTAGTTATAATCATTTTGTCTATGGATGATTGTTTTTACCCATTATTCTTGATTATACAAAGGAACTAAGGTGTGGTTGTAATAAAAACACTTTTTGATTATCAAATTGGATTGGTTGGAAACATCTAAAAGCTCGTAAGATTAGTTGTTGAGAATCAATTGTGGCCTTTTGTCTATGATCGGTTACCTTTTGTATTGACTATTTCTTAAGCAATTTGATGAAACAAATGGATGCTTTTGTGTTTAAGTTTATGCAAGTAAACTTATGAAACTTGAATTGATCTTGAATTGATTGGTTAAACGTAATGTGGAAAACTAGAAGGGGGGGTTGAATAGTTTTGCCAATTAAAACTTCCTTTTAATCTATTTAGATCGACTTATGTCAATCTATTTGGATGTGTGTGTTGGATGTTGATAAACAAGCATATAAAGGTAAGTAATGAAAAGATAAGAGTAAGAAGCACAAAACCACAACACGAGTATTTATAGTGGTTCGGCTACAAAGACACCTTACTTGTCCTACTTCACTCCCCGAGTCACCTACTCGAGAGTTCGTAATCACTACACCAATCTCCTTATGGTGGAGAAGCCTTCACAACGTCGCCTACCATTTTTCCGGTGCTAGGCTAACCACCGGGTTCTTTCACTCCAAGGTGAACCACACCTACACAACGTCGCTTACCCTTTATAAGGTACTAGGCTAAGTACCTAGTTCTTTTACTCCAAGGTTAACTACACATTTCACAATGTCGCCTACCCTTTATTAGGTACTAGGCTAAGCACCTAGTTCCATTGCAATGGAGGAACTACTACCACACTACACCAACGACTAATCCCAAAGGAGATCTACTCCTTTACAACATCATCAAGGATATCAACATCCTTGGATACTAGTCTATCTTGTACATCAAAACACACCATATCGAATGTACATCTAAGGCACCTTTCACTAATGCCTTTGACTAGATCTACAAGACACCTTTCACTAATGTCTTGTGTCTTCACTTCTAAGCACCTTTCACTAATGCTTCTAGTCTTGACTTCTAAGCACCTTTCACTAATGCTTCTTGTCTTGACTTCTAAGCACCTACCACAAGTGCTTTATCCTGTAGACGATAGATACCCTTCACTAATATCTTCGTCTTGACACTTGAGACATCTTTCACTAATGTCTTCAACACTACACTTCTTTGAAGAAAGAAAGGAATCATCAACAAGAAGACTTCAGTAGCCTTGATGATGAGGAAGCATGGCAACTCATGGACTTGAGCTTGCTCGACTTCAAAGGTGGTGATCTTGCCTTTAAGAGGAACCTAAAAGATAACACAAAAACAAAACTACAAACATAGATCTCTTGGATCTGAGGTTAGTGAGTTTTTAACTCAAGGAGAAAGTGTGTTAGAAAGGGGTAAGAAATAATGAAGAAATGGCTCACTATTTATAGAGGAAAAATCCTACTGTTCCCCGGATCCCACGGATCCCTTCCACAAGGGATCCGTCTAGCGTTAAGCTAGGGATCCGTGGGACGCTCCCTTTTACCCATGGGTATTTTGGTTATGGGTCATGAGTCATGGGTTGAACCATGTATCTTTGGCTAGATACAATGTATCTTTGAGTGCAATGCACTTGGTCACTTGGGTATAGGTTGATCCATGGGTTATGGATATTATCCATGTATGATATAAGCATGATGTCATGTAATGGGTTATGGGTCAAGATCCATGGGTTATGGGCTTTGGGTTGTACCAAATTACATTCAATGTATTTGCCCAATGAGTTGTGATACTTAAGTTTCTATCCATTTATATTACCCAATATACTACATACTAGTTATGTGTATATTATACCCAAATATGTAAACACTAGTTATTGTACATATGTATTCCTAAATCACAAAATCACTTATACTTGTTTTAGTGTTTTATGTGAAAGTGTGAATGTGTTAGAAACTATTAGTTCAAATCATTTACGTATTTTATTTGTTTCGTTAAAATGATTTTACGTTTGTTATCGACAAAACATTAGAAGATCGTAAAATATAAATAAACGTTTTTACAGCTTATTTGTATTAACAATCTACCCCTTTTTGTTGATGACAAAACATAAAATTATTTTAAGGAAAAGCTAAAATTCGTAAAAGTTTGAATTTGTAGTTTTTACTTTCTTCTCCCCTTTTTGTCGCAACAAAAAGTGTTTGAAAGAAAGCAACACATCGTTTTTAAGAAAAACATGTGAAAGAAATAAAAAAAAAATAGAGAGCAAGTAACGGGAAAGGATATCGTCTTTACTCCTCCTTGACGAGTCCATCCCTATGTAAGGGCGTCAAGAAAGTGATACTAATCTAGTTTGTTAGCAAGTAAGTTTGCAAAAGATTTCGTCTAAGTGACGAATGTGCTCCCCCTTGATGATTGCAATTATGCAAGGGGATGTCACGAAATGTAAACCTAGTATTGCAAGTAATTTGCAATGTATTGCTTTGACATAAAGCTCCCCCTCGCTTTAGGATGTCAAAGTATTCATGTGTAAATTGAATAACTACAAAACAAAGGTTAGAAAGCAAGTATAATTCACAATTTCCTGCAAATGTGGTCCAAGTTAGTAGAAAATAGCTTTCTATCTCACGGATCCCGCGGTTCCCTCCTAGTAGGGATCCGTCTAGGCAATTCTGAGGGATCCGTAGTAACTGATTAATTTCAGCAAGGGTGATATAACAAGTAATGTTATCACAAAAATGAGATATGAATACAAGGTAATCATATGCTCAGAAAATTAACAAGTAGCATGTAATTCCATTTAATAAAACTAGAGTTATGATATACATGACTCTAAAAACAAAGAAAATTAGAAAATACATAACTAGGAATTTCTAAACCAACTATCGCTTGATGCTAGGACACCACTAAGATCTTCTAGCTCAAGTTTTGTTTAGGTTTGATCTCCTCGAAACGTTCGAGGAGATGATAGAACATGAAACGTTGGTCTTCTCGTACTTCATGTATCAAACCTTCAACATGTTGACAATGATAGCAATCTTTGTCATGGCTAGGTAGTGGTGGTGGAAGAAATGAGATGGCTTGATGCGAAGGATCAAGTGAAGCGGCTTGTGGAGCTTCAAACGATGGAGGGATTGATGGAGGCGCAATTGAGAATGGCTCGACCAAGAATGATGGTGGTGGTAGAGAAGTGTCAACTTCATATGGTCGGGTGGTTGACTTTGATGATTTCTCATAATCCAAATGGGATTATATGATGGAAACGGCGAAAAGGAAGCCAGAGCAAGTGTTAACTCAACACCTTGATTTTGTACTATTATTCCTCCTAATGAGGAGAATGTTGTCGGCGGAGGCTGATGAGACGGCCTAGGAGGAAAGTCCTCTAATTTGTAGAGGTGTGGTGATGATAGTGGGGATGTAAATGAAATAGCTCTAGGAACTAATGGTGATGGTTTAGTGGAGATGATATTGTTTGGCCTAGGAGGTATGGTGGTGTTTGGCATTGGTAGTTTTGTGGGTACTATCCTTTTAGGAATTGGTTTGATTGGATGATGAATGATCCTATCATTTGTTGGCTTGACCGAAGATGATTCGGTTGAAGAGATTTCGTGTATAACACATGCCTTTTTCATGGGTGGTTCTTTGGTGGATAAGTTACTACTAGGGGTTTTCCTCATGATGAGATGATTTCAAGAGATTTGCAAGGGTTTCTAAAGTGCTGAAAGTTAGGAAGAAGGTGATGACTATGGAGATCCTAACAAAGTGGTTTATAAACCAAGAGATTTGGCAAGTGCATTTAAGCCTTAAGCCATTAGGATTCATTTGAATGTGATGATTAACATGCACAAGAGTCAACTACAGAGTTTGCACTGATCTAGGAACTCATTTAAGATGAGATGGAGTGTTTGAGTTAGGAAGATGAGTTGAAATGTTTGTTTTATCAAGATTTGACATAAACTGTCATCCGGATCCCACGGTTCCCTCCTCAGAGGGATCCGTCTAGGCTAATCCTAGGGATCCGGCTTTCAGCAGTTATGAATGAGTGGAAATGATGTTTCTAAGATCTAAGACCTATAACATCTTGAGTGTTTCAGTCCTCCTAAGTGTTTTAAATGAAGGGGTTCTTAAGTACTTGAAGGTAATGAATGATGTAGCTAATGATTGTCTTTTATGGAGGGATTTGGAACTTTCAAGAGTACCAATGGATGAGCAAGGATGACACTAAAAATGAGAGTGTCAATTGAAGCTAAGTGATCCTAGAGATCAGTTTGTGACTTAGGATAGTGTTTTGGAAAATATCCTAGAAGCTTTGAGAAGGGAAAACTAGAATTTGATCAACTTTGATCAATTTTGAGGTAAGAATGATTTATGATCAATTTTTCCAAAATCAGAGGACTTTTAAGACTAAATGTGAGGGATCATGTGAAAAATGAAGTGTGAGTTTAAGAGCGGAAGAGTAATGGATTAAAAATGAAACGATAGATCTACAAGCGTCTTAGAGTGTGATCTAGGTGAGCTATGTGTGAGTAGGAAGGATCTACTTATCTTGATAAGGACTTAATTTTGCCTTAAGACAATATGTTTAGCTTAGTGTGAGGTGTTCTAAGGATATGATTGAAATACAATGTTTGCAATTTCATTTTCTGTTTGCTGGATCCCACGGTTCCCTAAGTGAAGGGATCCATCTAGCACAAACTTTGGGATCCGTCCATCTGCTCAGCAGAACCTTTACTAAAGGTATGCAATGATCTTGACAATGGATTATATTCCAAGGTTGGTTTAGAGGGGTTCTAACACTAAGATATCAAATGTAATATGTTTTTATTTCATGAAAGAAATAGGATTACATTGATAAAGCACGAGTACAAGATAATTGATCCTATTTTGAAATACTATTAGGTTTCTTGAGTGTTTTCGCTAGGAGGATCATTACGTGATTGATGAGTGTTGGTGGAATCAAGAATGAAGAAAGTCTTTATGAGAGATATGTTTAGCGGTTCCATCATCTTGTTCACAAGTACGTACAACGGACTTTGAAATTGTGGATGGAAGTGCATAACATTATGATAGAGGCGTGTCAAGAATATTCCATAAGGGATGAGTTTATTCTTGGAGCCTTGAAGATTTGCAATTCGCCTTGCGAAGAAGTAGGCGAGATTGTATGGTTGTTGTGTTAGCAAACAGTACAACATGTGAGCACAACAAGCGGGAAGAATTTCGCTATTTCCCCTAAGGCTCCAAACATTTTCACGTAGGATGAGTGCAAGAGGCTTGTACTCTTCTCGGATATCCCTTGTAAAGATAATGTTTGGATCGGAGTAATATGGTCGAGGTTTGCATATTATGCGATTTAAATCTTCCGGAGAGGGTATGTGTGAACAATATGGACTATTTTCTTCACGAAAGTTGAAGAGAGAATCAAGAAACCAATCTTCGGTGAAGGCACATTGTCCATGATTAGGAATCCGGAGGATGCGAGCAAAATGCCCAAGGGTTAGAGTAAACTTTTGGTTTTTGATATAAAACCAAAGAGATAGAGAGCGATCCTCGTTACGAACGAGTTCGACTTGACGAAATAATTCCACTATGAACCTTGGACATATCTTCTCGTTGATTTCAAGAAGACATTCTAGTCCTATGGCTCGGAAGGAGGTATTGATACCTTATTCGAATTGTAGAGAGGTGTCTACAATACGTCCTTCGTGGAAGTGACGGTTTTCGAGATTATTGAACCCACGGACATGATTGCCAGGTGTGTTGGGTTTGAGAGAGATGTTCGGAGAGTAGACGCTAGTGAGTGAAAAATCAAACTCATATTCATGCGTCATAGTTGAACCTATAGAAATGATAAGTTAAAAAGGATATGTTTGTGGTCAACCTATGATTATCTAATGTTTTTACTAGATTTTTATTAACAATGGTATTTAACAATTTAACTCACTCAAGGTTTTGACTTTCTAGTGGATTATTACATTTAGAAGGATAGTGGTTTTTAATTTGCATGAAAATCTGTTTTCCAGTAGGACGGATCCCACGGTTCCTTTTCAAAAAGGATCCGGCTAGTATAACTTCCGGGATCCGTAGATCTGTATTTACAGAACCAGATTATATGAAAACGCATAGGTTTTTAGATCTCATCGTTTTATACCAAGATATATGTTTTAACCTACATTTTCTTTTAACATGCATACATGACTTCTAATGTATCACGAAAGAAAAAGAAACAAATAAAACAAAGGAAATGACAAACACATTATGATAATAATAACCTATATAACTAGATTATTAGTAATATTGCATTTCAATACTAAGGATGATACAAAGGTTTGGGTATATGATCCCAATGTAGATTAACAACACAAAGTAAATGTCTCCATATGTGAACTTCATCATAGGGAACACAAGTGCAATGAGTGTTAAGGCGATGAGCACGAGTGCGATGTAAACCATGTTGATGACGAATCTTCTATGTTTCGGTTGAGATGGAATGAGGAGGAAAATGAAATTTTTGAATGAGAGGAAATTTTTGAAATTGGAAGATTTGAAAAGGTGAGGGTTTGGTAGAGTGGTCGACGATGGGGTTATTTATAGGGAAGGAGGAATTTTTGAAATTCGTGTTTTTTTTATTATTGGATTAAAAGAAACAAAACATAAGTTTTATATACCACGACTTTAGACGAGAAATAAAACACGTGTGTGAGAGAAAGGCTTCCTAATGAAGCTTCATGTAAAACATGTAATTGCACAAAAGATAATCATATAAATACCTAAATAGGTATACTTAATTATCAAGCAAAGTAAAAAGAAAATCATACCTCTAGCGTACTTAGGAATGTCTTTACAAATGACACAACAAATGTCACTTAGACTATTCCCTCTTCTTTGCGTTTAAGATACCTTCTTAAGGAAGGTATTCTTGTTACCAAGCGACTCCTAAAGCTTGGTGGGTATGAGCTTTGACTAATCAACATGACAAAGAAGATTAGTGCAATTAAATGAAAAAAAAAAAAAAAAAAAATGTTGTTATCAACTCAACATCTAAACGTATAGTTTTAAAAGACATGGTGTTTGTTTTTATGAAAAACCTTCTTTGTAGTTTTCAATTAACCATGGATCGTATCAAGTTTTTAAAGTACAATATACTTCAAGAAACTTGGTAACGAAGCTCTGATACCAATTGTGGAAAACTAGAAGGGGGGTTGAATAGTTTTGCCAATTAAAACTTCCTTTTAATCTATTTAGATCGACTTATGTCAATCTATTTGGATGTGTGTGTTGGATGTTGATAAAAAAGCATATAAAGGTAAGTAATGAAAAGATAAGAGTAAGAAGCACAAAACCACAACACGAGTATTTATAGTGGTTCGGCTACAAGGACACCTTCCTTGCTCTACTCCACTCCCCGAGTCACCTACTCGAGAGTTTGTAATCACTACACTAATCTCCTTATGGCGGAGAAGCCTTCACAACGTCGCATACCCTTTTTCCGGTTCTAGCCTAACCACCGGGTTCTTTCACTCCAAGGTGAACCACACCTACACAACGTCGCCTACCCTTTATAAGGTACTAGGCTAAGTACCTAGTTCTTTCACTCCAAGGTGAACTACACATTTCACAACGTCGCCTACCCTTTATTAGGTATTAGGCTAAGCACCTAGTTCCATTGGAATGGAGGAACTACTACCACACTACACCAACGACTAATCCCAAAGGAGATCTACTCCTTTACAACATCATCAAGGATATCAATATCCTTGGATCTAATACTAGTCTATCTTGTACATCGAAACACACCATATCGAATGTACATCTAAGGCACCTTTAACTAATGCCTTTGACTAGATCTACAAGACACCTTTCGCTAATGTCTTGTGTCTTCACTTCTAAGCACCTTTCACTAATGCTTCTAGTCTTGACTTCTAAGCACCTTTCACTAATGCTTCTTGTCTTGACTTCTAAGCACCTACCACAAGTGCTTTATCCTATAGACGATAGATGCCCTTCACTAATATCTTCGTCTTGACACTTGAGACATCTTTCACTAATGTCTTCAACACTACACTTCTTTGAAGAAAGAAAGGAATCATCAACAAGAAGACTTCAGTAGCCTTGATGATGAGGAAGCATGGAAACTCATGGACTTGAGCTTGCTCGACTTCAAAGGTGGTGATCTTGCCTTTAAGAGGAACCTAAAAGATCACACAAAAACAAAACTACAAACATAGATCTCTTGGATCTGAGGTTAGTGAGTTTTTAACTCAAGGAGAAAGTGTGTTAGAAAGGGGTAAGAAATAATGAAGAAATGACTAACTATTTATAGAGGAAAAATTCTACTATTCCCCGGATCTCACGGATCCCTTCCACAAGGGATCCGTCTAGCGTTAAGCTAGGGATCCGTGGGACGCTCCCTTTTACCCATGGGTATTTTGGTTATGGGTCATGGGTGGAACCATGGATCTTTGGCTAGATACAATGTATCTTTGAGTGCAATGCACTTGGTCACTTGGGTATGGGTTGATCCATGGGTTATGGATATTATCCATGTATGATATAAGCATGATGTCATGCAATGGGTTATGGGTCAAGATCCATGGGTTATGGGCTTTGGGTTGTACCAAATTACATTCAATGTATTTGCCCAATGAGTTGTGATACTTAAGTTTTTACCCATTTATATTACCCAATATACTACATACTAGTTATGTGTATATTATACCCAAATATGTAAACACTAGTTGTTGTACATATGTATTCCTAAATCACAAAATCACTTATACTTGTTTTAGTGTTTTATGTGAAAGTGTGAATGTGTTAGAAACTATTAGTTCAAACCATTTACGTATTTTATTTATTTCGTTAAAATGATTTTACGTTTGTTATCGACAAAACATTAGAAGATCGTAAAATATAAATAAACGTTTTTACGGCTTATTTGTATTAACACGTAATGCTTGTTTTTATGAACTAAAATATTGACGAAGGTTTAACTTGTAAGAACAATAGATTAGTACACCAACTAATTATCATAACCAACATGTTAAGAGATTAACACAATCACATTAATCTAGGATATGAAACTAGTTTAAGCAAGTGTAGTTTTTAATCATCTGAATTTCATTATATCTATTTGCTTTGTTATATGTTTTGGATAGACTCTTTTGATTCAAACTTGTGCTTAGATTCACTCAAATCCCTGCGAACGATCCCGACTTACCTTCATAATCTTGCTATAACGGACGAGTATACTTGCTCGTATGTGTTATGGTAATATTGGTAATTCACCTTTTATAAATTTAAAACTTGTACACACGTAGCACATCACACTTAAACTTATAACTCATCTAATATACTAAAATAGAGTATATTAATAAGTTTTAGCATTATTATAAGTTTTATATTTTTACGTTACCCGGTTTTAAGTTTCGCGTCTTAAAAAGCTCACGTTATCAATTACCGGGATCAAGCTATACACTTTAAACTTAATACTACCAAAATTAGCTAAATATCTATCCTAAACTTATCTTCATTCACCTCATAGGACACTTGTCATATGAGTCATGAGCTTGATATTTTGTTAAACTTATAAGCTAAGTTAAACTAGTAATAAATATCTAGATATTTGTTTTTATTTATATCCTTAAGATTTAAGGTAACTAGTAAACTCTCATCTCTTTCTTTTTCTCTCTAAACCAATGACCAAGCACACCCTTTTCACCATTTTGATCTTGTTCTTGCTAGTTTAACCCATCACAAATAAAAACCTTATGTTCCTTGATTGACCCTCGTTCCATTTTAACCATAAAACACCATAAAATCACCACAAATCTCATCATCTTCCATGGATTATTATTGAAGCTTTGCAAGGGTTGTATAAGTTATATTTGGCTAGATCAAGGGTTTAAAGAGGTTGAGTTAAAGATTGGAAGACAAGGGTTAAAGGTTGTTGGTGATTAGGAGGGATTAAGTGTTGATTATTAGTTATTGTTCTTGTAACTTTCATCCTATTCATTGTCATCATTAAGTTCACAACTTTTTGATACACGTTATATCATCGTGAACTATCGCTCTCATATCGGTGAGTTCATAGCTCCACTTTTACTCGTTTAATTGTTTTATAAACTCCTTGGGGGAGATACATGCTCGTTTTACTTACATATTTTACTCATTTACCTGAAACATTTTACTCGGTTGATGAAATACTCTACTTTTTTATTGAAACATATTACTCGCCTTACTTAAACACACAATTTATTTTTACATACGGACACAAGTGCACAAAACATTTCCAGATTTCCTAATTAGGAATTGTTAAATTACTACCGATTGTACTGGTGAAATCAATTACTACCGACGATACTGGTGAAATTAATTACTACCGACCGAATAGGTGAAATGAATTACTACCGACTGTACTGGTGAAATCAATTAAATGACCGAGTCAAAGCAATTACAACCGAATATATCGGTGAATCAAACATCGAGTCTTGTGGTCTGAACTTAACATTTACATTTATTAATATGAACTTATATATGGTTAAGATGTTACAAGTTTTGTATGGGCGGGATTTGTAACAAGATTAGGTTGACATATACTTGTCATGAGGATTAGATTTACATATACTTGTCACACGGATTTTTACATAAAGGTTTTTATCTTATTTACAATAAACCTATGAACTCACCAACTTTTGTGTTCACACTTTTAGCATGTTTATCTCAAGTTAGTAAGGCGATAGCTAGAGATTGGAGCATAAGAGTCTTTTGGCATATTTTGAAGACTCAACCATTTGGTAATACTTTTAAAACATTTATGTATATGATACTCTGGGACCTCTCATGTTGTAACTTTGATTTTATTTATCGAATGGTAACTATTTTTATAAAACATCTCATTTAGAGGCCATTTTCTGTAATTTGAAGTGTACCCCAATGATACTATCTTCCGCTGAGATATTTTGGGGGTGTTACAGAAAAAAGGAAGCCCAACCCTGTCATATCACGGGGCCATTGCGTTTCAAAACACATGTAATCGAATCCCTGTATGTCACATTATAGAATCCGTTGGGTGTAAACGGGGTCCTGTTTCTTTATCCCGTGACTATTACTTCGCAACAAGATCACAACATCTTTGATTTCGTTCGGGTCAAAATCTGGTGTGCACAAAAACGGACAAGTCTGGTGTCATCATGATCGGAACGAGACGACGACGAAGACAGTGTGATTTCCGGGAAGAATGGAGGTGCGTGGTAGGAGATATGACCGATTATGTGACATTGGAGGAGTAGTGGACTATTAAATAAAATGATAAATATGTGTGAAATAGGAATGCAGTGCGTGCATAATGGTAAACTCGGCAAAATATGATTCAGTGTCCTAATTTTAGCAATATGCCACAAAGCTGAGTTAAATTGGAAATAAGTGTAATCTTGATTCACAATTTTGTAAATTTCCCCATCTCTACTACTTATAAAGAGTTTATGTTCATTCTTGAAACTTAAAATGACTTAAAGTTGAATAATGTTAGTGGACTATTATACAATTAATTAAAAATGGTAACAACATTTACAAATAAATTAATATTTTAAATATTGTTTAATCCTTAAACTTTTTCATCATTTTCTGTTTTAACCCATAAACTTTTTTCTAGCAATAACTACAAATTGTATTCGTAAGTTTTGCATAAAGGGCCAAACCAAAATTACGATTTCGCAAATATAATTATTTGCCGCAAATCAAAGTTATAAATCGCGCAAGGCGTGGCGTGACAATATGATCAAGCCTCACGCGTTAGCGGCTAAGGCGAAGCTTTTGTGTTTTTAAAGCTTGACATAAGGCAACACAAAATTTGAAAATATTTATATATTTATATCATATTTGATACATATCGAGTTTACAAAAAGCATTGTACATAATGAATAGGGTTAAAAAACTATCCTTACATGTAATATTCTTCATTTTTGATTTTTTTATCGGAGTTGAATAAAAAAAACTCGCAACGCCTCACGCCTCAACGCGCCTTTTCCTGTCTCATCTCATGTCACGCCTAGAGTCGACGCCTTAGTATAATTCGTAACATGGATGTCAAGCCTCACGCGCCGCCATGATGCGCTTTTTAGAACCATGACCACTATACACCGCCACTTTGCGCGATTATTCGTATAATATTTATTATCCAATCATATATTTAATAGGCACTTCTTATTAAATCTAAAATTTTCTTAACATTTTCACTTTATCAACAACTTTCACGCATTTAAATATAACCTTTACTCTAGAATATTACACTGAAACGACAGGCAGGCGGGCAACAAGCTGCGCCGCTAGCCCTTTTTGAATAGCAAAACTTAGTCTTTTAAAAACTACATTCAGAGACCTTGGGGTCGTAACATTGCCATGCATAACCCGTTGGACTCTTTTGAGCAGCTCCACAGCCTCAGGTGCAAGGAAGCCAAATGTATCAAATGCAAAAGGTATAAACGCGTGTTGGTTATCAAGGCACGCTTTCTCGTGTTTTGTTACTTTGCAAGAAGCGGCTTTCAAAGCAGCCTGACCTGCCATAAAAGCATGATTCCCCAATCCCACAAGTGGAGAAACCCCCGTTAGATCTACACAAGCATGTTTCCCTCCTATCCATCCAAAGACCAAAATGTCAGCTGGTCTAAGTGTCGATCTTCCTTCCATCGGGTCAGTCAAGAAATTCACAGGTGCTTCTTTCTTAACTGAAATCCCAGCCCGCCTGAATATGTCAAAAAGAACATCCCTAACCAAATCGTGTCGGTATTTGAACCCCGGAAGCTCTTTACAATGAACTGCATGCTCTCCGAATGAGTCCAAACAAGCTTTGTGACAAACTGGACAACTTTCATCAACCGGAAAAATTAGGATCATGAGGCGATATTTAAGGATAGTGCGATACTCAATCGGCGACATATGTTGACCGAGACCATCTATAGGAATGACAAGGAGAAATTCTTGAGCATGTGGTGCACGCAGACACTCAAAAACAGCTTTTTGTCTAGCGGTCATCTCGAAGTGAACTTCCATGTCCTGGACAATCTTGCTAAAAAGGGCACTCGCCAATGTGTGTTGGGCTTTAGTGGGGGCGGTGTCCTTTTTAGTGAAACCGCCAAAGTCAAAACTTGGAATCATATCACGAAGACAAGTCAAAGCACAATCATAATCATAATCCATGTCGCATACACCACTGCTGCGTAAGATGTGGTCCTGAAGCACCCAAGATTGGGCCCTCGAGGCCACAAAGGCATAAGATGAAGCCTCTACCGCCGAATATAGCCCCAAACCACCAAACCTAATAGGTAAAGTAGCAAGTCGCCACTAGAGATCCCCAAAGAAGGGACCTCCACAAACCACCATATCCTCAATCGCCTCGTGAAATCCTTTGTCAAAAAGCAGAGCAGCCTCCTCCATATATACGGGTGGACACGTCCTTAAGCCAAAAAAAAGTTTAGCAATACCCATGCAAGATCGAAGCAAGAGAAGCTCACTCTGCGGGTCTCCTAGCTGAGGAAGGAGACGCATCATATCAATAGCACTAGAAGCCCTCTTCTTTACCAACCCACTAATAAAACCAGCATCCCTACTAACTGCCCCCCCAAGAAGCTTCACCCCCAACGATGGCCTACCGATGTCGTTTGGGAATAAACCCTTACGAAGCTTCCTACCATCACAAGAAGGCCAAAAAAGCCCGGTTTTCCTGATATTCAATTCAAGACCCAAATGGTCATTTCTTTGCCAACACCTTTCATAGCCACCTTGGAAACCAACCGCCTCCATATAGTACCCACTGCAATAGGTCGGATCCCGTTGTCGGGTTTCAAGAGCGGCGTAAGAGGAGCAGACGCAACAAACTCCGCAAGAGCCGACGGACATCTCCCCCTAACCACAAATTAACCACTGCAGTGATAGCACATAATAAACCACTGGCAACAACAGACCCATCACCACATAAAGCATCCAAAATGTGTTGTGACCGCAAGCCGTCCCTCCCACAAGAAGTCCCTTTAGGGAAGGATTTAATACAACCAATGACGTTATCAACCTCCACAACAAGGGCAGGCTCAACATAAATAGTGCTCGGCATAGACGGAGGTGGTTTGTGCGGATGTTTAGCCTCCAAAGCCATCACAGTATCATCATTATGCGGAGCAACCCCTGATGAGCATACCACCTTCACCGCTGCTGTAAAGTGACCATCAGCAACCTTTCGAAGGCACGCTCTGATGTTGGTGTTACCAGCATTTTTCTCCTTTTGGATATCAACGCTTCCTTGGTTAAGAGGCACCGGACCCGATCCATCTAATATATTTTTAACTAAAATGGCAACACCATCCTCTTTCCCCCATGTGGCTAGCGAGCTCAGTATTGAACGATTTTGCACGGCCTTCCGATTCCCAGATCTGCTTTCTTGTCTATTTGTGGGTTTAAACACTTGCAAAGTGCAACGAGGAAGAAGTAACAACTTAACCCACGCTCCAATAGATCCCGGTTGAGCGACTACTTCGTATAGAGTTGTTTTCAACGCTTGTGAGAAAGCCATACGACAACCATGTGGAATGCTTTTGACAGTAACGATAGGTGCTTTGAAAACACGATCAAGGAGTACAACATCCAATACAAACGGCTCATGATCATTGGTCTTAGGCACTATGATAGAAGGTTTCACAATCCCGATAATGTGCCCACTAACTCTATCAGTAAACCGAATCAGGCCGTCAGGGTGATGACATGCCCGACTAATTGCATGTAATTTCATACACTTCCCACACATCCATTGACCAAAAACCTTCAATGTTTCCTCCATAGCCATGTACAACCCATGATCCGTAGATAAAGCCTCTCGCAACACATCTCTACGTTCGGCTAAGGAAAGATGCAATCTTTTGATATGAGAAAACAACCGAGGAGTCCCTTTATTCCCCACTTCCCCATCTGGGCAACAATGAAAATTACGAAATGGACATGGCCATGCGCCATCCGAGGATGAAGAAGCCATAAAAAACTGAATAAAAAGAAACACGCCTCGAGATGAAACCGTGAAAAAAGGAAAAATTTACCTAAAACAATAGGTGGCATTTCAACAAACAGTTGGCGTGCACCACCATTTGCCCCAGAAAAGTAGCTCACATTTGCACCACCATTTGGGTTTTTTTTTGTTCAGAATTTGATGATAAGCAATTAACAAGAATCACAACATTGAATCGAAGCACATATATATATCAATAACAGAAATCATACTATTGCATTGCTATCAAGAATCGTTACTCACTTGAGTCACTCTCTTCTACAAGTGATATTCTCTTATTTATTTACACAATGAATTTATGCACCTTTTCTTTTTTGGCTCCTCACGTATTTAATAGAAATGTCAAAATATAATCTGCAACTCTTTGGGCATAATTAGGCCTACCAAACTCATGTTGAGTATCTAACACACCAATTAAAGCCTAATCACTAATGTCACATTCAATCCTCGACAATTGACTACTGTTATAATAACCTTCAACAACCTTTCCTTTTTATGTCTATGCATACTTACCAAAATTTAAGTAACGATGAGAGAGTGTACTTTGTATTTCTAGTGTCTTGCCAGTTTTTTTAATGGATTTTATTTTTTGTTAATAAAAAAAAGTAATGACGAGAAGAGATCCATTAATATGAACATTTAGACTGTTGCATATGATTTTCTATTATCTATAGTTGTTTAAGATACTTTAGTACTGTCATTTGGACGGAATATAGGTTTGAGATTTTTGTTAAGTAAACGTTTAACTAAGCTAATCTAAGGTTCATATTGCATACTTATAAGAATTAATCGACACTGATATATAGTTATAAGACAGATGGACTGATTAACCGTTCCTTTTGAGTCGTGATATCCAGACAAGGTATTACTTGATTATGTTATCGTGAATCTTATGATTTATAGTACATCTTGCAAACCCGTACGAAAGTATTGGTAATGGTACCTTCGGGACCTAAATGTGACTGTACCACTTGATAGCCATTCATATATCATATGTTTTAAATTCTTGTCAAGATATTATGTTGATGATTTGCAAATAAATAAGAAATACTCATACCCATCTTCCAAATTGGTGCATCAATCACATGGTTTTGTCTGCTATCTTTTCGACGTCTAAAGGATACATTAATGACCGTTTCCTTAGATTTTCTTTTGTACAACAGCTTGATCGATAAACCACACAAGAAAAACTTGTCATGACAGTACGTGCAACAACCTGTCCGTGTTTAACCTCTATGTCACACAATTATCAACATTCTTGTATCCGATCACATGTCTTTGCCTCAAGCACAGAACTTCAATTATGAACTTTTGTTTAATGATTTAAAAATACTTAACATTCTATTAGCATTAGGTGGTGTTTTGATGATAGCCCTTTACTGGACATGTCTTTTATATTAATGCGCTTTGACCTGTGGCTCAGAGAAGCCTTGCTAATTGTATGAATAACTTTTTCATTGACCATAAGACCAGATCATCTACCATCAAGTTATTTGTGTCTGGTTCACCACACAAATTTCATGCATCCAACACCTTAATTTCCCCCCTCCCCCTCACTCGGTACTCTTCGACATCTGTATTTATCCAGTCCAAGAATGCTATTACATATAAACAAATTCTCTTTCACTTATTCCGTAAAAGCAAATCTTACAAAAGTGTCTTGGTTACTGTACGTATAGACATTCTTACTTTAGACACTGCATAAAGACTCACATAATGATAAGTGCCAGGAAACTCGTGAGAATGGGAAGGAAGTGGCAGAATCTGGCAGCACTAAGGCAGAAAAGAACCACATTTCTAAGTGCCACTAATCGCACAACTAGAGGGACTGATAAGGGTCATTTCGCCATTTACACTTCAGATGAAATTCGGTTTTTGATGCCTTTGGGATATCTCAAAAATGATATTTTCCAAGAGCTCTTGAAGTTAGCTGAGGATGAGTATGGGTTGCAGACTGATGGACCAATTAGGCTTCCTTTAGAATCTATGTGCATGAACCACATGATATCTCTGATAGAAAGGCATTTGTGTGAAGAGTCAACTAGAACAAACTCACACTTGGACAATTGCTAATTTCCAGCTTTTCAATTGATAGTAGCTGAGCTCCTATTTTATGTTATACAATTAGATTGTAGCTTGACTGCTCTTGGTCAGAAACCATAACTATACGTTGATTGAATGATTTCGATCCGTTCTTTTGAATTTTATAATGGCAAGTTCCCAACTTTACTCAAAAAGGACTTTCACGTTTCTATGCTTCAGTGCTATTTCAGATTTTTTAAGCCTTCATTTTATATTAATTTACATATTTACTAGCTCATATAAACCTTACAAAGTTCATACAAGGGATCCATAAAAAACTTGACTTTTTTAGAGCTCAAGAGTGGCCTAGTGGCAAAAGGGCTTGTGACTATTACTCTAAAGTGTGTGAGGTTTCAAGTTCAATTCTTGCTAGGTGTAAACAACCTTGAAGTGGCCACGCCAACCTCCTGAAAAGGGAGGGTTTTATCTAATTTGAGCTTGTGTGGCGGTGGGTTCAAAATCCGTGGATTAGTCGGCCAAAAGGTCGAAAAATATGGTTACTAAAAAAAAAAACAAAAAAAAACTTGACTTTTTCTTGTATATGTGTGACTGGGTCCAACTTTCTTTCTCTATATTTAGTTATACACATAAACCTACAATTTTCTCTTTATAAACTTAAATAAACTTGGTACCCCCATGGCAAGTCTGTGTGCATAGGACTCCATGTCACTACGTTCCAACAAAGATGCTCTTTGGCTCTCAATTTTATCAAAATTAAAATACGTTGGCTTACATTATTGACTCAATTAACCTGTAGACAATGCATTAGGTCCAGATGGCTGGTCCAACTGGTTAAACTTTTCTGTGATAACATTGATGCCATTATTTTAAATATATTAACTTCAAGTAGAGAAATTAATCACTTCTCAAGTACCTATATGTATTAACGTTCTATGAGAATCCGGGAAAAACCTATGTCTAAGGGATGAGACTTTTGACGGCTATCCATTGCTATAAATGTTATCTTCTATTATGTTTCCTGATGATTAAAAGTTTTCTTGATGTTAAAAGGTAAAACTTGTCATTAAAGTGACATTATAATGTAGTATTTCTTAGTACATTGACACTTATATTAGACGAGTGGTTCGGTATAAGGTATGCACTATGAGCGGAAAGCTAGCTATATCAACACATACCAATTTTTCCTACAGTATATATTGGTTACAATCCCAAAGATTCAAATAAGTTTTAGTCCTATACATTTAGGCAACCAATTTGGAAACTTTCTAAAAGAGCTAGTTATAGTCCTCTACTTTCAGTGTGACGCTAAGTCGCTAAGGAATGTTTAGACCACACACGCGTATACAAGATAATCAATTTGGGAACTTTCTATAAAGAACTAGTTACAGTCCTCTACTTTTCAGTGTGATACTAAGGAATGTTTAGTCCACACACGCGTATCCATCTTCATTTATCTAACCACATGTCTTTGCTCTCTGATCCAGGAGCATCCAGATTTAGATATGAGTATCTACTTCGTTATTCTCTTACACGTCTCGCAAGCTAAACTTTTTCAGATTATCCATGAACCATTCGATTACTTACTCTAGACATTGATCAATAAGATGGGCCACAAGTTTTCATTCTCTTTACCTAATTACTTTTGTTTGAATGCTAAAATCTGTTTGATGCCATCTGCACCTACTATATTTTTTCCAGTGGGTATGATGCATTTCACCTTGACATTAAAATTTAAGCTTATATCAATATTATTACAAAAAATAGGACAATTTTATATATGAATCCAGTTTGTGAAAATATTAATTTTAATCTACCTACACTATGTTCACTAACTAATTAGCTCAAGATATTTTGGTGCAGTTTCATTATTTATGGCATCAAGAGGTCCATTGTCCTTTGGTTCAGTTCTAATCAAGGTACAGTATATCACATGGTCTTGTACCCAAGACATATTCATATTGGGTCATTCCAATCACATAGTATAGTTGGATACAAAAAAGAATTAATTCATTGTTTTTAGACAGGTTTTAGGAGGGTCATTGTCATCCAAAAAGCCGAATTTTCTTTCTTATGGTTGTTAATCAACTAGGCACATGCTTTTGCTCCATATCTACCTCACATTGAAACCATTGAAGGCCTTCTATATGCATATATAAACAACATCATCTCCTTCAACCATAACACCAAATAACATTACTTTCTTACATCTAAAACCAATCTACTCTACTATTTACCCTCTCTAGCTCAAATATATATAAAAAAAAACAGGATGATTGGAACCAAGAAGTTGATCAAGATTGCAAGGAAGTCACATGAATTTGCAACCATTCGGCGGAAAAGTTTTTCAGGAGAATTCAGGGATAATATCGCCAACTCAACAATGAAAGTTGAGAAAGGCCATTTTGTAGTTTATACACTCGATGGCCATCGCTTTGTTTTTCCTCTACGACACCTCAACACGTACATTTTCAGAGAGCTTTTAACCATGTCAGAAGAAGAGTTCGGCCTACCAAGCAACGGGCCAATCACATTCCCTTGTGATGCATCATTCATGAAGGATGCCGCTAATTTAATCCAGCAATGCGCAACACTAGACAAGGAGAGAGATTTGCTTCTGTCCTTGGTTCCTAAAGTTACTCATCAATCTTTGTATTTTCGTAAAGAAGAGGCCGCGCAACAACTAGTTGCTCGTGCTTGCTAAACTTAAAGAGAAGCAGTAAATTTTGTAGTTAAGAAGTTTCTTAGTTTAGTTTTGTACAATCCTCTTTATTTATATCTAGCACTGAAACATAATGGAAAGAAGTGGCATAAATTTGGATACGTTAATGCAGAAGAAAGTTGACTTTTCAATAGTACAATTAAAGATGTTCTCAATTATCGTCTTGCATAGCAAGAGTATCCGCTATAATAATTTGCGAAAACGTTTATAAAAAGATAAAAATGTTCAAAAATATGCAAACCATAACGGATGTATATTTCAAGCTTATGTGACATGAATATGCCTATAATTTTAAAAAGGTATAAAGTATTAATCTTTTAAAAATGTTGATTGTGTTTTATGGTTTGAAAAGCTTATAAATAGGTTTTTTATAATGGAAATAGGTTTATAATACGAAAATGCTTATAAATTAATTATGATGTTTTAATTGCATAAACCTTTTTACAAGTCTATCATAGTAGATGCTTTTAAGGTCATCAAGTATAGTAGTTTATAAAATGATAAAAAAATCAATAATATTGTTAATAATAGTGGATATCAATTTCATTTTTACATGACATGAAGAGGTCTAATATTTTAGACATCTTCACAATTTAAACCATTGATCTGTATTATATATTCATAAAACCAGGTTTATAAATCTAAAAGGTTTATGTATTTGTGATGTGACATAATTATAAACTTTTATAAAAGTTTATCAAAGTGGATGCTCTAAATTTAAGTACGATGCAATTTAGTTTTTGATTTCATCGAGTTATCTAAGGTTTACCACATTCCAAAAGCTATTTGGAACAATGTTAATCAAATATGCATTGTCCCATAATAATCCTCAGCGTTCATCTCATATCAATTTTGCGAATGGTACGTATGAGAGAACCAAATTTATTTTTGAAACTTAGAGAGAACCAAATTGAACCAACAGGAGGCCTCGGTTTTGCCATGTGATAAAAGTAGTTCTCCTAATTGACTGATAAAGGTTAAAATTAATTAAATTTCATTTCGAACAAATTTAATAAGATTAATATTTATAAAAATATTTAACAAAAAAAAAATATATATTTATATAAAAGCAAAAATACATATGAATTTGAGTAAAATACATAAATCGTCCCTGTGGTTGTAGCAAAATGGCACGTTTTGTCCTAGAACGCAAAAAATTACACCGATGGTCCCTGTGGTTGTCGAAACTGAGTTGACCGCTCTTTTGACCTTTTAATCGGCCAATTGGACGTTAACTTATACTAACGGCAGGGGCACTTTCGTCCATTAGCATGCGATATACCTTAGAGACTTCACTTATACTTCCCATTTTATTACATCGATCGTCCCCCTCCTTCTTCACCTCTATCATACACATGGAATCCTCTGATGAAGCTGCACAATACGGAAAGAATATAGTGCATATGGGAAATTTCAAAGAAGTAGAGGTAGATAGGGATAATGAAACAGAAGAAGAGAATGACACAACTGGTAGTGATTCAGAGGATTTGGATTACGATCCAAGGCGTGATGAAGTGTTTGATGATGATGAGCATATACTTCAAGATGTTCCTGTAAGTAACTCTAATTTCAATGTCAATCCAGGCCCTAAATATTATTTAGGTATAACTGCTGTTGAGGTATGATTTAGGTATAGATGTCATTTATTGTGACTCATTTGAAAGTGACTTAGATGATAGAATTGCAAGTGATAAAATGATAGTCAGTTTCAAGGATCATTATTCAATGCTTTGAGAATATGCCCAAGAGTTAATTAATCAAAATCCAGGCAAAACTATTAGGATTGATGTACAAAAAGAACCAAATCCAGACTCTCCAAAAAAAACTTTTAGAAGGGTGTATGTGTGTTTGGGAGCTCTTAAACAAGGTTTCAAAACTTGTGGCCGAGAAATCTTAGGATTAGATGGATGCATCATATCAGGTCCTTTTCCAAGTCAAATTCTAATAGCAGTTGGGGTTGATGCAAACAATGAGATTTATCCAGTAGCATATGTTGTAGTTGAAGCAGAAAATAAGGCATCTCGGTGTTGGTTTTTGAAATTACTTGGAGAGGATCTTGTATAGAAACCAACTTCAATTTCACTTTCATTTCTGACATGCAAAAGGTACACATTTTATTGTATAATTTATCATGTGTTTCATGTAAAATAAGAACATGTGTACTTTTAATCCCATCCTTAACCTTAACTGTCCACAGGAACTTATACAAGCCATTGCAAGTGTGTTTCCAAGTGCTGAAGACAAGTTATGTGTTAAGCATATTCATGAGAATATGAAGTCACAATTTAAAGGAGGTGTTTTCAAGGAGATGCTTTGGAATGCGGCTAAAGCTACTAATGTTGTTGAATTCAACAGAAATATGGGTGAGCTCAAGTCATTCTATTATGTTTCTTATGAATGGTTGACCAAGATTCCAGCTGAACAATGGAGCAGATTAGATTTTCCAGGTAATTAACTAACTTACACTGGACAAAAGCATGCTAATAATTGGTCATATACTTATATAGTGTGTGATTTGTTTAACAGGCATAGCCAATTGTGATATACTCTTAAACATCATATGTAAGGTGTTCAATAGGCAGTTAGTTAACGGCAGAGATCAACCCATCATTACTTGTTTGGAATATACCAGAGAGTACTTGATGAAGAGGATTGTGGTAGTTAAGGAAGTGATAGCAAAGACTGTTGGACCACTTACTCCTAATGTGAAATCCATGTTTGATGTTATAAAAAAAAGCTGTTGACTACATTGTTGATTGGAATGGAGGTTCTTTATATCAAGTAACTAGGACTTACATGGATCAGTGTGTTGTTAACATGGATAGAATGGAGTGTTCTTGTAAGAAGTGGGAGCTGATTGAATACCATGTAAACATGCTGTGGCTTCAATATATAACATGACTGAGAATGGAATGGGAGTTGGTATACCTGAACACTGGGTTCATGCTGCTTACAAGCTTGAAACATGGGCACATATATACTCATTCAAGATCAACCCATGTAGTGGCAGGGAGATGTGACCACTAGTTGAGTCTGAAACAGTCATAATACCACCTATTCACAAACCACAAGTTGGCAGGCCACCAAAGAAGAGGAATAAGTCAGTTGATGAGCATGCAAGTCAAAGTTGTTCAGTTGTTAGGTAGTGATCTTTGAACAACATGAATTCTGTTAAGTTTGATGTATTTTGGATTATAAGTATTATCTCTAGTTTGAACATTATGAATTCTGTTAAGTCGGTTGTGTCCTTCTACTTTGAACAATATGAATTATGTTATGTTTTCTTAATCTTGTTATGTTTGCCGAGTTTGACCTTCTAAAGTCAATTGTCGTAGTGTATGTTTGCTGAGTATATCCAAGTTGCAACACCTTTTTTCCTTCCTTTTTTATTTTCCCTCATTTTTTCCCTCCAAACACTGTGTCCTTTCTTCTTCTCCCTTATCAGGTTATAAACACACATAATTTCCCTAATTTCCCAACCCTTCTCTCCCCCAAAACACATATAATCCAATCCCCAATTTCCTCCAAATGGCTGAAAATTACTTTGGGTTTGATGAAGAGGAGTGGGCAAAAGTGTTATCGAACACATTACTCTTTGATGAAGTTGTTAATACATTTGGCTCTGAACCAATTGACGAATATGGTTCATATAAGGAGATACCAAATGAGCTGAGACAAAAGATTTTGAATTGGCTGAGGGGCAAAGAGTACTACTATGAAGAGCTGTTGTGTGATAGGGAGGTGAATCAAGAGCTGGAGGATAACAAGTTACCAAAAGTTGATGATTTGGAAACGAGGATAGCAAATCTTGAAGTTCTGTTTGCACATCTCAAAGAAAGGAGTCAAGGGAAGGTTGTGGTTCTAGCAAAACCGAATGAAGCAGTAATGATTGTCAACTTGTAATGGTTTTGGTTGTTATTGAACTAATGGTGTATTTCAATGCATGAGCAAGTATGGTTCTTGCATTGCATGTTTGATATTTTGTATCTATTTCCAAGCTTCTCTAATGATCAATAAAAATGTTTGGATTGTTATTGTTACTGATAATGTTTGGTTGTGAATTGCTAAATATGTTTGATGATAAGGATTTAAAACATACGTTTTTAGGGGGTCATTTAAGCCCTAAATTGACACATTTTATATCAGTTATTGCTTAAAATCGTTCGTTTTCAAATTTTAGGTCTTTTGGAAGCAAAATGGTGGAATGAAGCACATTTGGACGAAAAGGGGCGAAAACATGAAGAAAATGGCAAAGTCAAGATCAAAGGCACTCCAAGCTGTTCAGCAGAACCTGACGGCATCCCAACCAAAGGGCGACGCCGTCCCTCTATACAAGTTTTGATCAAAAGTGCACGCGACGGCTCAACGGAATTTCTGGTCCAAAAGCCTGACGGCGTCACGCCTAAACTATGGAAGGCGTCACTCACAAGTTTCACACCAGATGCCCAAGATCCAAGATTCAGACGACGTCGCTACTAAAGATTGACGGCGTCACACTTATAAGATGACGTCGTCCCAACGATGACTTGGCCGAAACGAAACCCTAATGACGGTGACCTGACGGCGTCACTAGCAAAAGGTGACGCCGCCGCCATTGTAAATCTATATATAGAATTCAATTTTTCTGTATTTTAAGAGGTAGAATTTTGGAGAGCAAACCCTAACTCAGTTGTAGTCCGACTTGGACAGTATTGTAGGGTCCCATACCCTATTTTACACATCAAGATAAGTTTGTTTATCTAATTTATCATTATGTATACCCCATGTTCAATTGATTGTGTGTATGATTGCTTGTTTAACATGTCTAGCTAAATTACTCTTGTGTTTGCTTAGATATATGAAACATAGTTATTGATTATTGTTAGGCTGTCTCTTGTCTTAATTGGTAGACGTTAGAGTAACAAAACTGGCTTCTTCTTTCATGTTGTTAGCTTGAACGTCCTAAATAGCAAAAAAGCTTAGGAGTGCACCTAGGCCATTCGTTGTGTTTATTGCGTGAATTGTAGCTTTAGGATAGTAGTGTATTCGGGGGAGATGCTATTGCACTTGCCGATCCCGGATATTCTAAAGGAGAGTTACAATTTATAGAACTAGGGAATTAGGCACCGCCCTACGACTAATCGGAATACAAAGCACCAATTAAGATAAAGGAAGTGACAATTCAACCGACCAATAAAAGATAACTAGGGAGTAATAGCATCTAAGTGAACACATCTTTAATCATCATACGAGCACACCTCAATTAGCATAATCTATCCTAGGTAAATTAGATAATTAGATAATTAGTAGAAGTAGTAAAATCGGTAGAAGTACCACCCCCCAATCATATACCTCTAAATATTTACTTTTGCTTTCTAAAAAACCAAAAAAAAAAAACTAAAAAGAATCATCTTCAACCCCACCTTCTCGTCATAAATTTCTTTCTAGCATTCCTATTCCCCTAGAGAATGATATCAATCCTCAAGGCTTACCCCATACTACACTACAACGATTAGGTTCACTGCCTAGAGGGTTGAAAAGCTTGCTCCTAGAAAAGGAGGTTTTCTAGACCCCGAACCCACGCATTAAGTTTTTGGCGCCGCTGCCGGGGAATAGAATAGCTAGTTAGATTTCTATCTCGTTTTGGTCCACTCGCTTGATTCCTATCAAGTGAGCTTTTTTCTCTTTTTCATTAGCTTCCTTGTAGTCTATCCCCCTTCTTCGTGTTTTTGTTCGTAACCTTGTCACTTTTCACCATGGGTGACAATTCACCACCAAACAACAATCCACCACCACATTAACCACTTCCACTCAACCAACCACCACATGAACCGCCTAGAGGCCGTACTCTTGGTGAATAATCTAGATCGAGCCATCAAGGCTATAGGAACACCATTGAGCTCCCACTTCAAGCTCAAACTACGGCCCTGCGATCCGACACCATCCGGTTAGTGCAAAATGGATGTGCATTCCATGGACTTCGTTCCGAAGATCCTAATCAGCATCTCAAGGATTTCCTAAAAATCGTTGACTCTATCGACCTTGATGCTACCACACGGGAGACCACGCACTTGCGTCTCTTCTAATTCTCTCTACGGGACCAAGCTAGTAATTGGCTTGAGCAACTTCCCACCAGATCCATCTCAAGTTGGGATGATCTCACCACTCGTTTCCTCACCCAAATTTTCCCACCGGGGAGAACTACCAAGCTAAGGAATGACATCTTGATGTTCCAACAGCGTCAAGGCGAAACTCTCTACGAGGCGTGGGCTCGATTCAAGGACTTGCTCCATAAAGTCCCTCATCACGGCATTGATCTTTGGCTTCAAGTCTAAATCTTTTACGACAATGTCAGTCTCTCAACTAGGCAAACCATCGACCAAGCGGCCGGTGGCAAGCTTAGTGAACTTACCGTGGAAGAGTCGTGGGGTACAATAGAGGACCTTGCCCTCTATGAAACCGAATGTTGAAATGACCCCCGTGAGTTGCCCAAAACCGTCAAGGCAATCTCCTTGCCTCCCATTGACTCACAACCTTCCAATCGTAGGATGCTCGAACTTGAAGATCAAGTCAAATTCCTAATGAGCTCCTACGAAACTCGTAAGCCTTCAAGCCAAGTGAACAAAATCACTTTACCTTGTGAATTATGTAGTGGTCCCCATGACACTCGTGATTGTACAAAACTCCCCGAACAAGCTTTTGCGGAATACGCCTCCGCGCGTACCGATGGAGCGGGAGAGAAGTGTTACACTTTCAAGCCCGAGCAAAACAGCCTAGGAAATTCCTACAACCCCTCGTGGAGGAATCACCCTAACCTTAGGTGGAGCCAAAACTCAAACCCGCCCCAAAACAACTCATCTGGTCCACCCAATAGGTCCCAACCATACCAAGCCTCCTACAACAACCCTTCAAACACCGGAACTTCCACTAGTCTTGAGGGAATGGTGTCCAAATTCATGTCATCTCAAAAAGCTTGATTGAGTAAGCTTGAAGCCGATTTCAAGCAACGACAAAGCGAGATGACAACCAAGCTTGACACCCTCTTAAAAGCCTTCAATGACTGGGAAGTTGGAGCACTCCCAAGTGACACTATCAAGAACCCAAAAGTGAATTTGATTTCATCGACTCCATGTTCTTGCTCACCAAGGGAGAGTGCATATCCATGCCCCTCACACCCACAAGTCCATTCGGTCAACGCCATCAACACGTGTTTCAAACAAACCATCCTAAAACACCAACAACCCAAGTTGACGGTCCGTCTAACCCTTGAAACACCAACCAATCACGAACCTAAATATACTCTAGAAGAGGAGTTTAAGGAGATTTACCAAGAAAAAACGGTTCTTGAAGTCTTGACTCATGCGCCTAAATATAATGGTTTGAAGGATAAATAAGAGCAAGAACTAAAACTAGGAGAAAGTGGGTCCGCATTTGTGCAAAACAAGTTACCTAAGAAGTTAGATGATCCTGGGCTATTCATTCTTCCATGTAGCATTGGAAACTCCAAAGCTTTCGTCACATTAGCCGATCTAGGGTCAAGAATCAACCTTATTTCGTTGTCCCTCCATAAAAGCCTTAACCTAGGTAAGATAGAACCAACATAAACAATCTTAGGTTTAGCGGATGGTAGTATTGCGTATCCAGTAAGAATAATGAAGGACGCGGTAGTATACGTAGGTCGATTAACTCTTTTGGCGGATTTCCATGTGCTAGACATGAATAGGGACACTACATGCCCATTGTTAGTAGGAAGAGGATTCTTAGCTACCGCTAGTGCCATAATCGATTGTAAGATGTCTAAGATAGCGGTAGGAGAAGGAAGTGCTAGGTCAATTTATGATGTTAAGAAGCATTCCTATTACAATGAGGGTGAACACATCCCCCATGAGATCATGTTGGATAGGAGACCATCTAGATATGGACCTTGGACCAATAGAGACTTTGTAGGCCCGCAACGACCTTTCTACCTAGAAGATACCTTCATGAGCAACACAACCAACCTAGAACAAAAATTGGCTAGGGACATTGAAGTGAACCCATTCGAGGATGCTTTAGTGTTTAGGAAGATGACCGAATTCCTAGGAACCTTGCCCGTTAATCTTTGCATGAATTGGTGGAAAGTTGAAACTAAGAATCCTAGGTACAATTGGAATTGGGATAGGCCACCTAGTTTTGGGAATGGAGAGTGGCATATTAGGATGACAATCTATGATCCCAATAGTGAGAAGTTTGAAAAGGTATTCCAGACTAAGCGTACTAGTAGAAAATTAAAAGATAAGTTCGATCCCACCGATGTCCTTGAAGAGGAACTCACCTACCTAGGTACGTATGTTAAAACCATAGATCTGGACTCAACTAGGGTATCAATAATATTGATTGATTGAAACACATCGGAATAAAAAGAACACAATCAACATCACTAATAAGGTTTTCTTTATTCAAACATGATAAAGAAACTAATACATAAACTACTAATTACTAATATACACACGCTATATTCGTGTGTCTAGACTCTCATTGGAGAAGTCTTCTATGAATCGATCATCTTATAACCTAGACGCCACCCTCTTTATAATTTATATAATAGAGGGAGGTTACAAGAAACCCTAGCTTACTAACAAAGCTATCTAACTATTACATATTAGGTCCTGTTTCTTTTTTTCTCCATTCCAGCTTGTGGGTTCTGTAATCATCAAATCTGTAATTCCCAACAATCTTCCCCTATTTGATATTACAAAACAATCTGCATGAAGAAACAATGAAACAATGCTAAAACATGTCATCACAATAATAAGCTGCACATCATGAATCTTCTTCCCCTTTTTGTAAACATCTAATAGGGGTCTTGTGCAACACGCTTCCCCTCAAGTGATGCATGTAGATGGTAAGTATATAAACAATAAGCTTCCCCTTAAAAGTATACTAACCATCTCTTGAATCTCGGACTTTTTAGGCTCTATGTAGTGATTACTGATGAAGAAAACTGAGTATAACGAATTTGAGGAAGAAGTTGAATTTCCCAAACTTGCGTCTTATATCTTGTACTATCCACGTGACTCCAAACTCATACTCCTATAAAGTATAAGTAGAACTCCTCCTCTTGATAAACCCTCAACTAATATGAGACACTGAGCACTACAATGTAACTCCTTAAAGTGATAGCAAATTAAGCACCTTCAGTTTGTAGATCACACCCCTTCGCTAGATTCATCAAGTATTTGTCACATCATTAACATACGAACAAGTTATCTCCAAAGTGCACCACCCACTTTGAGATATGATAAGAACATGCAAATGTGAAACTCAACTACAACATTAAATAAGCAATATGCAATTGTCTTCGTAATCACATATTCACATAATCTCCAAAATGAGCCATAAAATAAGCATCAAATTAAAACATCTAAGTGCAATAACGTCATCCTCTCTTACGTAACTGTTGCCTCAGCCGGCGATCTACCGTATTCCTTATTTGTATCGTTACCTCACGTCGGCAATTCTACGAACACCAAGGATAATCTTGTCATATAATTGATTAAAAAGCCAATGCACCAAATACGTTTCATAAACAAGTGATAACATCAAATAGTCCTGAATATTAAGTGTCAATTTCCCCTAATAGTGCTTGTAATTTATATCATTTATATGGATTTACGCTTGTTTTCCATTGTTTTCCACTTTCAGGTAAATTACGAGCATTGGAGCTAAAGAGACGCGAAATTGGAGAATTATCAAAGATTTATCAGAGTATGCTCACTTTGAAGAAGTTACGGCGTAACTCATCTCTCACATTACGCCGTAACTAAAGCGTAACTCAGAAAGCCAAATCATCAGAGGATTACGGTGTAACTCTCCCAAAGGACTACGACGTAACTATATTAGGTCAAATGAGGTTCCACGCCGCTGATAACTACGCCGTAACTATTGAATAAACTCCGGCGTAACCAAGAAATATTAAAGATACGGCGTAACTACTTCCAAGGTTACGCCGTAACCAGCAGATCTAGTAAAAATTACGATGAAATAGAAGATTACGGTGTAACTATTATATTAGTTACGCCGTAACCCAGATCTGGCCTATAAATACCCCACAATTTCCAGCATTTCAAAGCATCCCATTCCATACACCACAACCAAAGAACGTGGGAAGAAGCCAAAGGCAGGTCTAGAGGAGCATACGGAGCTGTCTCCAAGGGAGAAATCACTCCCATACGATAAGCATTAGCATTTTATCTTTTCTTTACTTTCGATTCATGTATTTCGTAACTTTGAATATTGAATTGATTTGTATGGTTAATATGAGCGGCTAAGCACCTCTTGGTTCTGGCCTAGTTATGATTCCTTAATTGTTATGTTTGCATTTACATTACTTCCGTATAATTATTTCTAAGTGTATGCATGCATAGTTTATTGGTAGCTACCCTTGTTTCGGTAGTTTTGAATGGCGGTAGAGGCTAGTTGCTTAGGAGATATGACCAACTAACCCTAAGTGAGTAGACTGAGACGGGAAGGGTAAGATATGACCAACTGACGACCCTTTCTACTTGTGCGATTTGACCAACTGATCACCTACCGTTTGGATGAACTTAAGAATTAAGGGGTGAGTGTTTAAGTTGCTAACGCCTGGGCACTTACTATTATAAGTCTAGCATGTAGCGATACTTAATGACTCGGCTTAGGGGACCAGGAACAACTGGACTTATGAGGGGAAACCTGACTTCTCTAGTGGTGGCATCTTTGCTGATAGGTTAGGGCGAATTGACCAAATGCTGTCCTCTCGACTTTGACCCCACCTGAAGTAATTGGAAGTAATTAGACGTAGACATTACTAGCTAGGATGATTAACTAGGTTAGCACCACTCTCCTCTATTGATTGAACCATTACATTTTCTTTGCTTTAGTAGTTAATTAATTAATCATATTAAAATATGTGACACCTAGACTTAGTATTAATCCAACACACATAGCTCTTGGGACGACCTCGGTTTTACCGATTACTACACTACACACGACCAGGTACACTGCCCGTTAGTGCATTAGGGTAGACCATAGGTATAACGAGACAATATAAATATTAAAACCTGGTCAGTAAAACCTGCATCAACAAGCCATAAGCATCACATCGTCCAAAGTCCAAGGGCGTCAAAGGACCTATAATAAGTGTTGTCCAAGCACAAACAAGAGAAATCGGACAACACAAGCAGCAAACAAACAGTATCAAACAAGCAGGAATGATATAACCAGTAGGAAGTCATAACCACCAGTAGGAAGATAACACTGCCAGAAGGAAGTGAACAACCAGTAGGAATGACGTAAACTACCAGTACGAAGCAGAATATGCAACCAGTAGGAACACCAGATCAGCCAGTAGGAACACCAGATCAACCAATAGGAACACCAGATCAACCAGTAGGAACCATGTGTGTCGTCAAGCTGAAAATATACTAATTACCAGGATTCATCGTTGAATAAAACTTCAAATCACCAAGACTAGTAATCAATCAAAAGTATAAACATTAGACGACCAGAATTAACGGTCGCGAACACCAGTATTAACCATAATAGAATAGTACTCAACTGGTATGAACTCTCGATGTGAACCAGCTGACATTAATGCATCGGGCCATACACATCATCAAATAACCAGTACTCTTCTTATATTATTTTATCCCATGTGCGTGTATCACTTGAAGTCAGATCTATGCCCCAATAAATGCGCCGCAAACACTTTATTATAATTCGATTGACCAAACATTAAACCAAGCGAGCAGAACAGAAAAGATGGTACCATGACCCTTGACCACCAATTAAACCTCCACGTGTGACCATATGTATGAGACCAATTAAAAATAACAATCAAATCAATATAGCTACCATCTCACATATCAAAGTACATGTATTTGGGACCAGCGCATACGGGTCCCTCGTCTACGCTTCGAGTCTGCTGTCCCACATGCCTTGTAGCATCAAAACAAAGCCAATCAATTCATCAAAAGCCACCGACCAATTTTATATAGTACCATGATCCCACGTGATCACTTTATCATGGTGAATTAGATGAATTGTATTGCATTTGAATTTGTCTGTCGACCAATCACAACAATCAAACTCGTAGGTCCCAAAAAATGCCACGTGATTCAACCCATATACACAAGCCAAGTCCCATCAATTTAGACCAGTATAAACAATCAATATAGAATATTCATACCAGTATTAAACATTGGATCCCTCGCTTGAGCTTAAGAACGAATCTAATCTTCTTCAAAACACCCCTTTTTGCCTGCTGCCTCTTTTATTTTCACATATGCTGCTGTAGAAGAATTAGGGTATAAACCCTAATTACAGGAAAACCTTATAAACCCTAGATCGAGAGCCACGAGGCTCTGATACCAATTGTTAAAACCATAGATCTGGACTCAACTAGGGTATCAATAACATTGATTGATTGAAACACATCGGAATAAAAAGAACACAATCAACATCACTAATAAGGTTTTCTTTATTCAAACATGATAAAGAAACTATACATAAACTACTAACTACTAATATACACACGCTATATTCATGTGTCTAGACTCTCATTGGAGAAGTCTTCTATGAATCGATCATCTTATAACCTAGACGCCACCCTCTTTATAATTTATATAATAGAGGGAGGTTACAAGAAACCCTAGCTTACTAACAAAGCTATCTAACTATTACATATTAGGTCCTCATTGTTTCTTCTTTTCTCCATTCCAGCTTGTGGGTTTTGTAATCATCAAATCTGTAATTCCCAACAATGTAGGAGCATGACTTCGAGTTTAGCTACAAGACTCATTAATAAAGAAAAGCATTTTGTGAGAGGCAACCCTTGCTTAATTGTTTGCCTGTTTTGTTTTTCAATTTGTGTTCATATATCTTTTTCATTATTGTTTATTCTCATGTTAGACTTTGTGAAAATGCTTTATTTTGTTTTTAACCTCGTCTTAATTACATATAAAGGTATTTTACAAAAAGATAAGTGTAGGAAAGATCATATATGTTTTCAAGAACATGAACATGAGATTAAAAACAATTGAAATTAATATATATGTGTGTTTGTTAGAGTCAAATTCTTGTATCGAGTCATAATGAATATTTTTCAAAAATTTTTCCAGGTTTTAATGAGGTAATTTTTCCAGAATTTTTCTAGAAAAACGCAGTGGACCAGTTTTTGTCAGGACAACCTGACGGCATCAAGATTAAAGCCTGACGATGTCAGGCAATGTAGAAACAGAATGTTCAGTTTTCATTTTCTATGTAATTTATGATTTTTTTTGGAAATTCCCATGTCTTAATTTTCCAGAAAAACTGCAAACATCCATTCCACAAGCATTATATCTTACTTGCTTTCTATTGTAGTTGTGTGTCATATATAGTTTTACCACTGATTTTATGCGAAGGTTTCATTTGTTTTTTGATAAGTGTGAAGGTTATATTGGAAAAGAAGAAGAAACACATATTGGATGAAGCTTATTACTTATGCATTCTTTTTGGAGGAGGATTTAACCGTAACTTCACACATATCCTATCGAGCTAATCAGGAGAGTATTAGTTTCTTTCTCTTACTTTCCTTCCTTTATCATAACTTTGATACTTTCGGGGAACATTGAGGACAATTTTCAGTTTAAGTGTAGGGAGGGAGAATAAAACGGGAACTTAGAAACTATTCACTCACTTGATTATTTGTCTTGTCCTTGGTAATTTGTGTAATAAACCATATATTTGTTAGGGAAATTTTAGCACCAAATTTATTTTTTTATGACATTTACGAACTAAACTTTAGTATTAATAAAGCGTCTCATGGATAGGAATTATATGACTAGCACAAAAACCGTATACCACTCAAATTCCACCCAAAAAATGTGAGGTTTGCCCCTAGATCTTTAGGAATCAAAGCATTCATCTTTAATGCTTAGTGAGTGTACCAGTAGTATAATAGATTCTAGAACTTGTTTTGTGATGCATTTCGAGATCGCTAGTGAGACTACACTTGTGTAGTTAGGAGTAACTAAATGATAAGAGGCATTAGGATAACCCTTGTTTTAAACCTGTATTATAATTACATCTTCCACATCGGTTGAGTAATTACCCCACACCCTTGCGATGTACTCATCTTTAGTACACGATTCCCCTAGTTAACCCCTCAGAGCCTATCCTTTTCACGATTCTCTTGATGTTTCGGTTTTCCAGAATATCAATGAAGAGCATTGTTTACAAGCCACCCCTAAATGTATATCCAAATCGCCTTAGCAAACCTTGTATGCACTTATCTTTAATGCAGTATTGTTATCATTACAAAACCCTTAGTTCAATTATCTAGTTACTTGCACGGTTGATAAGTCGAGTCATATCTTTTGTATACAGTTTTGGGACGATTGGGACTCATGGGTAAAAGTAATATTTTATAGAATAACGGGAAAGAACGATAAATTCAAATTCCCTTTGTCTATGTAATTAAACACTCCAAGTGTTTTGATCTTTTCAAATCGGGTCAATTAGTGTTACTTAAATAAAAACTCAAGTGTAGGGATGCTCCTATAAATCCCTTATATTTTGATGTTATCGTAGATGATGGTAGAGTAAAAAGGTATGAAAAAAATATATATATAGAAATCGGAAAAAAGAGAGAAAAGATTATGTTAAAAAAAAGAAAGAAAAAAATGAGAAAAACATACGGGCTACCATCCTACATCTATCTTTATATTTATGTTTTTAAGTTTATGTTTATATTTTGTTTCAAGTTATCTAGTGTTAGTGAGTCGAATATTGGCTTAGCAACGCCACGCTTTACATGCTTGTAACATAAATTTTTTGACTTGCCACCACTAAATATCCCCTATCCAACAAAACCCTTTACTTCTCTACCCTAAGCCTAATGTTACAACCCTTGTAAAGACCTCTTAGATAGTTATTCCTAGGTGCTTACGCCAAAGCGGCGGAGGTTTGATCTATTTTCAAGCTTATGGTAATCTATGTACTATGCCAGGTAATGAGTGTTTATCTTCCCTTTTTATTCATATTATATTTCATATAAACCTGAGAGATGAGAGAATCCAAACACCAATTGTGAGGTGCTAGTATATAATTTTTGTGCTTATTATGATTATTGTGGCGCTTGTACTTGTTTTAAACTATTTTAAACCAATGCTTCAAGCTCCTAACTTATAAATTAATTGGGCAAAACCACATTTGCTTGAGGACTTGCAAATTCCAAGTGTAGGGATATTTGATAAGGATTTAAAACATACGTTTTTAGGGGGTCATTTAAGTCCTAAATCGACACATTTTATATCCGTTACTGCTTAAAATCGTCCCTTTTCACATTTTAGGTCTTTTAGAAGCAAAATGCTGGAATGAAGCACATTTTGACGAAAAGGAGCGAAAACATGAAGAAAATGGCAATGTCAAGATCAAAGGCACTCCAAGCTGTTCAGCAGAACCTGACAACGTCCCAACCAAAGGGCGACGCCGTCCCTCAATACAAGTTTTGATCAAAAGTGCACGCGACGGCTCAGCGGAATTTCTGGTCCTAAAGCCTGATGGCGTCACGCCTAAACTATGGTAGGCGTCACTCACAAGTTTCACACCAGACGTTCAAGATCCAAGATTCAGACGACTTCGCTACTAAAGATTGACGGTGTCACACTCATAAGATGACGCCGTCCCAACGATGACTTGGCCGAAACGAAACCCTAATGACGGCGACCTGACGGGGTCACTAGCAAAATGTGATGGCGCCGCGATTGTAAATCTATATATATATAATTCAATTTTTCTGTATTTTAAAAGGTAGAATTTTGGAGAGCAAACCCTAACTCAGTTGTAGTCCGACTTGGACAATATTGTAGGGTCCCATACCCTATTTTACACATCAAGATAAGTTTGTTTATCCAATTTATCATTATGTCTACCCCATGTTCAATTGATTGTGTGTATGCTTGCTTGTTTAACATGTATAGCTAAATTACTCTTGTGTTTGCTTAGATCTATGAAACCTAGTTATTGATTGTTGTTAGGTTGTCTCTTGTCTTAATTGGTAGACGCTAGAGTAAGGAAAAATGGCTTTTTCTTTCATGTTGTTAGCTTGAACGTCCTAAATAGCAAAAAAGCTTGGGAGTGCACCTAGGCCATTCGTTGTGTTTATTGCGTGAATTGTAGCTTTAGGATAGTTGTGTATTCGGGGGAGTTGCTATTGCACTTGCCGATCTCGGGTATTTTAAAGGAGAGTTACAATTTATAGAACTAGGGAATTAGGCACCGCCTTACGACTAATCGGAATACAACGCACCAACGAAGATAAAGGAAGTGACAATTCAACCAACCAATAAAAGAACGAGGGAGTAATAGCATCTAAGTGAACACATTTTTAATTATCATACGAGCACACCTCAATTAACATAATCTATCCTAGGTAAATTAGATAATTAGATAATTAATAGAAGTAGTAAAATCGGTAGAAGTACCATCCCCAATCATATACCCCGAGATATTTACTTTTGATTTCTAAAAAATCAAAAAAAAAAAAAACAAAAAAAAAACTAAAAAGAATCATCCTCAACCCCACCTTCTCGTCAAAAATCTCTTTATAGCATTCCTATTCCCCTAGAGAACGATATCAATCCTCGAGGCTTACCCCATAATACACTACAACGATTAGGTTCATTGCCTAGAGGGTTGAAAAACTTGCTCGTAGAAAAGGAGGTTTTCTCGACCGCCAACCCACACATCATTTGACTTACCAAAAGTTTGCATTTTGTGGTATTTGGTCAGTTTGACTTTCAAACTGGAAATGCTCGTATCCAAACACCCCCTTTATCCAATGCAGTCAAAACTCCCATTTGCAAATGCTCATGGATACTTATGAATGAAAATGTAGTATGCATATCATATCCAATGCAGTCAACTAATGTCATGAGCATTTGAAGTTTGACTTTAGAAAGTCAAACATCAAATGTTAAATGGGAGTTCTAATTGGAAATGCAGTCAACTCATGTCATGAGCAATTGCAGTTTGACTTTAGATGGTCAAACTGCAAATGTTAAATGGGAGTTTTGAATGGAAATTCAATCTGCAAACATTCAAACTACAAACTGTAATATTGATACAAACATAAGTCGACTGATCTGAAATATATCAATCCTGCATAATCATATACTAATTGTTAGGACCTAATATTATTATCAAATAACACACAGAAATAAGAGATAAGTATTCTAAAGTGAGAAAGAGGTAGAGAGAGGTGGAGAGCTCTTTGTAAAATAAACTTGATATAATGAGCTCCCACACCCTCTCCATGTGTAGGAGAGGGTTTGTATATCCTTACAAAAGGCCTACATGGGCCGGATCTTGGGCCTTCTATTGGGCCGAGCCTTTTAGGCTTTTTCTTCAACTATTAGACTAGCACTTTAACTAGCTATTACATGATAACCTATTACAATACTTATTGACTTGATAATGATCATCACTTCCAATCCTAACAATCTCCCCCTAAGGGACGATCAATGAGATCTATCTTTGATTACATAAATGATCAACACTTCTAATGCTAACAATCTCCCCCTAAGGGATGATCATTGAGATCTCTCTCTTGTGACCTTGATTTTTGACCTTTGAATCTTGCTATCTTGAATTTTGAGTCTTGTTTGTGTAATAGTTATGCTAGTTTCTTTTTTCCAATCATGCTTTTTGATCTTTAGAATCTCTTGATCTTTTCTTGCCTTTAATCAACATCTTCAAATATTTTCTTGGTGTCTGATGCACGTACGAAGCGCGTTCGGGGTCAAAGGAACTTCCTTTTCATCGAGCAAGTTTTTCAACACCATAGGCAGTGAACCTAATCGTTGTAGTGTAGTATTGGGTAAGCCTCGGGGATTGATATCATTCTCTAGGGGAATAGAAATGCTAGTGAGAAGTGTACTACGCTAAGGTTGAGGTTGAGGAAGATTATTTTTTATTTTTTTATATTTTTTTTAGAAAGATAAGGGTAAAATCTCGGGGCTTGGATTTGGGGGGTGGTACTTCTACCGATTACTCTACTATTCTAATTATCTAATTCTATGGGTAGTCTTATGTCTATTGATGTGTGCTCGTATGATGATTAAAAATGTGTTTACCTAGATACTATTACTCCATAGTTATCTTTTATTGTAGGTTGAATTGTCATGTCCTTATTCTTAACGCATTGTGTTTTCTAAAGTCGTAGGGTGTGCCTATGCCCTAACTCTTTGAAGTCACCCTCGAGTGTAGTAAACGAAATTCACTAAGTCATTCATAAACTAACTTTAAGGTTATCTTTGGATTTTTAGACTACGAAATCCGCCATCTCATTCATATACTAATTTTCACAAAGATTACTCAAGCATTTAAGATAAGAGACAACCTAACAATAATTAACAACTAGGTTTCATAGATCTAAGCAAACACACAAGAAATTTAGCCGGACATGCTAAAAAAGCAAGCATACACACATTCAATGGAAGACATAATGAAATCAATGAAGTAAAACACTTATCTTGATGTGTAAAATAGGGTTTGGGACCCTAAGATACTGTCCAAGTCGGACTACAAACGTTTAGGGTTTTTACTCAAAAAGTATACCTCCTAAAATACTGAAAATTTGATTTCTATATATAATTTTACACTTGCGACAGTGTCACCTTGTAGTTGTGACGCCGTCAGGTTTCACCAGGGACTTCGTCTGAATCTGGATCTGGGCCGTCTGAGATGACAATTCTTAATGACGCCCTTCCTCTTCAAAGCCTGACGTGGTCATGTGTATTTTAGCAAAAAGTCTACTGAGTCGTCAGGTGTATTTTAATTAAATCCGTAGAGAGGGACGGCGTCACCCTTTAGTTGGGACGCTGTCAACTTCAAATTCAGCAGATTGAGTGTCTTCGATCTTGACTTAGCCATTTTTTTCATATATTCACTCTTTTTCGTCCGAATAAGCATCATTCCAGCATTTTGCTTCAAAGAGACCTAAAAAGTGAAAAGGAACGAAATTAAGCTGTAACGGATATAAAACTAGGCGATTAAGGGATTAAATGACCCCTTAAAAGTGTATGTTTCAAATCCTTATCAAATATCTCTACACTTGGTATTTGCTTGTCCTCAAGCAAATGTGCTTTTGGCCAATCAATTTATAAGTTAGGGGGCATGAAGCAATGGTTCAAAATAATTCACAACAAGTAAAAGCACCGCAATAGTCATAACAAGCATGAAAATTATATACTAGCACCTCATAAGGGGTGTTCGGATTCTCTCATCTCTCGGGTGTATATGAAATATAGTAAATGGAAATGGAAGATAAACACTCATTACCTGGTCATAGTACATAGATTACCATAGGCTTGAGAATAGATCAAACCTCCACCGCTTTGGTGTATGCATCTAGGAACAACTATCTAAGAGGTCTTTTAAAGGGTTGTAATGTTAGGCTTACGGTAGAGAAACAAAGGGTTTGGTTGGATAGGCGATCTAGTGGTGACAAGTCAAAACTCTTATGTTACAAGCATGAAAAGAATGGCGTTGCTAAGCCAAGACTCGACTCACTAAACTCTAGATAACTTGAAACAAACATACATAAATTGAAAAACATAAACATAAAGATAGATGTAGGATGGTAGCCCGTATGTGTTTTTTTTTGCATACACTTTTACTCTACCATCCTCTAAGATAACATCAAAATATAAGGGATTTATAGGAGCATCCCTACACTTGAGTTTTTATTACTCTAACACTAATTTGACCCGATTTGAAAAGATCAAAACACTTGGAGTATTTAATTACGTTGATAGAGGGAATTTCAATTTAACGTTCTTTCTCGTTACTACATAAAATTTTACTTTACCCATGAGTCCCAATCATCCCAAAACTGTGTACAAAAGATATGACTCGACTTAGCAACCATGCAAGTAACTAGATAATTGAACTAAGGGTTAAGTATGATAACAATAATGCACTAAAGGTGAGTGCATAAAAGGTAGGCTAAGGCGATTTGGGTGTATATTTAGGGGTGGATTGTAAACAATGCTCTTCATTGATATTCCGGAAAACCGAAACATCACGAGAACCGCAAAAAGGATAGGCTCTGAGGGGTTAACTAGGGGTATCGTGTACTAAAGATGAGTACATCGCAAGGGTGTGCGGTAATTACTCGACCGATGTGGAAGACGTAATTATAATACGGGTTTCAAACAAGGGTTATCCTAATGCCTCTTATCATTTAGTCATTCCTAACTACACATGTGTAGTCTCACTAGTGATATCAGAATGCATCACAAAACAAGTTCTAGAATCTATTATACTACCGGTACACTCTCGAAGCATTAAAGGTGAATGCTTTAATTCCTATAGATCTAGGGGCGAACCTCACATTTTTGGGGTGAAATTTGAGTGGTAAACGGTTTTTGTGCTAGTCATATAACTTCTATCCATGAGACGCTTTATTAAGACTAAATTCCCACTCGTACATGTAATAAAAAAATTTTAATTTGGTGCTAAAATTGCCCTAACAAATATTTCTCATAGCTTATTACACAAATGAACTAGGACAAGACATATATGCAAAGATAAGCATAGTTTCAAAGTTCCCGTTTTATTCTCCCTCCCTACACTTAAACTGAACATTGTCCCCAATGTTCCCCGAAAGTATCAAAGGTATGATAAAGGAAGATAATTAAAAGAGAAAAAAACTAGTACTCCCCTGATTAGCTCGGAAGGATCCGTGTGAAGTAGTGGTTAAATTCTTTTCCAAGAAGAATGTATGCGTGATAAGCTACATCCAATATTATGTTTCTTCTTCTTGCCAAATATAACCTGTACACTTTAAGAAAATAGACGAAACCTTCGCGTAAAATCGGCGGTAAAACTATATATGACTCAACTACACTAGGATATAATTCTTGTGGAATGGATGTTTGCAGATTTTCTAGAAAATTAAGACATGAGAATTTCAAAAATTTATAAATAGCACAGAAAACAAGAAAATTTTTGTAAGCTGTTTCTGCTCCTCCTGACGTCGTCTAGTTCTAATCCTAACGCCGTCAGGTTGTCCTGACAGAAACTGGTCTGCTGTGTTTTCCTGGAAAAATTATGGAAAAATTACACCTTTAAAATCTGGAAAAATTCCTGCAAAACATCCATTATGACTCGATACAAGCATTTGACTCTAACAAACACACATATATATCAATTTCACTAATCGTAGTTCTCATGTTCACATTTTTGAAAAACGTATGTAATCCTCCCCACACTTATCTTTTTGTAAAATACCTTTATATGTAATTAAGACGAAGTTAAGGACAAAATAAAGCATTTTTACAAATTCAAACATGAGAACATACAATAATGAAAAGATATATGACACACAAACAAGCAAACAATTAAGCATGGGTTGCCTCCCACGAAGCGCTTTTCTTTATTTATGAGTCTTGTAGCTAGACTCGTAGTCGTGCTCCTATGTGATTTCATTGCCGTCACCTCCTTCCTCATGACGATCTCTATTGGGGTTTTCCATGTTATAGTAATGTCCTATTATGCATCTTTCTAAGAAGTCATCTTTCCCCCAATCGGTTCTTTATTCCGGTCCTAATTTCAAACAATCCTTATAGAACCCAAAAATCTTATTCATCACATAATTTACTCCTTTCTCCTTATCCTCCTTATTCCTATAGTAGACCGATAGCTTAAGTTCCTTTTCATCATTGGATAGTGATGAAAATTTCCCAATCTTAAATGACATTTGGTAAGCTACATCATCGGTCTCATCCTTGAATCTAACTATTCCTAACGACGAATCATAAGTCATCCTAGTGTTTTCTATGAAAGGCTTTCCGAGAATTACGTGGGACAAGCTAGGATCTATGGCCGTACTAATATCCTCCACAATTATGAAATCCGTAAGGTACGTAAAACTACCTACATAGACGGGCAATCCCTTAACTCTACCAAGAAAATTACAACTAACTCTAGGATCATCAGGATCTTGCCTATTTGGGACAAGTTTCTTCATTACCCAATTATAGTAGGTGCTAGTCATGATGTTTATTGGGGACTTGCGATCAATGTAGGCCTTTGCCACGAAAAGATGTCCTATGCAACATGGTATTTTGAGATTCCAAGGATTTCCAAATTTGATCCAAGGGATTTTCCTAACATATATGTAACGGAGGTCGCGTACTAAGTGTGGGTGGCGTGAAAGTTCCTCTTCCGTAGGAAACTTATTGAAGTATTCATCACCTACTTCGTCTACTTCATCGGTTGATTCTTCATTAGGAGTTTCACTAAACTCAAGCATAGTCTCATGGTTCGCTTCGTCACTATTCCTATTTGGTTTTACTAGAGTGATGGCATTGACGAATTGAACGTGCTTAGTGTTAGACCCGTATCCCGGATACAAATAGGCCCCACCTTAGATGAAATTGACCAAGGTTTAACGTGATTGGTTAGTCAACGAATGTTAAATTGACTAGTCAACCCGATAGTCAAACTAATAGTTAACACATGTTATGTTATAGTTATAAAAAGAAGGGGGACCTAAGTTGCCATTTTGTAAATATGTTATAGAAGTATTGGTGGCTAATATAGAAATAATGAGACTTGAGGGACCATTTATGTCAAATGGCCAAAGTTACCACCTACATAATTCTAGATAAGTCCACATCCTTCATTTTTATCCAGAAATAATAAGTATGTGTGGTGTGGGTCGTGAATGAAATTAGAAGGAAAAAGAGTAGATGGTCTTGAGGCCAATTTGATGATGGATTAAGGTGTTATATCAAGTATTGAAGCCTTAATGTTAATCCTTATACAAGTAAGTATCCAACTGATGTTTTAGTTGTAATTTGTAAATTAGGGTTCATCACCCAATTTGGGGGTTTTGGGTAATTATGGTTTTAAACTTAAATTAAGGTGTTATAGTACTATGGGGTGAAGCCCCTTTAATTTAATTGAAGGCAAAATGAGTAATTTTGGATGTGATCATGTTATGATGATTTGGTTGATTAAAAAAGTTATAGTAAATATGGGGTAATTTTATTAAGGGTCAAAGTTGGGTAATTTATTGGTTGGATCATCATATAATCAAGATATGATTATATGATGATTAGAGGTTGGTTATGTTAGCCATGGTTATAATTATTTGATTATGTACTAAGTGCATGTTAATTATGGAACTAAGATGTTAGCTATGGATGATGAGTGATATTGATGATGAAGATGATGATGTTGTTATAATTGCTTAGCTTGGATGATAAGGTAAGTAATTCGGTTACTATGTGCTTAATGTGGAAGTTATTAAATGATGTGATTATGATTGTTATAGTTGTGACTTGAAGATTGGATAAATGCATGTTTTAAAGTTTGTTGGATCATGATAAGATTAAGGTATATGTTGTGTGTTTTATGTGTTAAATGTGTTATCGCTTGTGTGTTATAGAGATGCTTTGTGATGCATATTTGATAATGGAAGCCTTAACATGTATTAGTCATTTACTTACTAAGCATTTTCGCTTATATATAGTTGACTACATTTTGTAGGTTCTCTTGTATTGAAGATGCTAAGGTTTGTTCTTTGGAGCATGGCTAAACCATGGATTAGTTGTGAAGAATGGGAAGGTAGTAAGAAAGTTAGGAGCTAGGTAGATGTACCAAGCTCGAAGTCAAGTTGTCCCCCGAGAGTCTTTGAATGGGTTGTATACTTGTATGTATGTTGTCGAGTGTCAAAGTTTATGTCTTTTTTGTTGTTAAAGCTAAATGTGTCAAATGGTTCATTATAGTAACGGGTTGAAGTGTGTATATTTAGAAAAAGGGGTGTTTGGTATAATGTGTAATTATATCCATTTTGGGTTGTAAACGGGTTAATGATTATGAACATGATTTAATATGTTAAGTTAACGCTTTTAGAAATGTTTGAAGTGATTCGGAAGTGGTAAAGGTTGTATGTATTGAAAATGGGTCCCAAAACGGTAAATGGGTCTATTTTAGACTGCAATGAGTCATTCTTAGAGTAAGAGAAAATGGGTCCACTTTAGAGGTAAATGAGTCTATTTTAGACTGCAAATGAGTCATTTTTAGTGTGCAGAAAATGGGTCCATTTTAGATGCAAATGGGTCTATTTTAGGGTGCAGGGGAAATGGGACTACTTTAGACTATAAATGGGGCTGGTTTAGACTACTACTAACTTTTAAAGGATTCTGCAGAAATGGGTCCATTTTAGAGGTAAATGAGTCAATTCTAGAGTACCAAGAAAATGGGTCCATAATAGATGTAAATGTGTCTATTTCAAGTGTCTGCAGGAAACGAGTCTTTTTCAGAGTATAAAAGGGTCTATTTTAGACTAATACCATAAAGTGTTTTTGAGTCAGGAAAGGGGCGTAACACTTAGATGAAGAGGGATCCCTAGTCTCGAAGTATTTGCTTGGGTCCTTAATTTTTACACCGGAAGGTTTGGGAGAATGAGTTGAGATGGCATTAACCTTTTCGGTAGTCTTCCTATCACTAGTGTTCATGGCTTTCAAAAGGTTATCTATCTTCCTATCCATCTCGGCTTGTTGTTGGTTAAAACGGTCTGAAAGCTTAGCTATTTGAGCTTCTTGGGATGTAACTAGGTGTTGCAACATCCCTTCTATGTTTTGTTGGCTAGGGCCGTGGGACCATGGGGAATCATTAGAGGTGAATTCTTTGGTTTTTCCCTAATTATAGTCGGGTTTGCCCCTCCATGCTTCTCGGGCATCATTGAAAGTCTTAGGTCCGGGTGTTGTGGGGAATCTCTCTCCCATTACATTGGTATGCGAGGATGCGTAATCAACGGAAGCTTGTTCAGGGAGTCTTGTCCAAGTACGAGTATTTCGTAGGAGCTCATTAGGAATTTGACTTGATCTTCAAGTTTGTTCACTTGGCGTGAAGACTTAGGATTTCGTAGGAGCTCATTAGGAATTTGACTTGATCTTCAAGTTTGAGCATCCTACGATTGGAAGTTTGTTAGTCAATGGGAGGCAAGGAAATTGCCTTGACGGTTTTGGGCAACTCACGGGGGTCATTCCAACTTTCGTTGTCATAGATGGCAAGGTTCTCTATTGTACCCCACGATTCTTCCGCTGTGAGATCACTAAGTTTGCCACCGGTCGCTTGGTCGATGGATTGCTTAGTTGAGAAGTTGACATGATCATAAAATATTTGGACTTGAAGCCAAAGATCGATGCCATGATCAGGGACTTTATGGAGGAAGTCCTTGAATTGAGTCCATGCCTCGTAGAGAGATTCACCTTGATGTTGTTGGAACATCAAGATTTAATTCCAAAGTTTGGTAGTTCTCCCCGGTGGGAAAAATTGGGCAAGGAAACGAGTAGTGAGATCATCCCAACTTGAAATGGATCCGGCGGGAAGTCTCTCAAGCCAATTACTAGCTTGGTCCTGTAGAGAGAATTGGAAGAGACGCAAGCGCGTGGTCTCCCGTGTGGTAGCATCAAGGTTGATGGAATCAAAGATTTTAAGGAAATCCTTGAGATGCTGATTAGGATCTTCGGAACGAAGTCCATGGAATGCACATCCGTTTTGCACCAACCAGATGGTGTTGGATCGCAGGGCCATAGTTTGAGCTTGATCGGGGAGCTCAATTGTGTTCCTATAGCCTTGGTGACTTGGTCTAGAGTATTCTTCATTAGTACGGCCTCTTGGCGGGTCAATGAGTGGTGGGTCGATGGGAAGTGGTGGATATGGTGGTGGGTTATCACCTTCCATGATGAAAAGTGATGGGGCTACAAACAAATTCACGAAGAAGGGAGATAGACTACGAGGAAGCTAAAAATGAGAAAAAAAAAATCTTACTTGATAGGAATCAAGCAAGGGAACCTAAACGAGATAGAAATATAACTAGCTTTTCAATTCCCCGGCAGCGGCACCAAAAACTTGATGCGCGTACGAAGCGCGTTAGGGGTCAAAGGAACTTCCTTTTCGTTGAGCAAGTTTTTCAACACCCTAGGCAGTGAACCTAATCGTTGTAGTGTAGTATTGGGTAAGCCACGGGGATTGATATCGTTCTCTAGGGGAATAGGAATGCTAGTGAGAAGTGTACTACGCTAAGGTTGAGGTTGAGGAAGATTATTTTTTATCTTTTTATATTTTTTTAGAAAGCTAAGGGTAAAATCCCGGGGCTTGGATTTGGGGGGTGGTACTTCTACCGATTACTCTACTATTCTAATTATCTAATTCTACGGGTAGTCTTATGTCTATTGATGTGTGCTCGTATGATGATTAAAAATGTGTTTACCTAGATACTATTACTCCCTAGTTATTTTTTATTGTAGGTTGAATTGTCACGTCCTTATTCTTAACGCGTTGTGTTTTCTAAAGTCGTAGGGTGTGCCTATGCCCTAACTCTTTGAAGTCACCCTCGAGTGTAGTAAACGAAATCCACTAAGTCATTCATAAACTAACTTTAAGGTTATATTTGGATGTTTAGACTACGAAATCCGCTATCTCATTCATATACTAATTTTCACAAAGATTACTCAAGCATTTAAACACAACGATAGCCTAGTTACACTCCTAAGCCAATTACAATTAAGATAAGAGACTACCTAACAATAATTAACAACTAGGTTTCATAGATCTAAGCAAACACACAAGAAATTTAGCCGGACATGCTAAAAAAGCAAGCATACACACATTCAATGGAAGACATAATGAAATCAATGAAGTAAAACACTTTTCTTGATATGTAAAATAGGGTTTGGGACCCTAAGATACTGTGCAAGTCGAACTACAAACGTTTAGGGTTTTTACTCCAAAAGTATACCTCCTAAAATACTGAAAATTCGATTTCTATATATAATTTTACACTTGCGACGGCGTCGCCTTATAGGTGGGACGCCGTCAGATCGCCGTCATTAGGGTTTTCGTCTTGGCCAAGTAATCGTTGGGACGGCGGCACCTTGTAGTTGTGACGCCGTCGGGCTTCAGCAGGGACATCGTCTGAATCTGGATCTGGGCCGTCTGAGATGAGAAGTCTTAGTGACGCCTTTCCTCTTCAAAGCCTGACGCCGTCAGGTGTATTTTAGCAAAAAGTCTACTGAGTCGTCAGGTGTATTTTAATTAAATCTATAGAGAGGGACGTCGTCGCCCTTTAGTTGGGACGCCGTCAGCTTCAACTTCAGTAGCTTGAGTGTCTTCGATCTTGACTTAGCCATTTTCTTCATATATTCTCTCCTTTTTGTCCGAATAAGCATTATTCCAGCATTTTGCTTCCAAGAGACCTAAAAAGTGAAAAGGAACGAAATTAAGCAGTAACGGATATAAAAGTGGGCGATTAAGGGCTTAAATGACCCCTTAAAAATGTACGTTTCAAATCCTTATCAGTGTCTTCTCAAACATGCTCATACTTCTAAATAAGATTTGAACTTCATACTAACGTAATCCTTGTTTCCTTCTTGAACTTGTTCTTTGATAACTTGATATTTCATTTTGATGTTGAACTTTGTCTTGAACTTTCTTGACTTGATCTTTGAGGATGTTAGTATGAGCATGTGGAGTTGAAGATTGTTGATGGATGAAATGATGGTGTACGGTCTTTTGGGATTTTGGCCTCCATAGGTACTTGCATAAATAGCAAACTATATTTGTTTGTTAGTTCCCGGCATATGTGTTAAGACATCTAAAATAGACACATCCTAAGTTACTAGCAACATTATCTAAAATGGATACATCAAAGATGCTGGCGCATTCTTCGAATATTCTTAGACCGGATACGACCTAAGACATTACTGCTTTTGACATCTTCACACTACCGTTCCTAAATCCGGATACCTGAAGGTAGACGGCAGAAGTAAAGTGAGCCGCTGGAGTACGCCAAAGTATCACTCCACAACTGTAGACCGTTTGAAGCACTGTAACCACCATGAAGTATATATGGAAAGATCAATAAGATCTTATGTAAGACACTTATACAACTTGTGTCCTTATTTGTGAACACAAGTGTATATATATTTTGAAAAGTGTATCCTAAGAGATCTTTTGATGAATCTCATGGCTCTAGACTTGATAAGTGCATTTTGGTTTTAGTGATCGGAGGCTGGAGCAAACTGTCACCTTTTTCAATACCAACACATCTCGGAGTAAGAGGTTGATAGATTACGTATTTTGTCTCCGTAAGAAATGAAACAAGAACCTTTTGAGAGGAACTTGAGTAGATAGGAGGGTACATCACATCACTGGGTCCATGACATCTTGTCTTCAATGCCGGTGATAAGGGATGACTGTTTGTATGTGACTGCACACAGGTGATACAAAGGAGGCGTGAGTTTAGGTGAAATGAGAAGTAGGGTTAGTGAGTTTATGAGTCCTATATATCCCAATAAATTAAGGTAATTACTTGGTTGTTTGGATTTGGGCTGGTACTGGGATTTATACATCTGAAGTTTAATGGATTTTTATTTAAATTAAGGTTTTGGGATGGCTATTGTTTGTTAAAAGGCTGAATTTGAAAATTTGTTTCAAGAAAAATTGGGCTGCGGAATTTTTAAGCCGAATGGTTATATCCGAATTTTGCAAAAGTTGTAATGTTTGGACTTAAATTTTGGCTTATTATTGGATTAGGGTTGGTTTTTTTATGGGGATACTTATTTCACATGGCTAAATTTTGTACGTTAAAGAAAATGTGACTACGGGGATTATTGGTTTATACTTATTTGTGCTTGAAGTGGAGTTTCACGGGTTCGTATACTTAGTATCTCAAAGTCTAGGGGTTGGTTGGATGCAAGACTTATGGAGATCCTTGTTTGAGCATTCATCGCTAAGTGATTAAGTCTTGAACATCTAGTTATATGTGTGATTTATAAATGCAAAAGTTGGTTCTTAATGCTCACAATAACTATCACTTTAAGGAGTTATGCTGTAGTGCTCAGTGTCACAAAAAGCTTTGGATTGTTCAAGGGAGTGAAATTTCATATACAGTTAAGGATGGTTGGATGGGTATATGATTCTACCTATATTCGGTATCAGTTCTTGGTCACACATTAGTGCAAGCTTAAGTCACAAGTCTGGGAGATTTTACTTCATTCTCAAGTTCGTGATATCGGGTTGTATCCATACGTGGTCATTACTATTAGCCAGTAGAAGTGAAAATAGGTTTGATATGAGGATAATTGTAGAGAGAGTTGTTGTCAACATCCACTCATGGGGTATTGATTTGTATGTTGCTTCAAGTTGGTATGTTTATGTACACATATCTATGATGAGTCTGAGAGATCGTCATCATACTGGAGGGAGAAATGTGTACATCGGGGCTTTTATCGAAGAACTGGAATCATTCTAAGTGGGTTTAATATGTCGATATGATAGTCCCCAAACAAACCCGTGAAGAAGTTACAAATTATCAGTCTATGATCCATTTTCCGCTATGCCTGACAAGACAAGTGAATGAAGACTTTTTGGGTAGAATTCAAATACACTTCTTCTATAAGCATCAAGGTATATGTCAGATGGGTTGTTAGTTTGGGAGGGAGCAAGTAAATTAAAGGGCTTACTAATTGGGAGGGAGTAATAACTCAATTAGATTATTAAAGTGGTTCGTCTACAAGTAAAGAAATACTGCTGGGGATATTTATGAAGATAAGAGTTGTGAAGTCTTCTTTAGCATTGCCGCACTTACTTTGATTGTTTTATTTTACTTGTAGGGATCATTGTAACCATTCACGTGTGATGCCATTGATGTGCTATTTGGGTTTAATCCTAAAACATTTACTTTTTTCAAATCGCCTTTTCTAAATGCACCAAGCTAACTTGATACACTACTCGTTTATGGTCTCGAAGTGATGTAAAAGCCAAGTTCTAAAGTTTACAATACTATCGGCACACTCAATTTATGGTAGATTTGGGTAAAATGGGGGAACGGAAAGGCTAAATCTCACCAATGGCAATAAGGGTTATAGTATGCTTGGCTTTATGTGATTCTAGATTGGTTGAAAATATGACAATTTTTTTTCAAATAAGCTTAAAATTTTGAAACCAACTAGAAAATTAGGGCAAGTAAGCTAAGTAATCATACACTTCATTTCTATTCCTATCCCCCCACTTGAAGTGTACAAAGTCCCATTTGTACGAAGAAAAAGGAAAAAATAAAATAGAAATGAAAATTAATCAAGAAAGAAATAAACTCCCCTCTCGAATGGTTGCTCAAGATGTCTCACTAAAGGTTGAATGTGGGTCATGGGGTGGCTAATGCGTATCGTTTCCGGGGACGGGCCTTAACTATTTGTGTTGCTTCAAAAATTGCCTACTGCAGCAGGGGTTACGGCGTAAATAATCCTAAGGTTACGCTGTAACTGCATCACAGAACCAAAACCTGCACAGCATATCAGGAAAATTTTGTACCCGATGGGTACAATTAACGATAGAACATGCAAATATCCAAGTAGTTAATTTATTACAGACATGAGTTTCAAATTGTTTTAAATTGTTTCATCAAATAGGGAAATCAATTGCCCCTAGGAAGATCATGATCCATCGAGTGGAATTGGGATGGCTCATATGGAGTGCTCGTAGTGCTACCAGGAGTGGCGTCGGGCTGCATAAATGCCACTCCTCCTTGGACTCCGATATCGGGGATGTTGTGCTGGTACACACACTCCGGACCTTCCCACCTAGGGTGGCTCAAATGCATGTGCTGTAGCATCTGGCTAGTCCGATCCGCACTCCAATGAAAGAAATTCTTCTAGAGATGCAGCACCTGATTCAATGTACCTGTAAAACCCTCAAACTGGTTACTAAGACCATAAAGACCCACTTCGAGGCTTTCGTTTTCCTTGTTAAAATGGGATGACATTCCCTCAAGCCTCTCATCAATGATCTGTGACCTCTCCCCAACATTCACATGCGCCCTTAAAGTGAGCCCCTGCAAAGGACTCCTAGATGAAAACCCCTTAGCACCCACAACCATAAACCTCGCCAAATAGAAAGGAACATCAATGTGGTTCCCCCCTTCCATACCAGGCATTAGGTAAAGATCATCCATAGTCATATTTTCTTTGGCGGAGTGTCTTGCTCGAATAGAGCAAGCAAGCAAGCGGTGCACCAGTCGACGAATGGGGCCTCTCACCATAACGTAGGATGGTGGGCTCTTCGAATCATAACCATCCATGACAGAGATTTGGTTGAAATAAGCAGCAAGGTCTTGATTCTCATCCCTTCTTCTCCAACAAGTGTTATAGAACCGCTTAAAAGCCTATGTTTCCATATCCTCTTCAGTGTACAAACCCATCCTCGTAGTAAACTGCTTAAGATTCAACCTTCTCCAACCCCCCCAAGCTGGAAAAACATTGACTCCTTGTCATCATCACCAATTCAGTACGAAATTCCACACTAGCAAGGAATTCACGGACGTACTTCAGAATGACCGGCTCCGTGATCCTGAATAGCCTCAACCATGCACTACACGTGAACTCCCCAACATTACATGTGAACTTAATTTTGCAAAACTTCCTTAATTCCCTACCAGCTTTCCCGTTTTCCAAAGTATCAAATGCATCAAAATCGAGTGCTTCAGGTTGACTGATGTTCTTTCCCCTTAATTTCTCATACTCTTCCATGCACAACTGCCTAATACCAGCATTAGGATGTGCCAAAAACCTAGGCCAGTTTGTGGGATTGTTTGCACCTGAAAATAAGACAAAAAGCAGTAAGTGCAGACCTTACTGATGTCAAGTTACGGCGTAACCATATCAAGAGTTATGCCGTAATTAAGTAATTTCAAAGGTTACGGCGTAGCTAAATCAAACAGCTACGCCATAATTACAGATTATATGGTTACGTCGTAACTAAACCCCCAGTTACGCTGTAACTTCCCCAGAAACTCAGCAATTTCAGATGTTCCAATTAAGCAATAGATTACGCCGGAACCATCAGTTTTTTTTCAAGTGGTAAAACGTTTTGATAAAATTTTAACCTATTAGTGATGAGTGACTGCGCCTAGCCCACTAAGTTTGTGTTTGATCCAAAACCCAATTTAAATAAAGCCAAAACACCCAAATCGAACCATAGTGATTGGACATGAATGAAAATAACATGGGGAAATCATCAAAATCATCAATTAATCAAACCAGTATCAATAATTAATTCAAATAGGTAAGATACCTAAAATATTAAAATATAAACCCTAATTGAAATAAGAAACAAATAAAAAAGAGTAGTGATAGATCTTACCAGCCATGGAGAATGCTTAGATGAAGTGGTCTTGATGGAAAAATTTTCGGAGAAAAATTTTACTGTTTGTGTGGGCGGTGAAAGTGTATGTGTAAAACCTAGTTTTTATTCTATTAGGTTTTTATACCGCCAAGATAGTTACGGCGTTATTCGATTAATTAGTTACACCGTAACTAATATTTTAGAATATTAAATGGTTGTGAAAGGGTTACATCGTAATCCTAATAAGGGTTAGGCCGTAATTAAATTTTTAATTTTAATCAAAGGTCAGATTTTATATATCTGATTGTATAGTGGTTACGTCGTAACTCTAAAAAGAGGTTACGTCGTAACTAATTAGTCAAAAAGATTTCATAATAATTTTAATAAATTGCAATACTGTTACGTCGTAACCCATGAAAGGAGTTACACCGTAACTAATAGCGTCAGAATATGAATTGCAATGAGATTTAAAAACGTACCTTATGGAAGTGCTCAAATCTCTTAATAAGGTGAATAAGAAATACCTTAGATCCTTCATTAATTTCTCCCCGGCAGCGGCGCCAAAAAGCTGATGTGCTATTTCATCCTGCTTTTAATATTTATAAAACTTAGATAACTTAGGATAGACACATACTAACGGGTAGAGTACCCGATCAGATGTAGTAAAGCCTTTGGTAAATCCGAGTATCATCCCAAGAGAGCTATGACCTTGAAAGAACTAAGATGATTAGATAATATATGGGTATGACAAAGTTGATATAATCCATAGATATGCTATTATTCTACTTACACAGACACCAGAAATTTAGGAAAAAAGAGATAGATAAACGAAGCTTAATAAAGTATACAAATATGAATTGATTCCCGATACCAAGATTCAATATAGTGGTTAATTATCACCAGACTCCTTTGGTCGATTCATCATGGCCTATGGTTCTTAGATTCCTCACCAAGATGAGCAGGTCACCCGGGATCATTCGGCAACCTAATAGCAATCATTAAGCACCAAATCTACTAGATCTAGACGGTGGGAACCCGGCCGTTAGGAACTTAGATTCCCCCTAACCTCTTAAATACCTCCACTTGATAAGTGATCATTTGGTCAGTTCGCACACGAAGAGTGGTCGTACTATGGCCAATTCCTCCCATACTTCGCTATCTATCAGACTGGGGTCAGTTGGTCATATCTCCCAGCCCTTTAGATACTACCAAGCTTATAATACTACCAAGGCTAGCGATCTATGAAAAGACTAGAAAATGTCTATAAAGAGTTATAGAGAATAACAATAACATAAATGCAAACTTTAAATGATGATATGAATTCATAGTATAAGATCTAGAAAAATATAAAAAGAATCCAAACTCGAATACAAAAGAAATCGTAGACGAGGACTTCGTTATCCAGTGCTCCTAAACCGCGCTTCTTCTTCTGTGGTTTGATCTCCCCAAACCCTAGAAGGTTTGGGAAAGGAGAGATATCTAAAACTGATGAAACCATCGACTATTTATAGGCTTCAAACTAGTTACGGCGTAACCTTATTAGGTAGTTACGCCGTAACTTCCTTCAATCTTCTGTGCTTATCCATTAGTTAAGGCGTAACCTTAGCTGGGGTTACGCCGTAGCTTCTGTAATCTAGTGTAAATCTTTATTACGGCGTAGCCTGAGCTGAGGGCTACGCCGTGGTCTTTGTTGATTTGGTGCTTATCAGTAGTTTCGGCGTAACCTAAGCTGAGGGTTACGCCGTAGCCTTCATAATCTATAGTTGCGTCATAACTTCATCACTTGGTTACGCCGTAATTAAGAAATAGTTGAATCAATAGGGCTTGAAAACTTTCAATTGTGGCTTCCTTACTTCGAATGCGTCCTGAAATGAAATAATAAGGAATAAGGATGTTTTCACTAATAATTTACTCAAAATGTGATGATATAGGGGGAAATTAACACTTAGAAACTCAGGTCTATTTGATGTTATCAGCCATCTTGGAGGGAGATTGTTAGCTTTGCTATTTTGTGAATATGGCTTCTTACACGTGAATTAGACTGGAAACGTAACTAGTAAGATACGTAGAGACTATAGTTGTAAACGTGTAATAGTTATGGTATGTTTGACCAATAAATACCCCTCAAGTCTTCACTTGATGGGTGTGGGTTTGTAAGCTTATCTTTTCATATTAATAATATCTTTGTTTCACCTAAAAAAAACTTGTTAGGACCCAATATTATTATCAAATCACACACACAAATAAGAGAGAAGTATTCTAGAGAGAGAAAGAGGTAGAGAGAGGTGGAGAGATTTTTGTAAAATAAACTTGATATAATGAGCTCCCAAACCTTCTCCATGTGTAGGAGTGGGTTTATATATCCTTACACAAGGCCTCCATGGGCCAAATCTTGGGCCATCTATTGGGCCGAGCCTTTTAGGCTTGATAACATCAAATATTCCTGAATATTAAGTGTCAATTTCCTCCGATAATACTTGTAATTTATATCATTTATATGGATTTACGCTTGTTTTCCATTGTTTTCCACTTTCAGGTAAATTACGATCATTGGAGCTAAAGAGACGCGGAATTGGAGAAATATCAAAGGTTTATCATAGTATGTTGACTTTGAAGAAGTTACGGCGTAAATCATCTCTCACATTACACCGTAACTAAAGCGTGACTCAGAAAACCAACTCATCAGAAGGTTACGGCGTAAATCTCCCCAAAGACTACGACGTAACTTATTAGGTCAAATGAGGTTCCACGCCGTTGATAACTACGCTGAAACTATTTCATCAACTATGGCGTAACCATGAAATATTGAAGATACGGTGTAACCACTTGTTAGGTTACGCCGTAACCAGAAAATCTAGTGCAAATTACGAAGGAATTAAAGATTACGGCGTAGCTCTTATATTAGTTATGCCGTAACCCAGATCTGGCCTATAAATACCCCACGATTTACAGCATTTTAAATCATCCCATTCCACACACCACAACCAAAGAACGTGGGAAGAAGCCAAAGGCAGGTCTAGAGGAGCATACGGAGCTGTCTCTAAGGGAGAAAACACTCCCCTACGATAAGCATTAGCATTTTATCTTTTCTTTACTTTCGATTCATGTATTTCGTAACTTTGAATATTGAATTGATTTGTATGGTTAATATGAGCGGCTAAGCACCTCTTGGTGCTGGCCTAGTTATGATTCCTTAATTGTTTTGTTTACATTTACATTACTTCCGTATAATTATTTCTAAGTGTATGCATGCATAGTTTATTGGTAGCTACCCTTGTTTCGGTAGTTTTGAATGGCGGTAGAGGCTAGTTGCTTAGGAGATATGACCAACTGACCCTAAGTGAGTAGACTGAGATGGGAAGGGTAAGATATGACCAACTGACGACCCTTTCTACTTGTGCGATTTGACCAACTGATCACCTACCGTTTGGATGAACTTAAGAATTACGGGGTAAGTGTTTAAGTTCCTAACGCCTGGGCACTCACTATTATAAATCTAGCATGTAGCGGTACTTAATGACTTGGCTTAGGGGACCAGGAACAACTGGACTTATGAAGGGACACCTGATTTCTCCAGTTGTGGCATCTTTGCTGATAGGTTAGGGCGAATTGACCAAATGCTGTCCTCTCGAATTTGACCCCACCTGAAGTAATTGGAAGTAAGTAGACGTAGACATTACTAGTTAGGAGGATTAACTAGGTTAGCACAACTCTCCTCTATTGATTAAACCTTTGCCTTTTATCTGCTTTTATCTGCTTAGTAGTTAATTAATTAATTCCTTATCGAAACTATTATAAAAATCTGTGACACCTAGACTTAGTAATAATCCAACACACATAGCACTTGGGACGACCTCGGTTTTACTGAATACTACACTACACACGACCGGATACACTGCCCGTTAGTGCATTAGGGTAGACCATAGGTATAACGAGACTATATAAATATTAAAACCTGGCCAGTAAAACCTGCATCAAGGCTTTTACATCAACTATTGGACTAGCACTTTAACTAACTATTACACGATAACCTATTACAATACTTGTTGACTCGATAATGATCGTCACTTCCATTCCTAACAATATCCCCCCTAAGGGACGATCATTGAGATCTCTCTTTGATTACATAAATGATCAACATTTCTAATGCTAATACTAATTAACAGTTAATAGTTGTTTTACAGCAAAAAGATGCAGAATTACTAATACATATACTAATAATAAACATCCTACTAAAAAACCCCAAAGGTAGCAACAAAAGTAAAGTGTTTCTAAACATTCTTGGACTTCCTCTTTCTTGGAGCTAAACTTGAAGCAATTGTAGTATTAGTAGCTCTTAAAGCAATTACACATCAAGTAGTGGGTATTTTCTTGTTTCTTCTTGGAGCTGAAATTAAAGTGGAAGCAACTTGTCTTGTGGGAGCTATTGATCTTTTGGGTCTATCCTTCAATTGATGATGCTCTGCCTCCTTGCCTGCTTACCTCAAGCTGATCACAAATCTCCTTTGCCTTCTTTTCCTTCCTTGCCTCAAGCTGATCACAAAGCTCCTTTGCCTTCCTTGCCTCAAGCTTTTCACAAAGCTCCTTTGCCTTCTTTCCCTTATCATCAACAAGTTAATAGGTGTTAACATGTCAAATGTACATATACAATACACTTCCAGTGAGGAATCAATAAATAAGTATCTGGAAGAAGATGATAAGCGACAAGCCAATAGGAACGCATTGTTCAAAAAATTCCAGGATACTAGAACCGCTATCCTTGAACAGCTTAAGGATCTGGAGGACAACGAAAAAATGATTGAGGAAAATGAAATTAATCAAGACCATTCATTCGACGATAGTTTCTGGAATGCCATATACTCCAGCAATGGAAAACCCCTCTATACCCCTTTCAGATACGATGAAGAGGAGCTCTCCAGATTGCAAAAACAAGCTGAAATCATGTGTAACATTACGAACTTAAAAAGGGATGAATTACAGACGGAAATTGAAGCTGCTATGGAAAATGAAGTTAAATTAAATGCCCGGTACTTTGCAGTCATCCTAAATAAAATCCCTCTCAAGGAAAAAGACCCAGGAAGTTTCATTCTCCCTTGCTCTATTAATAATTTACATAATATCAATGCCTTAGCCGACCTAGGGGCTAGTATTAGTATCATTCCATTCTATATGTGTAAGAGATTGAATCTAGGCCCCATCAAACCCCTTTGCGTGGCTATAGAAATGGCTGATAGAACAGTTAGCATACCCAGAGGAATAGTTGAGAATGTGCTCATCAAAATCAATAATTTCACTCTTCCTGTCGACTTTGTTATTTTAGACATGGAAGAAGACCTCGATATTCCATTAATTTTGGGAAGGCCCCTTCTGGCTACTACTCGTGCTAAGATTAATGTTTTCAAAAAAATCATCACTTTGAAAATAAATGATAGAAAGCTTACACTAAATATGGATGACATTGGAAAATGTCACCCAGTCGAAACTGTTTGTGTTATCAAAAAAGGGAAAAAACAAAATTGTTCCTCCCACCATCACACACAAGCACTACGCTACTAATGATCATAACATGCAGGGAAGGAAAACCAAGGAACACAACAAAGGAGGATTACAACGCGATGACACCTCAAAAACTCTAGAAAACGAGTCTGACGAAATATGGCATGAAGTTCAGAAAGTGGATTACAAGCACTTTCCGAAATTAAAATATCATTGGTGTAAGGCTATCCCTATTGACCACGATAAAGGATATGATCTATGGGCTTCATGCAACCCTTACTTGGACGTCTGTGACGGGGGACACAAAAAGGAAAGAGTAGAAAACAACAAATACTTATTGTCCTCAACCAATGAAAAAGAAATAACATTCGAAGTTTGGGTATGAATTAGGTATGGAGAGGTTAGCAATGATGATAAAAGAAAAATATGGGCTGATCTTTGTCTCAGCAAACCCTATGAGAATAATCATGAAACAACAACAACGGGCCAGGGGCTTGTTGGTCGAAAGCATTGGTGCGAAATGAAAAAGACGATTGATGGGGATTCTTGGGCCTCGTGTGATCCTTACGATGACAGTTGTAATGGAGGAATTAGTGTCAAAAGAATAGGAGCCGAAGAATTTTTGTGGAATTCAACAACTGACAATAAACGAACCGAGTTACAATGGTCAGGGGGATTAAGGTTTAACGATTGGGTAAAAATCAAATACGGAAAAGTTGATACGTCCACTAAAAATAAAATTTGGAAGGACTTCCTGAATAAAGATAATCCTGATGAAGAGACTCCTCAAGATACCAGTAACTCAATAAATTATGACAAGACAGACACGAGAGATGATTGCAAATATGGGCAGTTGGATAATCCAAATGAAACTAAGGACTACAACATAAAGGGAATCATAGACCAGGAGCCACGGTATAAAGTAAGTATAACTGACCTTGATGATGAGGAGTACGCGTGAAGCAGGTGCAAGCTTCTTGGGATACAATATAAAAAACCACCACCAATTTTTGCTGAAAGATTTGAATTCACTAGGTATCATTTGGGGCCGGACGAAATTTTTTGCAAAGTTCGGAAAGTGGGAATCAAAGAATACTTCCGCACAACTTCCAATGTCGCTTGGATAAGGAATAACTTAATGAAGGACATAGATGAGGTTGGCCAAGTCCAAAGGCCCCCATAAAGCCCCGCGGCTCTGAGTCTAACTTAAAGACTCGTAAATAAAGAAAAGTGCTCTTTTGGGAGACAACCCGAATTATCCCTTTCTTTTGTTTTATTTCCATTTCTGTAGGGTTTTGTGTTTTTTTTGCAGGAAACGAGGAAATGATTGCTGCTGCAGTTTTCTGATATGACCACAGTTACGGCGTAACTCATCTTTGTGATTACGCCGTAACCAACCCCTTGCAGCAGAATTTTAGACGCATTACCAATTACGGCGTAATACCTTCCCTGTGGTTACGCCGTAACCACTCGATTTGCAGCATGTGTCAGGTTTTGCTAGTTACGGCGTAACTCCCTCAAAGAGTTACGACGTAACTTTCCTCTGCTTTACTTCTTTCATTTTAAAACGCAATAACCTTGTATTAGTATTTTAAATGAACTTTGTGGGTGTGTTCCCTGTAAACCCTCACGAGACTTCACTCGTCCACACGGGACACCAAGTGGTTTAAAAGGCTTGTTGCATATGCTAAATGCAACCGTGATTCCTACGAAAGTGAGTTAGGTTTGTTTTTCATTTTTTTATTTTAGTATTATACTTGTCGGTAGTGTGATTTCAAGGATTGAAGTTTGTTCATGATGCTTATACGAAGGCACGTCTTTTTTTCGTGGGCCTTCTTTCTTTTTGGAGCAAATTTCTAGGAAGTTCTCGCTCTAATTCTACTTTTCTCTTCACCTTTATTTAATGCTTAGTACAAAAGGGACTTTGTACAATTCAAGTGGGGGGGGGGGAGTAGAATTATCTCTTGAACTTTATTTTGCCCTCGTTTTTCTAGTTTATTTTGAAAAATTATGCCATTTTTAAAATTTTGACATGTTTTTCTTAACCTAGCTAGATTAGACCTTAGCCGAGCACATACAACCCTTGATATTATATGGTGAGATTAGCCTTATCCATTTCCAATATTTCACCCCAAATCCACCAAATTATGAGTGTGCCGGTAGCTTGTAAACTTTAGAACTTTGCCTTTGCATCATTTCGAGACCAAAGACGAGGTATGTTGAGTTAGCTCGATATATTTGGACTTTTCAGTTTAAGAAGGCAATATTATAGGATTATCACCCAAATAGCCTACCATTGTGTGTCTATCGATTAGTCACCTCGACTTCTCGACCCCCTTGTGAAACCCTTTTGTTGCACTCACCTTTAGTGCAAGATACCCCTAGATACACCCATCTGAGCCATTCCTTTCATTTTGTTAACCCAATATATTGTTTCGATACACCTATACACCTTAGCCTACCCTGTAGTCTTTATTTGTTATTGGGAAGTCATCATTTGCCTAAGTTCAAGGTTCAAGTGGAAAGGTCCGGAAATCACGCTTTCGTCAACGACATATTCCTGAAGATCATTGAAGACCCCCCCGAATTCCCATTGTTCATCTCAAGTGGGGGGATATTATGTTTAGTTATTATTGTTATATTGAAAAAAGAAAAAAAATGATGATTCGAAAAAAAAAATTGTTATGTTATTTAGTTATTGTAAAAGTGCATTGTTATAAGCACTATGTTATGAGCTTTATAGATTTAGTATCGAGGAGGCCACCTCGGTCACATTCGAAGATTGGAGTTGGTAATTATGCCAATAGTTGGAGAAAAAGGTAGTGTGCCCATCATGACGTCCTCTAATGACACATCTACCTAGTGTTTCATGATCCGGTTTCTTGAATTCAAAGCTTGAACTTTGGGCGGATGGTAAGTGGTGATGACTTGGTTATAGATTTAGACTACCTGCTTGATTTTTAATTTACACCATTTATACTTCCCATGTCTTATCCTACCCTTTAGTCATGAAGCGTGTCTAGGTGATGCATCGAGCAATCTTTGGTGTCTTGGCCATGGATTTGGTCATGTATCATTGATTTTGTCTACTTCGCCGTGACATGTTAGTAATGACGAGTCACCCCCTTAACCTTTGTCGTGTCTACCCATATTGCCTTCGAGAGTTGTTTAGCCCTTAACTCTAGTGGTGGAGATTTGTGTAACTGCCAAGCTTATGATAGAATACATGCTATGACTGTGAGATTGAGTGATCACCCCAAAATTGACACTTAGAATAGTTGAGAGATTTGAGTGTTTTGTTCCCATTTTGTGAGGTGTTCGGCTTTGTTTATTCTAGCATAAGGGATTTATAAACTTATATTTTCCAGGTTATGGGAGATATCTTTTTAGGAATCTTTCTAATAAGGTATACTTGAGGGCAAGTAGAGTTCAAGTGGGGGGATATTTGATAACATCAAATAGTACTGAATATTAAGTGTCAATTTCCCCCGATAATTCTTGTAATTTATATCATTTATATGGATTTACGCTTGTTTTCCATTGTTTTCCACCTTCAGGTAAATTACGAGCATTTGAGCTAAAGAGACGCGGAATTGGAGAAATATCAAAGATTTATCATAGTATGCTGGCTTTGAAGAAGTTACGGCGTAACTCATCTCTCAAATTATGCCGTAACTAAAGCGTGACTCAGAAAACCAACTCATTAGAAGGTTACGGCGTAACTCTCCCCAAAGACTACGACGTAACTTATTAGGTCAAATGAGGTTCCATGCCGCTGATAACTACGCCGTAACTATTTCATCAACTACGGCGTAACCATGGAATATTGAAGATACGACGTAACCACTTGTTAGGTTATGCCGTAACCAGCAGATCTAGTGCAAGTTATGAAGGAATTGAAGATTACGGCGTAACTCTTATATTAGTTACGCCGTAACCCAGATCTGGCCTATAAATACCCCACGATTTCCAGCATTTCAAATCATCCCATTCCACACACCACAACCAAAGAACGTGGGAAGAAGCCAAAGGCAGGTCTAGAGGAGCATACGGAGCTGTCTCCAAGGGAGAAATCACTCCCCTACGATAAGCATTAGCATTTTATCTTTTCTTTACTTTCGATTCATGTATTTTGTAACTTTGAATATTGAATTGATTTGTATGGTTAATATGAGCGGCTAAGCACCTCTTGGTGCTGGCCTAGTTATGATTCCTTAATTGTTTTTTTACATTTACATTACTTCCGTATAATTATTTCTAAGTGTATGCATGCATAGTTTATTGGTAGCTACCCTTGTTTCGGTATTTTTGAATGGCGGTAGAGGCTAGTTGCTTAGGAGATATGACCAACTGACCCTAAGTGAGTAGACTGAGACGGGAAAGGTAAGATATGACCAACTGAAGACCCTTTCTACTTGTTCGATTTGACCAACTGATCACCTATCGTTTGGATGAACTTAAGAATTAGGGAGTGAGTGTTTAAGTTGCTAACGTCCGGGCACTCACTATTATAAATCTAGCATGTAGCGGTACTTAATGACTTGGCTTAGGGGACCAGGAACAACTGGACTTATGAAGGGAACCTGACTTCTCCAGTGGTGGCATCTTTGCTGATAGGTTAGGGCAAATTGACCAAATGTTGTCCTCTCGAATTTGACCCCACCTGAAGTAATTGGAAGTAAGTAGACGTAGACATTACTAGCTAGGAGGATTAACTAGGTTAGCACCACTCTCCTCTATTGATTAAACCTTTTCCTTTTATCTACTTAGTAGTTAATTAATTAATTCCTTATCGAAATCATTATTAAAATCTGTGACACCTAGACTTAGTAATAATCCAACACACATAGCTCTTGGGACGATCTCGATTTTACCGAATACTACACTACACATGACTGGGTACACTGCCCGTTAGTGCATTAGGGTAGACCATAGGTATAACGAGACTATATAAATATTAAAACCTGGTCAGTAAAACCTGCATCAAGGCGTTTACATCAACTATTGGACTAGCACTTTAACTAGCTATTACACGATAACCTATTACAATACTTGTTGACTCGATAATGATCGTCAATTCCATTCCTAACAATATTGCCCCTAAGGGAAGATCATTGAGATCTCTCTTTGATTACATAAATGATCAACATTTCTAATGCGAAAACTAATTAACAGTTAATAGTTGTTTTACAGCAAAAAGATGCAGAATTACTAATACATATACTAATAATAACATCCTACTAAAAAACCCTAAAGGTAGCAACAAAAGTAAAGTGTTTCTAAACATTCTTGGACTTCCTCTTTCTTGGAGCTAAACTTGAAGCAATAGTAGTATTAGTAGCTCTTAAAGCAATTACACATCAAGTAGTGGGTATTTTCTTGTTTCTTCTTGGAGCTGAAATTGAAGTGGAAGCAACTTGTCTTGTGGGAGCTATTGATCTTTTGGGTCTATCCTTCAATTGATGATGCTCTGCCTCCTTGCCTGCTTACCTCAAGCTGATCACAAATCTCCTTTGCCTTCGTTTCCTTCCTTACCTCAAGCTGATCACAAAGCTCCTTTGCCTTCCTTGCGTCAAGCATGTCACAAAGCTCCTTTGCCTTCTTTCCCTTATCATCAACAAGTTAATAGGTGTTAACATGTCAAATGTACATATACAATACACTTCCAAACAACCCATAAATGCAGTCTACAAATAATACACTAACCATTCCCATATTTCATCAACAATTCTACAAGTATCACATCAGGTATTTCATCCTCAATATGCCACTTATTCCCATATTTAGCAAAAACATAGTCAATCATCTCATCAGTCACCGTCAGCTTTGTATAATCCTTATCTGTAGCCTTTGAAGACTCCACCAATGATAAGTATTTCCCTACAGAACATACCATTTGTAGACTATAAGGGGTGTTTGGATACATTTTTCATACCATTAGGGGTGTTTGGAACAACCATTAAAACTACATGTGTAAAGTCTCATGCATTAAGGCAACAAGAACAATGCAACAAATACATGTATCAAACACTTTAAATACAAAGTACCCTCTAAACAAGAACAATGCAACAAATACACTAAACTTACATCATAGCATAATCATATAATTAAGTCGTCTAATATCTCATCATAAATTCCATCGCTTTCCTTCCAGTCCTTCCCATATTTAGCATACACATAATCTTCCATATCCCCAGTAACTTGAAATTATTCCAATCTTGTTATGCCATTTCATTAATGAGGTTGTGATTAATGTGGAATGATCAAATGTAATATGGTTGTGAGTGTTAATACAAATAAACCATAAAAAAGTTTATTTATATTTTACGATCTTCTAATGTTTTGTCGATAACAATTGTAAAATCATTTTAACAAAATAAATAAAATATGTAAAAGCTTTGAGCCAATAGTTTACTAACACACTTTTACTAAACATATAAAATCATCAAAACATGTTTAGTTAAAGAAGTTATATAAAACCAAAATCATTTTTATAAAACACTTACAAGTAACTTTGCTTACTTATTTTAAATGTATATGTGCTTAATATAACTTGTAATGGGAATATGTTGGGTAAAAACCAAAGTCCATAACCCATACCCATGGAGCATGATCCATGACCCATGATCCATTGCATGACATCATGCTTGAAATCATGTTGGATATTATCCATGATCCATGACCCAAATTCCATGACCCATGACCCAAGACCTATGACCATTGACTAGGTACAATGTATCTTGTTGGGTATCCATGATCCAAAGTCCATGACCCATGGTCCATAACCCATAACCTGGTTTGCAACCCAAAATCCGGACTTGCCTGACCCAGCTGCCGGATCCCTTGGATTGCACTGGCCGAATCCTTTGGGTAAGGGATCTCCGAATCCGGGTTAACTGTAGGCAGTTTGCCTATAAATAGTGAGCCATTTCTCTCTTGCACTCAACCCTATTTAGACATATCTTCTCTATATGTTCTAACCTCTCTAAACTCAGATCCAAAGGATCATTCTATGTAGTTTTCTCTTTGTGTGATTCTCTAGGTTCCTCTTAAAGGCGAGATCACAACCTCTTGAAGACGTGAAAGCTTAAGGTCATGAGTTGCTAAGCTTCGTCATCATCAAGACCACTAAAGTGCATCTTGTTAACAGTTCTTCTCTCCCTCCATAAGTGTGTCAAGTTGAAGGCAGTGGTGTATAGTGCCGAAGGTGTACATTCGATATGAGGCGTAGATGTATATTTGTGTAATTTGGGTAAAAGGGTATTGATATCCTTTGAAGTGTTGTAAAAAGGAGTTTGTCTCCTTTGGGTTGTAGTGTTTGGTAGTAGTTCCTCTTTTGTAATGGAACTCGGTGTCTAGCCTAGTATCGGATAAAGTGTAGGCGACGTTGTGATAGGTTTGGTTCTACCTCATAGAAGAAATCGGTGTCTAGCCTTGTACCGGATAATGTGTAGGCGATGTTGTGAAGGCTTATCTGCCATATTAAGGAGCTTGTGTTGTGTAGTGCTTAGAAACTCTCGAGTTGGGTACTCGGGGAGTGGAGTAGGGCAAGGAAGGAGTCTTTGTAGCCGAACCACTATAAATACTTGTGTCGTAGTTTTATGAACCTTTACTCTTTATCTCTTTGCATTATTTATTTATATGTCTATCTATCAATATCTAACACACGATCTAAATGGATTGACATAAGTCGATCTAAATACTTTAAAACAAAGTTTTACTCGACAAAACTATTCAACCCTCCTTTCTAGTTTTCTACAATTGGCACCAGAGCTTGGTTACCAAGTTTTTTTTAGAGTATATTGTACTTTAAAAACTTGATACGATCCGTGTATGTTTGAAAATTACAAAGAAGGAAATTTCTTAAAACAAAACTATGTTTCATGAATTTTTATTTCGTTGGATGTTGTTAGATGTTATCATCTACTTTATCTTACATTTTATTTTGTTTCTATATTTCAAAACGCACTAATCTTACTTGTCATTTTGTTTAGTAGATCCCAAAATAAGCAGGCTATCAAGATTCTTCGGTAATAAGATAACTTTCCCTAAAAAGTTGTTCAAACCTATTACCTAGTAGATCTCGAAGAACCTGGAGTTGTCCATTGATAATTCTCTTCAAAAGGACACTCAAATTGCAATATAGGTATGACTTTCATAAGACTTATCTCTAAGTGATATTAGTAATCATGTGTGTGCTTGATCTATACATGGCACTAATTGCAAATTATTTGTTTATTTTTTCTCTCATATAAATGTCTAAATATATTTATATGATATACATGGTATATACGTGGTGTTCCTAGAGAACTTCGTGCTTACGTATCGTTGTCCGTCTAAACCGTGTCAATATGTGCTGTCTAAACCTAATCTCTAAAAATATAATCTTTCTAAACACAAATTTCAAAAACTCCTCCTTCCTCATATAATCTCGAACGTCAAACCCTCTCTCCAACAAATCCTATTTTTAAAATCTTCTACTTTCAAATTTCTCACACACTCACATCTTCATCCCCTTCATCATCTCATTTCGAGAAATCCAACCCATGGAAGAATTCATCATCATGGTCTATATAGCTCTTGTGATCATTGTCATCTCGCTCATCGACCTCGTTTACCCCATGATCATATTCTCACATGGAGATATGTTTGTTGTTTTATTAATCTATATTTGTATCATCCATATGATCCTTTGTATTTCTTTAAGCATTGAAATAAAATATAAATGATGTCTTAGTTATCTCGTTTCATTTTTGCGTAATATGCTTTCTTTTTTCCTCTCACACGAGCACTCAAAATCTCGATGTTTTTAAACCATTAGTGTTAGCTCAAGAAATCACACTGGCTAAAACACATTTATTTTGTAACACATGAAACTATGAGTTGTATGAATTAAACAAACATCAAAAACCAAAGCAAATATCTGTCACCTCTGCAGGTCTCCCAGATCCCTGGATCTTAACTGGCCGGATCCCTTTTCAAAAGGAACCGGCAGAACCGAAAGAACATATGACATAATACTTGTGAAACTTCTCCTTTGCCTACACAACACCTTAATATCACCTTAAAAATCACTTTATAAAAACTTGCTATAATAACTAGTTTCACTAAGTGTTAAAAAGAGTGAATTAGAAATGTAGTGTTATCATTGTTAATAAAATAAAACAAGATAATAAAAACATTAGGAGATCTTATCTTGTCACTTTGATATAATCCAAAACTGTGATTAAGAATGCTTAAAAGTGTCACCAATCAAAACATTTGTATTCTCAAAGTTTTACTATGTATTAACATACTTATGTAAACATTCGCCCCGTGTTTGTAGGTCTCAACATGTCACATGAGTATGACTTCAATCATCGACTCACTTATGTTTACATTCCAAACATCTCTCTTGAACCAAACACCCCTGGCAATCATGTTCATGGGTTCAATAATCTTGAAACGCGTTTATTTCATGAAGGACGTGTTGTTGACTCACCTTTAATCTTCCAAGAAGATATCAATACTTCATTCCGCACCATAGGGTTTGAGTGTCTTCTCACCATCAACGAGAAAAATTTTCGGCGATTCATTTTGGAATTCTTCTATCAAGTTGAGCTCATTCGTAATGAGGATCGTTCTCTATCACTATGGTTTTGGATCAATAACCAAAAGTTTGTTCAAACTCTTGAGCAATTTGCTCACAATATCTGAATTCCAAATTATGGACAATGTGCTTTCACTGAAGATTGGTCCCTTGATTCTCTCTTTAACTATCGTGAAGAAAACAGTCCATACTGTTCATAAATACCCTATCCACATGAAATCACTCGTCTTCTGTTTGTTTCTCAACGTTTCAACTATCCGAATCCAAAAATAATTCACACACGTGAACTTCGGGATGAACTAAAACATCTTGCAGTCATTCTACGTAAGAATGTTTGGAGTCTTACAGGAAATCTTGAGATATTTCCTGCATGTTGTGCTCATATGACCTACTTTCTCCTAACCCAACAACCATACAATCTTGCCTATTTCTTCGCCAGGCAAATTGTACACCTCAAAGGCAACACGAACAAACTAATACCTTATGGGATGTTCCTGACCCGCCTATATCATCACTTCATGTACTATCATCCACAATTTCGAAGCCCTCAATATTCACTTGTGAATAAAATGATGGAACCTTTGAATGTATCCTTCATTGCCTCCTTCTTCAATCCTGAATCATCAACCATCTACGAGCCATTTGGTGAACCATCAAATGAAAACGACAAGTGAAAGAAATTAGTTTATGAATAAAAGACTTCGTGCCCTTTCTAAAATTGTATTTTAGTTTTTCTTTGGTTCACCATTGTAACTTGATCATTTCTATGAAATATTTGTTGGTTGATCGATTTGTCAATAATTTCTCGAAATTTTATTTGATGCTCATATGCTAACTTCTACATGCTATGATTACTATGTTTTGCTTGTTTACATGTATACCTGCTGAAGAGATCATTGGTTTCAAAATTTGATGTGTGGAATTACTTTTTGAAAACTTTCTATTAAGGATTCTGTCTCAGAAGCCGGATCCCTTGGCTATAACTAGCCAGATCTCTCAAGGGAAGGATCCAGTGGATCCGGGTAGACAGAAACTTGTTTTATGCCTTTTAGCATCACTCGAACCTTCCAGACAGTATTGGACTAGTTGAACACTCTATATTAGGATTACTTAGGTTTTCCTTAGGCTAAGTTGATCCCACATTCACTCATGGATGACTTAAAATCACATTCAAGGTGTTTTTGATTTTTCATTACTTCAAAACTCACCATCTTTGTGCTCCAATGTTTAAACATTGTTTCTCCTATTTCAAAACACCTATTATGATATTTTTCATCTTTTTAACAAATTGATTTTTGATAAGGATTTAAAACATACGTTTTTAGGGGGTCATTTAAGCCCTAAATCGACACATTTTATATCCGTTACTGCTTAAAATCGTTCCTTTTCACATTTTAGGTCTTTTGGAAGCAAAATGCTGGAATGAAGCATATTTGGATGAAAAGGAGCGAAAACATGAAGAAAATGGCCAAGTCAAGATCAAAGGCACTCTAGCAGCACTTGACGGTGTCCCAAGCAAAGGGTGACGCCATCCCTTTATAGAAGATTTGATCAAAATACAAGCGACGACTCAGGTGAAATTTTGGTTCTAAAGCATGACGGCATCATGCCTAAACTCTGGAAGGCGTCACTCACAATTTCCACACCAGACGCCCAAGAATCAATCTCAGAAGACGTCCTTCATGAAGACTGACGACGTCACACTCCTCAACTGACGCCGTCCTAAAGATGACTTGGCCCAAACAAAACCCTAATGACGGAGACCTGACGGCGTCACTAGCAAAAGGTGACGCCGCTGCACTTGTAAATCTTTATATAGAATTCGATTTTTCTGTTTTAAAAGAGGTAGAACTTTGGAGAGCAAACCCTAATTCAGTTGTAGTCTGACTTGGATAGTATTCTAGGGTCCCAAACCCTATTTTACATCACAAGATAAGTTTGTTAATCCAATTTATCATTAAGTCTACCCCATGTTCAATTGTATGTGTGCATGCTTGCTTGTTTAACATGAGTAGCTACATTATCCTTGTGTTTGCTTAGATCTATGAAACCTAGTTGTTAATTATTATGAGGTTGTCTCTTGTCTTAATTGGTAGACGCTAGATTAAGGAAAACTGGCTTCTTCTTTAATTGTTGCGAGATTGAACGTCCTAAATAGCAAAAAAAGCTTAAGAGTGCACTTAGGCCATTCGTTGTGTTTATTGTGTGAATTGTAGCTTAAGGATAGTAGAGTATGCGGGGGAGATACCATTGTAATCGCCAATCCCGGGTAGTCTAGAGGAGAGTTGCAATTCATAGAACTAGGGAATTAGGCACCACCCTACGACCAAACGGAATACAACGCACCAATTAAGATAAAGGATGTGACAATTCAACCGACCAATAAGAGATAACGAGGGAGTAAGAACATCTAAGTAAACACAACTTTAATCATCATACGAGCACACTTCAATTAAGCATAATCTATCCTTAGTTAATTAGATAATTAGTAAGTAGTTATAAAAAGTAGTAAAAATTGGTAGAAGTACCAAACCCCACTCTTATACCCCGAGATATTTACCTTGCTTTCTAAAAAACAATAAAAAAGACTAAAAAGAATCTCCCTCAACCCCACTTTCTCGTCATATGTCTCTTTCTAGCATTCCTATTCCCCTAGAGAACGAAATCAATTCCCTGGGCTTACCACATACTACACTACAACGATTAGGTTTACTCCCTAGAGGGTTGAAAAACTTGCTCGTAGAAAAGGAAGTCTTCTCGACCCTGAACCCTGCTATCAATTTTACTCATTTTAAACCTTAAAATACTCTAAAATCTTGTTTTTCATTTCTTATGATTTTTAAGGAATTCTCTAAATTTTTCCTTAATCACCATCTAGTTTCTACAACCATTTACCATCCTCAAAACTCTTAGTGTCATCCAAGATCACCCATTGGTGTTTCTAAAAGTCTATTTTTCCCAAAAAAGTCATTATTGGCTATTCTCACTCATTAAATTTGGCCATTTTAAACTTCTACCGTTTAAGACACCTTAGTGGACCAAATCACTTAGAATATATAGGTAATAGACCTTGCTAGAACCCAATCATTCCTTTTTCTACCTTCTGATAGCCGGATCCCTAGCTTAAAGCTAGTCGGATCCTTCAAGTGAGGGAACCGTTGGAACCGGGTGCACAAAATGATTATTATCACTTGAGATAATCATTTCAAACCTCTTAATTAACTTAAACACTCCACATTGTCTTAAATGACTCCCTAGAACAGAGCAACACTGTAGTTAACTCTTGTACATGAAAATCATTACAATTTGAAGAATTTTAGTGGTTTAGGCTTTAATTCACTTGCCTAATTTCTCCCTTTATAAAACCACTTGTGTTTGTGCTTCCAAAACACCATCCAAACACTCATTCTCAATAGCAAAACTTCTTCTTTCAACTTTTACCTTTTACCATTCACTATGAGAAAAACACCTAGTGCAAACTCATCAACCAAAAGCCCTCCAAGGAAAATTGCTCGTGTTGTCCATGAAATTTCATCAATCGAGTCATCACCCAAAAAACTCTAAACACTAGAGTTCCTCTCCAAACAACTCCACCTATCAAACCAACTCCTCAAAGTCTTGTTTTCGCCAAACAACCTTTGCCAAACACCATCATACCTTAAAAACCAAACACTCCCATCTCTACTAAAACAACCAAACCTTCACCTCTAGAAACTAGAGTTCTCTCTTTCACCTCACCTCACTCATCATGAAACCTATACTCTATAGAAGATTTGCCACCTACGCCTTCTCATCCACCACCATTGCTCACATTCTCATCAATTGAGAAAATGGTACCACAACAACCTTCTCACCAGAACCTCAGTGTTGGAACTTCACTAGCACCCATTTCTTTCTCTCCTTCACCCTCAAATAGTCTGATTTGGATTATGAGACACTTCCAACCTCTACAACCGTATTACATGGATGTTGATACTTCTTTACCTCCATCACCAACACATATGCCACCACCTTCATCCTTTGTGGAACCACCACCATCTTCATCAAATTTACCTCCACAAACTTCTCCATTCTTACCACCACCATTTACAAGCCATGACAATGATTGCTATCATTGTCAACATGTCCAAGGGTTAATCCATGAACTACGTGATGAATTACATTTCATGTTCTATCACTTTCTTGAGCGTCTTGATGAAATCAATAAACCTAACTGTCCTTAAACCTTAGAAGCGAAGCACAAGTGGTGTTCTTCATTGTCTTAGGCACAATCTAGGTTGTTAGAATTTTTCTTATTTTGTTACATGCTTGTATCATTTTCTTAGTTTAGAGAATTGAAATATGTGTATCATTTCTATCATTTTATTAAATGAAACTACATGTTTGTATGTTGTATGGTTATGTGAACATGTTTTGTGCAACAATACATGATTTACTTGGACTATTACATCAATATTTGTGTCTATATTGTTGCTACTAAGCTGCAAGTACTCGGATCCCTCAACTTTGTCTTGGCGGATCCGTCAGATGAAGGATATGGCAGAACCGGTGGACATAAATATTTTTGAGCTATTTCTTAAGCTCATTTGTAGGAAACAACACACCATATACTTGTTTTCTAACATTTGTTTTGTATATTTTCAAAATACACATGGAGACTTTGACGCCCTCAACAAGGGGGAGCTTTTCGTCAAAGCAAAACGTTGCAAAATACTTGCAATACACTCGATTAGACTTCCTAATTACTTTACGCCCTCATCAAGGGGGAGCATCCGTCAAGGGGGAGTTAAGACGAGATTCTTTTCTTACCTTACTACTTCTTCTCTCTACACTTCTTTTTCTAAATCTTTCTCTTCTACTTCTATTCTTTCTACTATCTGTTAGTTTTTTTTCGACGCTTTTTTTGTTTCAACAAAAAGGGGGAGAAAAGAGTAAAAACTCCAATTCAAAATTTTACGAATTTTATTTTTTACTTAAAATAATTTTATGTTTTGTCATCAACAAAAAGAGAGAGATTGTTAATACAAATAAACCATAAAAATATTTATTTATATTTTAGGATCTTCTAATGTTTTGTCGATAACAATCGTAAAATCATTTTAACGAAATAAATAAAATACGTAAAAGCTTTGAGCCAATAGTTTACTAACACACTTTTACTAAACATATAAAATCATCAAAACATGTTTAGTTAAATAAGTTATATAAAACCAAAACCATTTTTATAAAACACTTACAAGTAACTTTGCTTACTTATATTTTATAAAAATGTATATGTGCTTAATATAACTTGTAATGGGAATATGTTGGGTAAAAACCAAAGTTCATGACCCATACCCATGGAGAATGATCCATGATCCATTGCATGAAATCATGTTGGATATTATCCATGATCTATGACCCAAAGTCCATGACCCATGACCCATTGACTAGATACAATGTATCTTATTGGGTATCCATTATCCAAAGTCCATGACCCATGGTCGATAACCCATAACCCGGTTTGCAACCCAAAATCTGGACTAGCCTGACCTAGCTGCCAGATCCCTTGGATTGCACTGGCCGGATCCCTTGGGTAAGGGATCCGCCGGATTCTGTTTAACTGTAGGCAGTTTGCCTATAAATAGTGATACATTTCTATCTTGCTCTCAACCCTTTTTAGACGTATCTTCTCTCTATATTCTAACCTCTCTAACCTCAAATCCAAAGGATCATTCTATGTAGTTTTCTCTTTGTGTGATTCTCTAGGTTCCTCTTAAAGGCAAGATCACAACCTCTTGAAGATGTGCAAGTTCAAGGTCATGAGTTGCTAAGCTTCATCATCATCAAGACCACTAAATTGCATCTTGTTGATAGTTCTTCTCTCCCTCCATTAGTGTGTCAAGTTGAAGGCATTGGTGTATAGTGCCAAAGGTTTACATTCGATATGGGGCGTCGATGTATATTTGTGTAATTTGGGTAAAAGGGTATTGATATCCTTTGAAGTGTTGTAAAAAGGAGTTTGTCTCCTTTGGGTTGTAGTGTTGGGTAGTAGTTCATCCTTTGTAATGGAACTCGGTGTCTAGCCTAGTACCGGATAAAGTGTAGGCAATGTTGTGATAGGTTTGGTTCTACCTCGTGGAAGAACTCGATGTCTAGCCTTGTACCGGATAAAGTGTAGGCGACGTTGTGAAGGCTTCTCCACCATATTAAGGAGCTTGGGGAGTGGAGTAGGGGAAGGAAGGAGTATAAATACTTGTGTCGTGGTTTTGTGTTCCTTTACTCTTTATCTCTTTGCATTATTTATTTATATATCTATCTATCAATATCCAACAACGATCTAAATGGATTGACATAAGTCGATCTAAATACTTTAAAACAAAGTTTTAATCGGCAAAACTATTCAACCCCCCCCCCCTTCTAGCTTTCTACGGTAAGGTTGTGATTAATGTGGAATGATCAAACACAAATGAGGTTGTGATTGTGATTAATGTGGAACGATCAAATGTAATTTGGAATGATCGCACATAGGTTATGAAACGGGAAACAAGCTCGGGTCAAAATAACCCTCTGACTTCGGGCCAAAATAACCTTTCCGCGTTTAGAAAAAAATGTATTGCAAATATGTTCCTTGAGGTATATCGCATGAGAATGGACGAAATTGCCCCTACCAGTAGTATAATTTAACGTCCAATTGGCCGATTAAAAGGTCAAAGGAGCAGTCAACTCAATTTCGACAACCACACAGACCATTGGTGTAATTTTTTGCTATTAGTATAAGTTATCTTCATATGTAGTAGTGTTGTTGTTGTTGTTGTTTAACAAAATGTTTTTGTTGTTCTGAAAACTTAAGTATTTCACGAGGCTTCTTTAACAGCTGTCGTGCACCTTCGTTAGCGGCGATCTACCTATCTTTTGTTATCGAACATGACATACATCCGTCTCTTGGTGGGTCAAACCACACCCAAGATTTTTATACATTAAAGAACCTTTTAGATTTGTAAAGTTGACCATGTTCTGAGTTAACTAGATTATGGTGTCCAAACACCCCTTTAAACAACAGGGTATTTCAAATATACAATTTTCCAACACTAAATTATATATGCATAAAGAATGGAACTGAAGGAACAATATCACAATTTAAAAATACGAATGCAAACCTTTTATTTTAAACAAGCAATAGTTCTCAACCACATACATTTCATACAGACTCAAACGAAACAACTTGACAAGCAAACTAAATAACTCGATAATCAAACGAAACAACTCGACAAGCAAATGAAACAAATCAAATGAAACAACTCGACAAGCAAACGAAACACGCGACATAGACCATTACAAACATCACCCGTTCATTTTTTTGCTGCTACTTCCCTCTTTGCTAGAACCTGTACAATCTTTTCCCTTCCTTACTTTCTTTTGCTTGATCAAATGTTCAAACATAACTTCAATATTTGTTATCCTATTTCCCAAATCATCAAGTTTGGTTTCCAACATGCTTTCTCCTCCAACGTCATCATCAGATTGAGCGTCCAACATGTTTTCTCCACCAACATCATCAGCTTGAGCGTCCAACATCTCTCTGTAGTATGGCTTTTTCCTCAACCATTCTAGAATCCGGTCTCTCATCCACGGGCTAATGTTCTTATAAGAACCATATTCATCATAAATTTCATAGCCATATGTATTAAGAACTTCATTAAAGAGATACATCGATGATAAAACCATTAACCACTCCTCTTCCGACGTGTAACCAGCCATTGTTATGTGTGTTTTGTCGGAATTGACGATTGGGTTATTTGTGTTTTGCCGAATTGAGGATGATAGGTTAGGTTATATATAAGTAAAACTTTGGCGGGATAAAGGTACAACTTGGCGGGAAAGTTTAGCGGGAAATTTTAGAGCCCAAAATGTTAAATCTAAAAGTAAAAGTTTGACTTTCTTTGACCTTTGTCTTTGGCGAGGACATGTGTTCGCTAATGACTTAAGCTTGAATTAAGTATCAAGTGATTATAAAACTAATCAAAGGTAGTGTTGGTGATTAAGTAATTGGCGAGGACATGTCCTCGCTATTATTTTGACCGGGAAAATTTGCCGCGTAGTGAAAATGCATTTAGACTGTGTGGAATGGTCAAAGAGTGAAGAAAGTCTTTGGCGAGGACATGTCCTTGCCAAAGAGAATGAACAGTAAACGCAAAATTGCATCTAGCCACAGTCAACTATTTTGGGTGCCTTTTTTGTCGTTTTGTATGGTAATTGGCAAGGACATGCTTGTCCTCGCTAAATTTCGTAGCCAGTTCTACTTTTCCTTGTAGTGTTTATTAGTTATTTTCTTCGTCTGTACGTCTAGCTTACGCTATAAACGTTAACTTCTAGTACCTGCATATGGAGAAAAGGACTATAAGCCGCACTCAACAATTAGAAGATGTTCGAGAGTTGATTCATCGTATACAATCATTGTTGCATGTAAAGGAAGCCGCATGAACGTGCATCTTGTCTAAATCATGGCTAAAGACAGGTTTACCATCCCTACCCCCTCAGGTTTCCTCATCAATTTATTGAGCATGTAACTGATGGACAAGAAAGAATTTACTATAACTTAATTGATAGTACATTGGTAACGTACGTATCACCAAGACAACATACCAATCAAAAGTTTTGACTTATCATTCAACATTAGGAACCAGATATCGGCTTCTTTTGCTTACAAATGGATTTCTTCCATAGCTTCTAAAAATTGTCTTAAGGAGCTTTCATTTAGTAGTTGGTTTGTTTCTGATTCGTATGCATTACCAGATGAGATATTCTCGAGTGAAAACCTAAATAGGATAGCTGTAAATATCTGGTTTACCAATTCCCTTTGCATCGTTAACAATCCTGTGATCAAGTATGTGTCCTTATGTGCACCAGAGTTAGCAAATGTGAATATCAGTGAAAACATACTTCACAACTTATTCTCTACTTGTATCTTTCTTGAGACGATTGATCTTCATCATTGTCGGGGTTTCAAGACCATTAAGGATAATAATCTTCATTATCTTCATGAACTGAACATAAATTCAATTGAAGAAAACAACATATTGGATATCGATGATGTCCCAAGTCTTCGCTTGTTTCAGTATACGCCTTCAAACGCGATGGGAAGAAGACTCTTCCATTCAACACATATGCATTAGGCAGTGTGACACATTTAGATTTAAGTGGTGTGGTAATGGACAATGCCTTTTTCGACATGATTGCATCCAAAATTCTTTTTCTTAAGAGTTTGAGCCTTGCATTTTGGGGGCTCAAAAGCTTAGTTATAACAAGTGCCTCACTTAAGATCCAAAAGTTGAAAGTAAACATGCCAATCGGCATACAAGTTTATGCTCCAAATTTACTTTTTTTTTTCTGTTATGAAGGCTAGGAGACGTTACCTTTTCTCTCGTTTCCTATCATTGCTCCCAAAAAAATAAAGCTTAACTGTATTTGACGAATCCCATCGATCATTTGTTCTTTGTTAAGATGAGGGAAGCACTTAATTTATCAAGCAAATTTGACATTAATATAATAAAATACAATCAGGATACACTGGTTTCATCGAACACCAGTGTTGATGAACTGAGAAGAAGGGTCTTGAATCCGGTAACGAACGTTCAACAACTAACGATTCATGATGAACGACGTCTGTGGGAGACAGTCAGCACACACGGTTTTTTGATGCATTTTTTGCGATTTGCCATCCCAGTTATGTAATGGCAACACACTTGTAGGGAGACGACAAGATTTTCTCTAAGCTAATGGTTAAGAACAGTGTTGCAAAAATCGGCCGAATCGGCCGATTAATCGGTAATCGGCCATACACCTTGTAGAATTTTGAAAATCGGTCAAAAAATCGGGCAGGTAAAAAAATCGGTCAAAAATCAGCCAAATCAGTCAAAAATCGGCCGAATCGGTTAAAAATCGGCCGAATCGGTCAAAAATCGGTCGAATCGATCAACTTTAGAAAAATAATAATTTCACTTATGATGCACAATGAGGATCGTTTATTTCACTTATAACGCACAATGAGCCTCATAATCAGAATTGAAGCCTTTTATTGAGATTTGGAAACATAGTAGGCTTGAAATCAGTTAAGATCTTTAGGTTGGTCTCTAGAAATACCCAAAACTTGCAGGAAATGCCAATCCGATTAATCACCGATTAATCCCGCCTAAACTGATTACTCGCTGCAGGGTGGTCGACCGCCCGACTACCGATTCACGATTTTTGCAACATTTGTTAAGAGTACGATGGAAAAGAAAATGAAGTATCTAAAAGAAATCCAGCTAAAAAACCCTTATAATGGAACATGGGAAACACTAACAAGAGGTCTTCTTGACACATTGGCTGATCGCTTTTCTTTTGTGTTCAAACTAAATTGGGTTGAACGTTCATCTCGGGTTCCATTTTATGACAAGTTATTTAAAGTTTTAGCCTTTTGTTCTCCAATTGATTTGGCAACACATTATGTAACACCCCAACCCGACAAGGGTAAAGATATCACAAATACAGTTTCATATCAGAACTTTAAGTACTATACAAAAACGAAAGTCTTTACGAAATTCCAAAAGAAAACATAAATAACTAAATAACCAAAATAATTCTAAGATCTCTATTATCAAATCTTGCTCTCAGTTTCTACTCTCAACCCAGATCAGCGATCCCACAAGCTCATCTTGAATGCCTAATACCTGCCGCAGGAAAAGAAAATGCGGCTGAGCTTACAAAGCCCAGTGAACAGATATAACAAAACAAAAACTAAACAAAAACATAAATACGAATTGAACAAAGAAACGAATAACAAAATCGTAGTGGAACAAGAATAATGAATCATTGAGGATTCTGCAGAAACACAATTGCACAGAAATCCGGAACAACAATTAGCAATCAAGGACAAACACATAGCATATTGATGACTCCAACGCAAACACATCAAAATAACCAGACACTTAACATATCAAGAAGAAATACATTACATACAAACCAAACGAAAAGTCTAAGGCTAACGGAAACACTTTCTAGAAAATAAACATGGCATTCAACAAATTAACTAACCTTCACTTAACACACTTAATTCAATATTGCAGCAGCGGAAATAGCAGTCCAAATCATGGCAGTCTCACAAGCAAATAGAAAACATAGTAGACAAACTATAATTAAATAGACCAAACAAAACATAGCATAACCATTAGCAATTATCAAAACAGATATCATAAGCTAAACCAGTTCTCAGATCAAATCCTAACATCAGCAGAGTTAAAACATGGCAGGTCACATAGGCAAATAAAACACTAACATAAAATCAAAGCTCACAAAATTAACTGAACAAATTACACATACTAAACTTATAGAATACTCACTTTCACACTAACACATTCATCCCACAGTTCAACGAATTCACATAACGAGAAACTAACATGACATCAGATAACAGCATGCGAATCATATTAAAACATATTAATCATAACCTAGCATAGTAGACGGTAGTTACATAAACATACAAAAGCATAACCACATATAAGAACATATAATAAGCCGAGCACATAATTTATTAACACTTGACATACCGAATCATAATCAGAATACTTAACATAGAAATAACAAATAAAGATTTAGTTAACTACCACGAGCCCAAAAACATATCATATCAAAATCATCATAACTATATAGAAACAATCTCAAAATAATCCGGAGTAGCTAGCTCCCAGAGTTTTATGAAGATGCGTATTGCACACGACATCATTCACCTAAACAAATCATATCGGACAACAGATCAGATCTAGGATGCATCCATACGCCCCACAAACATATATTGATAATATAATATAACTTGAGCTCATAACAAATAATAGATAAGGGACGTGGTAGAACTTCACTCTACTGCCCTAGAGTCATGTCAGAGGTGCATCACTGACACGGACATGGAACCCCCATGACTAGTTAATAATTGGCTCGGGTGTCAAACTAACTTAGGTCAAACAAATTTCAATTATGACACAGGTCTTAATCAAACACAAGGTTCAGCAAATAACATATCAGATAACTCATATCATAAGGTTCATATTCAAATATAACAAGGTTCAACAAATATGCATATCAAAGTGTTAGGTCACTAGTTTTACAACACAAGCTTATAGAGAAAGAGATGAAGGCGATTGAACAAGTATCAAACACACACACACACAATATTGTAACCGGTTATGGGTAGGAGGTGAGTTAAAGAAATAACTTGAACAACCAACCCTCAAATGAGGGTTTACAATAGTTTATATAGGCAAAGAGCTAGGGCAACACTCCCTCTCCTTCCCTATTCCTTATTGGGCTTGGATCAAGCTTATGGGCCTTCTACATAAGCTTGACCTTAAACAAACATAAAGGCCATAACAAAGCTACCTATTACATATGAAATATAAATACTTGAAATACTGTTTAGGAGTGATTCCAACAATCTCCCCCTCAAGTATATATGAATGTAAACGGTGAAGGCGTTGATGTAATAGTAGCTGTGACGTCTTCTGACATTCTTCTTTCTTGTGAGAGGAATTGTCTTGATTCGAACAATCTCCCCAGTGTAGAGAGATAGTTATCTTTGAACAGTTATGTTTTGACGTCATCATTAACTTTGTTCTTTGATCATTGTTCTTTGTGGTGAAAGTGATAGTATGTTGTTGTCTGCATCAGTCTGCCTCAGGTCTGCTTCGCTGCTCCAGTGTCTCCACGTCATTCTTCAACATGCTCACACGTTCTTTGACGTTGGAAATCAATACTTATGAAGTTCTGTAAGTCTTTAACTTTGTAGATTCTTTGATTGATGAAGAATCATTTTGACTGTTGTGTTGCATTCGAATAGAACTTTCATTAGTGATGATGTTGGCGTGAGCATGAGAAGAATCAGCACGATCATCCCGCTCCGGAGCTTCCATAAGAAGAAAACATTTCAAACGGTTAGTAATAAGCGGTTTTCGGCACTTACAAGTTTGAACTTCGAGAGTGTTAACAGCATAGTGTGAAAACACAGCTCTAATTCTTACAAAGGCCGTTCCTGAACTGGAGTCCCACAAGTGAGATAACGCGATGTACCGAAATACATCTACAGTTCAGATGAGTCGCTGAGGTACACCGAAGCATCACCTCACGACTGTAGACCGTTTGAGACACACTCCGCGTAATCCACGGGGAGTTACCGAAGTGACCTGCTGTCAGGGCTGTTTGATGTTGACCCCGGCAGGAGTTTCCATTCAATCACTGAGGATCACAGATGTGAACCTCTCATAAATGTTCTCGACAGATTGCTAAGATCTGTGAAGGACTCGATATGAACCACTGAATCACTGAAGATCTTATTTGTTGATCAACAAGTGATTAAATGTCAAGTGTTCCTAAGAGATCTTTTGATGAATCTCGTGGCTCTAGACTCAATAGTGCGTTTTGGTTTTCCTGAGCGGAGACAAGGGAGAGGGTCTCCTTCTTCAATACCAGCGATCTCTAAGAGAAAGCCAATAGTTTATGTAGGGTTCCCTGTGAGAATGAAACAAATTTCTGTTGAGAGAAACTTGAGTGGCTAAGAAGGTTTAGTGCATGCGTCACTGGGTCCATGACGACTTTTAATCTTCAATACCAGTGTCACTAAGTGACAACCAGTAGCATATGAATTGAACCCGGTGTCTGCCCTAAGTTGAATAATCTGGAGGGCTATTTCTTTTCACCCTTTACTTTATATTTCTTTTTGATTCTTCAACTCCTTCTTTCTCCGATTCTCATTTTCTCCTTTTTATAATCATTCCTAAGGACTTCTAACACTAACTAATGGTAGTGTCCTTGGGTAGATCCCTCCGGCTCTGGCGGATCATAGGACAGTTATTCCTAACCTTAGTCACCTTATAACTCCATGACTATCCTATGTTTGCCATTATAACCACTGTAAGTTAAAATATCTCTCAAAGGGTTTGTAAATGAAAAACATGTTTGAACCACAGTGAGAGATAAGTTTTTGCATAAATACTCCCCCTCCACACGTGCTTAATAGTTTTAATGGTTAAATGCACAGTGAGGAAAGAGCGCGCACTTTATGAATTGATCCACTAAAGATAGACAATCTCCCGCGAGACACGGTTACGTTGAATAGTTAAAGAGTTACATTGTCAGCTTTTAGGTGACAACTAGCTCTAATAACTATCTTGAAGGTGTAGACAAACCTCGAAAGGTTGTCATACCCGTCAGAGTTCATGTCTATCAAGAGCTTCTCGAATGGTACCTTCTACTAAGACGAGTCCTTTGCGAGACACGTTTACATCACTAGCGAACTAGCTTGAAATTATTACCCGTCCAGGACAAGTCTTTTCGAGTTATAGACAGTTTTGTACCGTCAATTCGTTGGTTAAGTCTGAGGTACACGGATTCATTTGCATTCAGCACAACATATTTCTTATCACACAAATTTTCTCCCCCTCAAAAATGGCATATAAAAATGTTATTTTTGAACGGTTGAGAATAAATATGACCATTTTGAGTGTTGTGGGAAGAGTGACCACTGTGAACAATTTGTGAACAAAGTTTTAATTCAAATACTTCCCCTCAATTAGTGATGTAAACGGTTGAGGTTTTAAAATCATATGGGGAAGTACTTGTCTTTTTGAGCAAAACCTTGAAAAGTGAAAGGTTTGATAGGTTTTACTCAAAAATAAGAAGCTTTCGCTCCTTTTATAAGGATTGTGGCACTGAGGCGTACCACAGGGTCCTTTCTTGACACATACGGGTTGTACACTGTTATGTGTGCACAAGCCATTCACATATATAATCATACGTCCAAAATCATATGAAGGAAACAATTCAAGGGGTACCAGGAAGTGCAGTGATGTTCCCAGGAGTGCGCACAGGGCGTTGAAAGCCGGTGATGTTTATCCTGGGTCTACCACCAACATAGCTCTCCAAGCGTCTGAACTGATCCCTTATGAACAACCGTTCATCAATCATGGTGATGATCCTTCTCACATCCCTTCTATCCTGAGAGTTCCAGCGCTTAGGATTCCCAACCTTTAAGCGTATATCCTTCAATCTGTACGCCAATCCATCCCTAACCATCTTCAAGGTATGATCCCCGAATTTATGGAGCTCACTACACGCCATTAAGCAGTTTCTGCGAAGTTCACTGCGGTAAACAACGCCGAAAGGTTTGCTGATGAGCGTAAGTTGTTTGAGCTGGTTGATGTCAGGAAGATCAAGCTGTGGTGGAGTGAAGTTTACACGTTTCTGATATGATTCAACAGCCATCTGGATATCTTCGACACGTTCTTTGATCACAATGCGTCTAATGAAGATGAGAACTGACTTGATGAATTCACGTTGACTTTCAGTCGAGAATTGTCTCATACGACCCTGTACTTTGGCAAGATACATGTCTTCGATGTCGTTGAGTGACAAGTTCTCAAAGTCAGCCTCTGAGAATTCATAGTCTTGTTCATCTTGTCGTTTGACTATGATATTCTTCAAGAATGTGTAGTCCCATTTGGACTTGAGATCAATGTGTTTGATGGCTACGATGTTCTTTGAGCAATACACTTCATGTTGAGACTTCTGAACCAGGCAGCTTCTGTAGTAGATTCTTCGGCGTTCAGGCCAATGATGAATCCCATACAATGCATCTTGGTCATATGCTTGCACATTGTCAGAAAACAAGTGAGTTGCACGTTCCTCGATAGCAATGCAGTTTGAGTAAGTAGCCGCAGGGAATGGAAGAGTCAATGATGTAGCGTATTTTCGTGAACCATCGCCACCATGGAGAAGAAATTCCAGGTCTTTGTTGAAGAAATATCTGAAAGGAATCCTTGGTTCTTCTTGTTGGCCGATTGTTGGTAGAGGTTTGGTCCAGTCAGTGTAGTATGGAGGGTTGTTCCGTTTAGTGAAGTCGATGTTTGCTTCTGGGTTGAGCCAATCCATGTTGTTAGACATGGCTCGAGCAATGTTTTCAAGGTGATATTCAACCTCGATTGCACTTTCCGAGCTGTTTTTCAACAGAAGGAATGCGTCATTCTTGATGCGCTTCAACTCGGATTTCGTCATCTTCTTCACACGGAATCTTTCTTGCAAAATTTTTGCATGCTCCAAGGTACTACCGTCTACCAATTCTTGACCTTCTTCAGGGTAGGGAGTGTCGTTAACAAGAGTAGAAAACCATTCAAATTCTGCGGTTGTATCGTCATCTAGCCATGATACGACATCAGGCTGAGTCATCTTTTTCTTGCTTTTAGAAGGCCTTGATGATGATTCGGGTTTCTTCACTTGTTTGGGAGAGGAGGGTTGTTGTTGGGGCTCAAGGACCTCTTCATCGTCACCACCCGTATACTCAAAGTGATCACCAGTTTTCTGAGTCAAGGGTGGTAACTCGAAATCGTCCCGAGGTTTATCAGTAGGAGACCGAGGTGATGGAGACTTATGTTGAGAAGAAGTCCGTTGTGGAGGAGGTGGCATAGATTTAGATTGACCAGACTGCTTCTGACGTTTAGGAGCAGAGTCCTTATCCTTATCATCGTCATCTCTTGGTCGTTTGGGTTGATCGGCTGACTCCTTGCATGATGATCTGAGTTGATAGTCAAGTAGAATTTCGAAAAATTTAGCTTCATCTGAAGTAAACGTTCCAGATCTCTTTGACATTTGCATCACAAGTTTAGCGATTAGCTCAGATTCAGAGAGATCAGCTTCTTTTGCCATTGTATGTTTGACCAATGCTACGATGTTAGGGGTGAGTTGTCTGGAAAATACTTCTTTTGTCACACTGGGGACAGTGTCGAGAAGAAACTTGTGGGTTTGTTCTCTTGCTGACTTTTCCAGTTCCTTTTGGACTTTTGGAACGATATCCTGAAGGTACTTTTGAGTGTAGCCTTCAATCATTTCATTTAGTTCCCCCTGACGATGACTTCTCATGAACTCCTGAATAGCTTTCCTATCTTTCCGCATCTCATCATTCTCATCATGTAAGTACTGCATTTGTTCAGCATACCAATTAAGTTTTCTTTGAAGCATGTCCTTCTTTCTAACTTGTTTGACAGCTTTCACAATTCTTGCATGTGTTTGAGAAATCCAAGACTTTGGTGGTTTCTTCACGGATTTGGATGATGATCTGGTTGACTTAGTTGATGGTGGTGGTGATGAATGTGATGAAGAGTCTGATGATGAGGAGACATGAGGAGACTCCATGTCCTTAGGAGTTTCTGAAGTTTTCTCCTTCGAGTGAGTTGGACTGTCTAGAAGAAACTTTGTATAATCATCCTCGTCATCCTTAGACTTTTCTTTCTCAGTTTCCTGTTTCTCAAAATCATACTCAATAGTGTCTTCAACAGGCGGTTGTTGTTGCAGAAGAGTGGTGGCACCAGATACCTTATCGGGGTGATTAACCGCATCAGGATCTGGAGAGGAGTGGGCAGCACCACTTGATCCTCCGGGGCCACCCATTTGATCTTTAGCAAATTCAGCGGCCTTTTGAATATGTCGGACGTTGTGAAACTTTTTCCTGTATGATTTATCCAATTGCTCTTCTTCTTCTTCTTCAGAGCTCTCATCATAAGGTACAATAGCTTGAGTCTTCCCTTTTTCTTGGACAGTTGGAGGACTTGGAGGTTTTGTCACTGAGGCAGGTGTTTCGGTTGCAGTAGCAGAGTAATGAACCTCTTCATCTGTCTCAGTATCTTCAGAGCTCTCATCCCTAAGTTTCTTTGAGGTTCAAGTGTGGGAATGGGTTCGGCTTCCTTTACGGGAATAATCCTTTTAGAAGGAGCTTTCCTTTTAGGAACCTTCCTTTGACTCACAGAACTTGTTGTGCTTCCTGCACTTCCTCTTCTGGTTCTCCTGACAGGTGTTCCAGAAGATTTTTCGTCAAGATGACCAACTTTGCCTTGTCTGACTGCTTCCAGATACCTTTGGTATGATTCTAGCTTTCTGACATCTTCAGTTAGAAGGAAATCTGGGAGCACGGCACCTTGTTTCTTTGTAGACGTTTCCTTGATTCTTACAGATAGAATAGGCTCCGTCAACATGTCGTGATTGTCTGGGTCATTGAGCCTTTTGGGAATATCAGGATGAAGTCCAAGTGCTCTCTGTATCAACAGTTTAGTATATCTGATGTAGGGAATTTTTGATCCAAGTTTGCTGAGAAATGACATCATGTCATCCCAAATCAGAGCTTCAATAGCGATGTGTTTCATGTTGATGAATGCCCAAAATATTTGCAGTTCTATGAGCTTAGGATGCTCATAGCCGCTATCACGACCCGAAATAGACTTGGTGATTATCATGTAGAGTGTTCTCCATGGTTGAGGAAGGCTCTTAAGCTCTACATGAGAGTGCTTAGAGATTACTCCTGTAGCCTCGTCATAACCGATATTGATTAAGAATTGGAGAGTTAACTCTTCAGCAGGTGTGGCATAAAGTTTGGTTGGATTGACTTCAGGAATAAGGAGAGCAACCCTTAAGTCTGCAGGTGTAATGGTGACTTGTTTGTGGTTCAGAGTCACCGTCACAGCAGTCCTTCCTTTGACCCGTTCCATAGTGTTCCAGAACTGTTGGATGTAGATCTCAGGAATGGTTGCAGAGTGAGTAAGCATGTTCTGATACGGATGAGTCCTCAGAATATCGATAGCAATAAGACATGAAGATTCAGAGCAAGTAAGGGTGTCAAAGTCAACACGGAGGTTATTCTTTCCAATCTTCATTGGATAGCCATGAGGATAGATATCAGCAATGGAGAGAACTTCAGGTGCGTCCACATTCATTTGTTCAGCCATGTCGTGATCTGAAATAACATTAGCCAAAAGAACCAACATATCGAAAGACATAATGTTAGTCAACAGAAGGTCTTATTGTCTAGTTGTTGAATGTACAGTGATAATGATTGTTACGAGTCCTAAGTCACTTGTATGTTCAATCAATGATATCGTGAAATGTTTCGTGAGTTAGTTAACTTTAAGTTTTAAAGTTTATTTTATCACTTATTGTTCACAACATATCAAACGATTTAAGTTTATTAGTGACATTTTTGGATTCGTGATGATATGATTAGTTTATTTACAAGTTTGTACAAGTAACAATTCATCATGAAGGTCAATCCAGGGTTAAGCGTAGTTTTGGCAAAGTTATGCGTAGACAGGTATGATATATGCTTAGGCGTAGACTTACGCGTAGAATCCTATCTTACGCGTAAGAAATGTTACGCGTAGGAAAAAGGAGTCCTTATGCGTAGATCTTATGCGTAGGCATATATTTACCTTACGCGTAAGGCTACTCGTAAGAGTTGACCTTAAGCGTAGGGATCACTGTTTACGCATATCCTTCACAGGATACGCGTAGTCCATTGTAGAACCTTAAGCGTAGAAGCTACGCGTAAGACAAGTCTTACGCATAACACTCTACGCGTAAGGTGATCCTTATGCGTAGATTAGTAACCACCTTGATTCTGAATGTTACGTGTAGCAATGGCCTGAAATAAATCCATTAAATCATCAACATTAACACATACATTCATTTTATCAATAGATCATATGTTACACAGTTATGCGTAGAATTGCATACGCGTAGACTAAACCCTAGATCTACGCGTATGGATTCTAGCCATAGATTAAGCACCAAACTTTTTCTGGTATATCATAGACGTTGTGAGAGCATGTAGACCAAGTTTTAACACTTATTATGCAGTGAATAAAAAACACCCAAAGTTTATGAACTTTAAACCCTAGTTTCGAATTGATGTCCAATTCGTGTTTCTGGGTGGTTATAGACTATGGAAATCATCAATTCAACAACATAAGAGTATAACACAACAATCCTTTTGATCAAATCACTTATCATTCGAAAGTACCCAAATCGACTTATAAACCCTAGTTTTCAAAAATCTTCAATTAGTGGTTCTGGGTGGAATTTGATGGTTAAAATGGTATCAGTGATGTAATAAGAACGTTTTGACACAAATCATTTCACCCCAAACACACAAGTATTGATTGTGTGTTCTTACGCATAAGCGTAGAACACAAAATCACTCGTAGAACATGTTTTAGCCGTAGGATTTACTTGAGATTCAAAACCATTGTTTAGAAACATGATCCAAACACAGAAACACTTACAGATTGATAATCGAAAGCACGGATTTGTAAAGCGAATGTGGACCGTAGATGATATTAGGTGAAATAATTAATGTGATGGAAATAAATGAGGTGGGTGGAGTATTTTGTATAAAGTAACTTTAAGGTTTTGACAGTTATAGTCCCTCCACCTTTTCCTTTTTCACACAAAGCCTTTTAACTTCCATTTTGGTTACCAAACGAAGATTTTTGGGAAAGAAACTTGACGACACTCCCCCTCGACTTGAGAAAATAATGAAAGGTTATTAATTAAAGTCCGAGGAGTGTCAATGAACCAGAAATTTACCACCATTTGTAGAAAAAATCAACCGAGATGTGATAACATGCAAGTACACAGATGTTTTGAAACAGTTAATGGATTATTTTCTCCCCCTCAACACTTGATCGGAAAAATACTGAATTTTGAAAGATTAAAGTGTTGACGGAAGAAATGTACTTGCCATGTTGAAAGAAATATAGATTAGAAGAATATTTTTGTTGTTTTATCGGATTTTATATTTTTGTATTTTGTTTTTGAAAATTTTATGTACAAAAGATGTTTTGGTGTTTGACAGGTTTTTAAGACTGTTTTAAGAGGTCATCCAATTCCTCTTGAGTCAAACACCTCATACCAATTCAGTGGACCAACTCATTAAACCTAGCGGGAGGCAAGGCTTTGGTGAGCAGATCTGCCAATTGGTATTCAGTACCCACAAAGTATAATTCAACGGTACCCTGTTCTACGTGATCCTTGATGAAATGATAGCGTAGATCGATGTGCTTTGATTTCGAGTGCTGAACTGAATTGCACGAGATTGCAATGGCACTCCGATTGTCACAGTACATCGGGATTCTGTCAAATACATAACCATAGTCTTTGAGTTGTGTTCTCATCCAAATGACTTGAGCACAACACGCGGACATGGCTACATATTCTGCTTCAGTTGATGACAGCGATGTACAATCCTGCTTCTTTGATTGCCAAGACACCAGTTTATCACCGAGAAATTGTAGAGCTCCTGAAGTACTTTTCCTTGAGTCTAAGCATCCTGCGTGATTAGCGTCTGAAAAAGCTATTAATTCAAAACCAGAATCCTTCGGATACCAGATCCCCAAATTAATGGTTCCCTTGATGTATCGGAGGATTCTTTTAGCCTCGGAGAGGTGGGTTTCAGTTGGTCGCGACTGATAACGGGAGCATAGATAAACGGCAAAGACAATATCAGGTCTGCTAGCTGTTAGATACATGAGAGACCCAATAATACTTCGGTATTTGGTAGGGTCAACCAATTTCCCATGTAAATCAGCATCTAATTTCTTGGTATGAGCCATTGGTGTGGCATAAGTATCACAGGTAATCATTCCAAATTTGTTTAACAGTTCAAGGGCATATTTGGACTGACTCAAGAAAATACCACGGGGTGATTGATGAACTTGCAGTCCTAGAAAGAACGTAAGTTCACCCATCATGGACATTTCAAAATTTTTCTTCATGAGTTTTGCAAAAGCGATTGAAAACTTTTTATGTGTTGACCCAAAAATGATGTCATCCATGTAAATTTGAACAATTAAGATGTGTGCCCCGTGATATTGTATAAAAAGAGTTGGGTCAACCGAGCCTTTGGTGAAATTATTGGCAATGAGGAAAGATGATAGCTTATCGTACCATGCCCGAGGGGCTTGTTTGAGACCATATAGAGCTTTGTTCAGTTTGTAGACATGGTTCGGGAACTCAGGATCAACGAATCCGTCTGGTTGGCTGACATAAACCGTTTCTTTAAGTTGCCCATTGAGAAACGCCGTTTTGACATCCATCTGATAGACCGTCATGTTCATATGAGCCGCGAACGCGAGAAATATCTGAACAGCCTCAAGACGAGCAACCGGAGCAAAAGATTCTTCAAAGTCTATTCCTTCTTCCTGACGATAACCCTTAGAAACTAGACGTGACTTGTTTCGGATGACGTTCCCTTCAGCATCCAATTTGTTTTTCTAAATCCATTTTAGACCAATGACGTAGACCCCTGTTGGTCTTTCAACCAGTTCCCATACTTCAAGACGTTTGAATTGGTTGAGTTCTTCTTGCATGGATTCAATCCAGTTGTCTTTTGTCATTGCATCCTTAATGTTTTTAGGTTCAGATTGGCAGATAGTGAGTGCATAAATGCAGTGTTCACCATCTGAGTGAAGACGTTGTCTCGTAACGACTGGTTGATTCGGGTTGCCAATAATATTAGCCAGAGGATGGTCTTTAGTCCATTTATGTGTAGAGGGTTGATGTTGGTATACATTGTGCAGATTCTGAGGATTCAAATGGTTTGTTGAAGATTCCGCAACATCTGGTGCAGCAGTCTCATTTGCAAACGGGTTGAAGAACGCATTTGGATCAAAATCTGCAGGTGGGGGTACTTCATTCAGAATATCATCAGCTGGTTCATCATTGTTGGAAGCGGTGTGTTCAACTGTTGTGTTGGAGTCAATTGGTGTAGGTGCATCTTCAACAGTAGTTGTTGTAGCAGGTGTATCAGGTATAGGAATATTATCAGGTTGTGCAGCGGAGACAGCGGATACACCAGGAGCACGTTCATCAATATCGTCACAGAACAGAGGAGCAAATAACCTTTCCATTTGTTGACGAGTTAGCTGAGGGCTTTCTTCAGCTGATGATGGGGGTTGAGGGAAGTTTAAACGGTTGTGACCGGGTTCTAAGCTGTTATACTCAGAAGCCATTTCCGTGAGTTCATCGAAATGAGCATGAATCGTTTCCATTACCTCCTTAGTTCGACGATTCCAGATTCGGAAACCTTTAGAATTGTCACAGTATCCAATAAAGACTCCAATATCAGCTTTTGCTTTGAGCTTTCCAAAATCATCACGATCATTATTCGGATAGCAAAGGGATCCGAATACATGAAAGTGTTTGAGATTCGGTTTGTAGTTGTGGACAAGCTCAAAAGGTGTTTTGTTGTGGCGTTTTGTGATCATAGAACGGTTTTGAGTATAGCATGCAGTAGATACAGCTTCTGCCCATAAGTAATCTGGAAGTTTAGCATTGATTAACATTGTTCTTGCAGCTTCCACTAACGTTCGGTTTCGTCTTTCAACAACTCCGTTTTGTTCAGGTGTCCGTGCAATAGATGTTTGATGCTGAATTCCCACTTTCTCATAAAATTCACGAAGGGTTTTGTTAACAAATTCAGTTCCTTTGTCTGTCCGAATAATCCTGACGGTGTTGCGGAGCTGAACCTGTATTTTTGTGAGAAAGGTGATGATCATTTGTGGAGCTTGGTCTTTGCTACGAAGAAAATAGACCCAAGTCCATCGTGAGTAGTCATCAACAATTACTAAGATGTAGCGTTTGCCGTTGATCGTTTGTACACGCATCGGGCCACACAAATCCATGTGAAGAAGATGAAGCACATGCTGAGAGCTGTGTTCCACCTTTGAAGGAAAATGAGCACGAGTGCTTTTCCCTTGTTCACATGCTGAGCAAAGGTGATCTTTTGAATACCGGAATCGTGGGAGTCCTTCAACTAGTTTGTGTCGAGCAAGGTTGGTGATGGTTTGAAAGTTTAGATGTGAGAGACGACGGTGCCATAGCCAAGATTTTGTTGATGTTGCCTTAGAAAGTAAGCAGATGGGAGATGAAGCAACCATGTCTTTCATAGAGATAGTGTAGAGACTAGAATTACGCGAGCCAGACATAAGGTCGTTTCCTTGTAGATCACGAATGAAACAAGTTTTCTCCCTGAAAGCAACCTCCAAATCTCCATCACAAAATTGACCTACTGAAAACAGATTGTGACCGAGGCCTTCCACATAGTAAACCCTGCTGATTTCGATGTTCCCATTAACATAATCTCCGTAGCCCATGATGGCTGCGAAGTGATCGTTCCCGAATCTGACAGTGCCAATGAACTTTGAAATAAAGTTTGATAACAGTTTGAGATTGCCTGTCATGTGTCGGGAACATCCGCTATCAACAATCCAGAGAATGATCTGTATCACCTGCATTACACACAGACGACACAGATGGAATAGAAGTAGATGTGGAACCCGAAATGTGAGAGGGTTCCGAAGCAGATATGTTAGATATACACACATTTGTAATTTTAGGCATCCATTTAAATCCTAGTGTGTTATGTATCCATTTCTGCCATCTATAACTACTCTTTGCTTTAGTCTGAGTGAAAGCACTAGGTGGTACTACATTCTTAGGAGGTGAAGCGGGAGCTACTGTGATAGCAATGGTTGCCTTAGAATCTAAAGATGGTGGTTTACCAAGCACAGACTTAGAATGATTAGTGGGCCTAGAGGTATTCCGATTCTTAGGATTCCGTAATCTAGAGATTATAGCTTTAGCAACACATTTGTCATGACAATCAGAATTCATACTCTTTTGACAAATATCACAAGGTGCATCAGACTAAATATCAAAGGTACTCAACGGTTTAGCATTCGTTACATCACTATTTCTATTACATTTGCCAGACGCAACATCTATAGTGGAAGTAACTTGAGTTTTATTCAGATTCCTAGGGTGTTCTTCTACTTTAGCATTCCTTATTGATCTTTTCTTAGGTCGCAACTTCCTATTCTTCGTTTGAGTGCTCCTAGGCTGTGAAGTGCGGACGTTTGGAAAAGATGCAACTATTCCTGTTTCAGTAGAGGGAAACACATTAGCAACTTTTGATTTGGCAGTGGGAATTCTAGGTTCACGATTACTAAGTGTGACTGGTGCTAATCTCTTAATCACAGTAGGCGGGAGTTGTTCATACTTTCCTAACATTTCCCGTAACTTAGAGATGGTGTGAATCAGATCTTGATTTTCAGAACGAATATTACCAGCAAAATTCATGACATCTCTAGTGTGAGCCAGATAGTGATCAAGTTCATTAGATGCTTCATCTCGAGTCTTTTTGAGTAAATCAAATATGACACCATATTCCTGTTTAACTTTTAAAAGTTCTTGTTCATATTTTGAGATTTGACTTTTCAAAGACACGTTTTGATCATCCAGTTGCTCAATTTTAGGATCAGAAGAATGTGCACTCAATTGAGCGATTTTCTTTTGAAAACTAAGTTGATGGTTGTGAATATCTTTTTCACACCATTGAAGACGACGTTTTGCATTGTGAATTTCCGTGTGTAATCGTTTATTTTCTGCTTTTAAAGACTCGATCTGAAGCACATTATCGGTGTTTTCAACAGTAACAACAGTTTCAACAATATCAGCAGAGATATGATCAGATGCATATGGCAACGAATAGAATAGCACAACATTATGGATATCAGCACATATAACATCTTCCAAGAGTCGATCAACATCTTTTCTCAACAGTTTCTTTTTCCGTTTTGTGTTAGTAATAGATGTTTCTGTTTTCTCGAAAACGTTTTTCATTACCCCAAGTTCCTTATGAAAATCCTTTTCCCAGGCAATTGCACAACTTTTCAAGTTTTTAACATTAGGTAAAAGATTTTTCTGAAAAATGTCTCTTTGTTCTCGCGCCAGAGGCGATTGAAAATGTTCAACTTTGATTTCAGATCGATATTCTATCTCATGTTGTAAAATTTTGAGGTCAGCCATGAAAATGTCAAAATATCGAAGAATTTTTCGATTTTCAGGTTGTGAGTTTACTTCGCTAATGGAAGGTAAAGGACCGTAAGTTTGTGCAAAGACTGTTTTGGGATTAACAATAGAAGACTCGAGTGTTTTGATGATAACCCTTGGTGTGTTAGAAGAATCCATTGGTGTGACGAAAGTGACCGCGTTTTTATAATTAAAAGGTTTGTTGTAAACAACATTTTTTAATTTTGATCGACTCTCGTCTTCTGCATCTAATTCCTCTTGACGATGATATTCAACAACACTCATGACAGTATTATCAATTTTGTATTCTGCACTGGAAACTTCAGGAGTTGGTTTGAATGTTTTTAGTGAAAGCTTTGGTTTGTAATCAGCTAGATTTTTTCCATATCCATTTGGATTAGGTTTTAAGGTAAACTTTTCAATAACTGTTACTGATTCACCATGTTTGTAAACAACAGTTTTAAACTCTTTAAGTTTGTTTTGCAAACCGAGAATTTCTGCAAGAAGGTCATCTACCCGATTCGTTGAATGCTTTTTGTATGCGGAGAACTGTTTTTGACAATTTAACAAGTCAGCCTTAGCATTTTGATTTTCCAAGGTGAGAGCGTTAATTTGCTTTTTATGTTCATGTTTCAGTTGTTCTAATTCGGACAACAAAGCATTCTTCGAGGCGGCTAGATCACGCATATGTCTCTCTAAATATTTTTCGTTTTGATGAGATTTTGCAAAAGCGGCTTCAAAACCTTTTTCACGGTTTTCTTGAGTTTTGAAAAAGTTGAGTTGCATTTGTAAACATTCAAAATCCTTGGTTAACAGTGCATTTTTACTTTTTAAGGATTGATTTAATGCATAACATTCCTCCATTTTGATTTTATGGTCTTGAATTAACCGAGCAAAATCCGGATGAGGCAACAGATCATCTTGTTCAACGTGAGTCTCAACATGATCATTCTTTAGATCCTCAAGTACGACCACGGAGTCAATTTGATTATCAAAGGAGACCATAAGGTCATCTTGATCGTCAAATGTAACTACAGGGTTAACTTGAAAATCATCAGACGAGGATGTAGAAGACTCATTTTGAACAGTTTGATCCGTGCCGGATTCAGATATTGGCGGAGATATAAGTTCAGATATGATGATGGTTTGTTCGGGTACCTGAGACAAGCCATCAGTGTCATACACTGGGCCTGTATCACTCATGTGCAGCTCATGCATATTAGCCATCAACATAACAGCTGCATTAGCCTGCAAGTCCTCCATATCATCATCTGAGTCTGCATCTGCCATAAAGCTCTGTTCTTTGTTTGTGAGAGATCCACCGGCTTCATCCTTAAGGGCCAAAAGTAATGCCTCTTTGAAATAAGCACTGCCCCGAGTCCTTGGCTTTGGGCATGCATTAGCCAGGTGTCCCTTCTCATTGCAGTTGTAGCATCTAAGACCATTTAACCGATTCATAGCATTTCCCTGTTCCACCACTTGAGCTCTGTTGTTATTCCTACCCACAGCATTAAACCCTTGACCACCGCCCATCTGACGACCATATTCACGATTCTGAACTTCAACACGTCCATTGTTCACAACAGCTTGAGTCCGTGTGTTAGATGAGGAACGAATACGATTGTTGGATTTGTTGGTGTAACGGCCAAAATCATTAGCAATCATCACAAATCCTTGTTGCAATGCTTCGAACGGATCTGTTTCCTCAGTCGCTTCACTGACATATGCTTGAGCATTGTTGCTGTATGGGACCAATTGATTTTGTTGAGGTTGAGGTTGTTGCTGTGAAGGTGTGTTGGAAGCAGTTGGTTGATTTGCTGGTTGAGAGGGATAATTCTGTTGAGCATACAAGGCAAGTTGTTGATTGTCCGGTTGTGACTGTTTAGCAATTTGAGCACGGAGAATCCTTTCCCGATCAACTTCCTTTTCATGAGGCTTCAAGTAATCGTACAACAATCCATAAGTAGAATGATGCATATTCTTCGCTTGACGGAGAAAAATGACATACTTCTCCCATTCTGGACCAAGACTACTCAGGAACTTAGTATTCACTGCAATTCTTGGCATGATGATGTTGTGTTTATCCAAATCATTGATGATGTCTGGAAATCGATGATGATATGACTCAAGTGTCTCTCCAGGTTCAATCATGAAATGTTCATAAGCCAAGTAAATTTTGGATTCCAAATCCTCCTGATTGAGTACCGATCCTTCCATAAGAAGACGAATATGATCCCACATCTTTTGTGCAGTCTTTTGAGCATCAACACTACGAAGAATTGGGTTTGGTAATCCTAAAAGGATGTATTCCATTGCAAGTTCATCAGCTTCATAGTGTAGAAGTTCTGTAGGATTTAAATCTGCAACAGTAGCAATGTTGGTTTGTTCATCTCTTGGTGGAACAGCGTTTGGATCTCCGGGTACAATGACCGTAGGCATCTCAAATGGACCTTCTAAGATAACCTTCTTTAAGAACTTTCCATGTGGCTTCTTCAGATCACAGAACCTAAAGAACCTTATCACCCATTGATCGTAGTTTCCTGGAGTGAGCATTGGAGGTCTATCAAGTGATCCAGCTTCATGAATTGATTGTTGGCTGCTTAAAGCTTCACACATCTTAGCAAACCAAGTGGGTTCCTTCATAGTGGTCCGTGATGGATGTTGATTGAAATCAGTTGTGTAGGGTTGAACTTGAATGCTTGGTTGTGGTTGAACCATTTGTGGTTGTGGAATTGCACCAAGTTGTGGAGTATGTTGCTGATTAAATTGTTGTTGATAAATGGCTTGTTGTTGATTCCATTGTTGATGTTGTGGAGTTAATTGTTGTTGTTGTTGATTATAAGTGTGAGGGAAATAGTTAGAGTATGGTGGTTGAGACATGATGATAAACTTGTGTAGTAAGAATGGATCTTTGTAGTCGAATGAACCTTTGTTGATGAAGTATCCTTAGGCGTAGAAATGACAAGAACCAAGTAGTATTTATGCGTAAAAACACCAAAAGTTACGCGTAACAAGAATAGTTATGCGTAGGATTTAGTTTACGCGTAAGCAGGAAAAAAGACTAATGTTATGCGTAAACAGTAAGTTAGGCGTAGAAAGTTAGGCGTAGGATTACCTTATGCGTAGGACTAAGTCTGCGCGTAGAAAGTTAAGCGTAATATTTTCTACGCGTAAGCTTATGCTTAAGCGTAAGATTAGAGTTTTATCCCAAGTGATCTTTTACACTTCACAGTGCAAAAGATATCCAAAGTCGACGTATTTTCAGACTTATCCAAGTAAGAAAACACGGAATAAACCAGAAAATTGAAGATCAAACCAAGGAAAGTCTTACGCGTAATTTTAGGGTTTTGTTACGCGTAAGATTACTCGTACCTTTGATTCTATCCAAATGTGTTACTAAACCAGTTTTTGTGTGTTGAAATAGCTTCAATAACACCAGAATAACACAAAAGTGTGAAACTTGATGATCCAAAGCACTTAAAACAGTTACGCGTAGGAAACACTTGCGTACAAAAACAAGCTTAAAAACAAGGAAAAACACGTAAAGTTCTAAACTTTTTGCCAAAAACCAATAGTTTAACACCTAATAACGTTGAAAGTACAAGAATCTTGGATTCAAAAGTGTAAAAAATTAGTTTTTAAGCGAACCAAAGATTGTGTTATCTTTACGCGTAAGACCCAAACCAAAACTTCAAAAACAAACGAGTACACCCAACTATTTGGCGATTGATACCACTGTTAGGTCACTAGTTTTACAACACAAGCTTATAGAGAAAGAGATGAAGGCGATTGAACAAGTATCAAACACACACACACACAATATTGTAACCGGTTATGCGTAGGAGGTGAGTGAAAGAAATAACTTGAACAACCAACCCTCAAATGAGGGTTTACAATAGTTTATATAGGCAAGGAGCTAGGGCAACACTCCCTCTCCTTCCCTATTCCTTATTGGGCTTGGATCAAGCTTATGGGCCTTCTACATAAGCTTGACCTTAAACAAACATAAAGGCCATAACAAAGCTACCTATTACATATGAAATATAAATACTTGAAATACTGTTTAGGAGTGATTCCAACACAAAGTCTTCCTAACATAAATTTCAAATCAGATATCGCATGGTTCAATAAAACATAAGTTTAGATAAGCAACAGGTCAAACAATCAGAAAAGGGTTCATAGCAATGGCATCGGGAACCCTAATAAGTAAAACGGGAAAACTAACGAAAAGAACATCTTAAGGAACCTTTACTAAGAAGGTCAGAATATTTGTACCTTAAAGCAAATGAAAGGAAAGCAAACGAATGTAGGAATACGAAGATGTAACGTCGCGTCTCCTTCAACGAATCTACACGGATTATGATTTATTTAATACTTATTAGCATCATTAATGTTATAACGGATTTATCGCATTAATACTTTTAGAGTTATAAGTATATTCTCATTTTATAAGCTTCTTATGCATTTGTAAGTGTGTTACCTATTGATATCATATTTTATCTTTCAGTTTCTTAAATTCATATTCGGACCAGACTTTAGTGATTTTTATAAAATACTTACTTAGCTCAAATGAAATCAAACAAAATCCCAGAGGTTCCCATATGAGTTAAAAGAGTCTCCAAAAATTGGTGGGTTCTATATCTATGCCAAATGGCCTATGGAAAATCACAAGTCCAGACCTGTCCAGAAAGTAATCAGAAAATACACCTTAAAAGTTTACGCTTATTGGACCTGTTTAGACACCTTGGAAAAATCCCCAGAACTCCCAGAAATTCATTTATGTCCTAAATATCACTCCTGTAAAAGGAGAGCTCCTAATTCCTTATGGTTTGAAAATGAAAAATCAAACAATACAACTAAATTTCAGACCCGTTTTCTCAGCTTTGACACTTGATCTTGTAAAATTCAAAAATACGACTTAGACAACTCCAAATTTGACCAAACCACTTGGAAAACTTAAATAAGACATAAAATAAAGTTTTCCCACAAAAACCCAGATTATTGTACTTATAAAATTCGATCTATGACACGCACAAGTTCGACATATGATGCTGTCCAGTTTTAGGGTTTATAAAAACCAATATAAGCACATGTTTAACCTACCCAAACGCACCCATGACCCATGTAAGCTACACAACCTGATTTAATATCGTCATAGTAAGTTTATCATTCCATATTTTCTGTCTTACAAAATTATATACACTCCTTAAACAACCCATGCGACACATTAATTAACCAAACGAAACCCTAGTTTTTATGTTATCCGACTCAATTAATACCAATCATGTACGTTCGTTTTAAAGCATGAAAGTCGACATAAATAAGAGAGAAACATGTCATTTGCGACGGTCAAAAATCAGATTCAATACATAGTCAATAGTATATTCGTTTTACATATATAGGGTTTTATATTATGATTTTACACATTCAGTTTATCATTACATGAAGAGATTTCGTACACCAGGCCCCTTGGATGGAGGAGTAACCCACGACAAGATCAAGGGAAAACATAAGAAGAAAGTGGTGTGAAACATTACCTTCATTGAGTGTACGAGTGGAGAGAACAAGGATAAAAAAAAAAGAGACAATCATCTCCTTCGCCCTAGGAAACCCCACGACCTGCAGCCTCCCTTGGCATCCCAAACGTCTCCCTGGACTCCCTTTGTATCGACAACAATGGGGAAACACAAGTGAGCCGCCACTTTTGGTTGGAGATGAAGTTAGGGTTTTGTAGTGTGTAAATAAAATGGAGCGTATAATGAAAAAGAAGAGGGGAACACCGGTTTTTGACAAACCAAGAGGAAAATAAGGCCAAGCCCAAGTCCAAATCTAGTTTACAAGTTAAATGGGCTCTAAGTATTTTGTGTAAGCGATTGTATAATTAGTAGAACTTCGGCCCATGTAAAAAAAAATAATAAACGTGTGATTCATATTTGTAACGATCTCATTTATCTTGTACGTATTACACATTTATGAGTTAGGTTAGGAACGTATTTGACGAGCTTGACGTATTTTATAAGTTTAAATTTTTGAGGGGCAAAATAGTCTTTTCACGTGTTTAGATTTTAGGGTTTTACAACTCTCCCCTTCTAAAAAGAAAATTTCGTCCTCGAAATTGGACAAGACGGAACAGGACAGCAAACAATGCGGATTTCAGAGTTTCGAGGAATTAAAACGAACACGGAACTCATCTCAGAACAAACGAATCAAAACAATAATCAAATACTTACAACAGACTATCCTATATACATCAAGTAATGGCAGATAACGGATGAGATGCAGAAAATCAAACGACAATTCTAACTTATCAGATATCTAATGACGAGATCAATCATATGCATAGACGGAACTAATCCTAATGGTCTCACTAGTCGTAGATAATCAAACTAAAAGGATCTAATGTTCCTCAAACACTTCACGAAATATCCAATGATCACAATAAGGTTACACAGAGACGTACACATTTAGAGCAAACATAGCAATCCATAGTTTACACAAATCATAACAATTTCGGATTCCAAGCGTACAAAACTTACCCGTAACAGATATCGACGAAATCTCACAAATAGGTACAAAATTTCCAATCGAACATAAGGAGTGACAAATAACAGATACAAGTCAAAGTCCATTCACGTATAAACCACAGGCATTTCCCCAGACGTCATATGATTTCAATAAGTTCAAATTATATGATCTCTGTATTATTACGTTGATCAGGCGTCATAATACTTGCATCACATAACAAGTCCTCATTATCATCATATTCTGTCTCGGGTCATGACAAACCACATAACTAATATCAGAACAAAACATATCATATACAGATAACATACAGATAGCAAGTAACATACTATAACAAACCAGGTACACATTCATGCAGCATATACGACATCAAAACAACTTACCATACCACAAAAGAAAAGAAGGCCACCAATGCACAAAACAGTTCCTCATGACTCATTACTGACGATCCAGAAAGAAAAAATGAGTTATACCAGAATGCTAAACGATAAAACTTCACGATTCAAACCGAGTTCTGAACGAATCAAAGAAAAGTAATGCCGATCAAAATCACGTAGCAAGATATCAAACTGCCTCAAAACGCGTGACAAACGAATCAGAGTAACACACGTCGCGCCCAAATCATATGAAGTAGATGAACCTTCCCAGCCACCTGTTGAATCATGTCTTCATCGTTACGTCTTTGGTTGATTCGTCCAGCTTCCTCCAGCAGCATCCTGATGTCTCCAGCAGCACGGCAGTCGGGTGTGGCTTCTGCTTCACGAACCTCTCCAGCACAGGAACTGTTGCAGCAACACAGGGTCGGCACCATCTTCTTCGGCTCCACGGTTAGTCTCCATCTAACGGTCGACAAATGGATTTACGAAGGCAAAATAACAAAGTTCGACGCGAAAAGAAGAAGGCCAAACAGTGAAGACGAAAGATTATCGAAGTCAAATCTGAATGACAATCAAAAGGAATCGAAAGATATCTGAACAGACGGAAACCTAATGTCTACCCAATTCTCACAGGTCATAGCCTAAGCTCTAAGGGTCCTAAAACCTAGAGATCTGATACCATAATTGTAACACCCCAACCCGACAAGGGTAAAGATATCACAAATACAGTTTCATATCAGAACTTTAAGTACTATACAAAAACGAAAGTCTTTACGAAATTCCACAAGAAAACATAAATAACTAAATAACCAAAATAATTCTAAGATCTCTATGATCAAATCTTGCTCTCAGTTTCTACTCTCAACCCAGATCAGCCATCCCACAAGCTCATCTTGAATGCCTAATACCTGCCGCAGGAAAAGAAAATGCGGCTGAGCTTACAAAGACCAGTGAACAGATATAACAAAACAAAAACTAAACAGAAACATAAATACGAATTGAACAAAGAAACGAATAACAAAATCGTAGCGGAACGAGAATAATGAATCATTGAGGATTCTGCAGAAACACAATTGCACAGAAATCCGGAACAACAATTAGCAATCAAGGACAAACACATAGCATATTGATGACTCCAACGCAAACACATCAAAATAACCAGACACTTAACATATCAAGAAGAAATAGATTACATACAAACCAAACGAAAAGTCTAAGGCTAACGGAAACACTTTCTAGAAAATAAACATGGCATTCAACAAATTAATTAACCTTCACTTAACACACTTAATTCAATATTGCAGCAGCGGAAATAGCAGTCCAAATCATGGTAGTCTCACAAGCAAATAGAAAACATAGTAGACAAACTATAATTAAATAGACCAAACAAAACATAGCATAACCATTAGCAATTATCAAAACAGATATCATAAGCTAAACCAGTTCTCAGATCAAATCCTAACATCAGCAGAGTTAAAACATGGCAGGTCACATAGGCAAATAAAACACTAACATAAAATCAAAGCTCACAAAATTAACTGAACAAATTACACATACTAAACTTATAGAATACTCACTTTCACACTAACACATTCATCCCACAGTTCAACGAATTCGCATAACGAGAAACTAACATGACATCAGATAACAGCATGCGAATCATATTAAAACATATTAATCATAACCTAGCATAGTAGACGGTAGTTACATAAACATACAAAAGCATAACCACATATAAGAACATATAATAAGCCGAGCGCATAATTTATTAACACTTGACATACCGAATCATAATCAGAATACTTAACATAGAAATAACAAATAAAGATTTAGTTAACTACCACGAGCCCAAAAACATATCATATCAAAATCATCATAACTATATAGAAACAATCTCAAAATAATCCGGAGTAGCTAGCTCCCAGAGTTTTATGAAGATGCGTATTGCACACGACATCATTCACCTAAACAAATCATATCGGACAACAGATCAGATCTAGGATGCATCCATACGCCCCACAAACATATATTGATAATATAATATAACTTGAGCTCATAACAAATAATAGATAAGGGACGTGGCAGAACTTCACTCTACTGCCCTAGAGTCATGTCAGAGGTGCATCACTGACACGGACATGGAACCCCCATGACTAGTTAATAATTGGCTCGGGTGTCAAACTAACTTAGGTCAAACAAATTTCAATTATGACACAGGTCTTAATCAACCACAAGGTTCAGCAAATAACATATCAGATAACTCATATCATAAGGTTCATATTCAAATATAACAAGGTTCAACAAATATGCATATCAAAGTCTTCCTAACATAAATTTCAAATCAGATATCGCATGGTTCAATAAAACATAAGTTTAGATAAGCAACAGGTCAAACAATCAGAAAAGGGTTCATAGCAATGGCATCGGGAACCCTAATAAGTAAAACGGGAAAACTAACGAAAAGAACATCTTAAGGAACCTTTACTAAGAAGGTCAGAATATCTGTACCTTAAAGCAAATGAAAGGAAAGCAAACGAATGTAGGAATACGAAGATGTAACGTCGCGTCTCCTTCAACGAATCTACACGGATTATGATTTATTTAATACTTATTAGCATCATTAATGTTATAACGGATTTATCGCATTAATACTTTTAGAGTTATAAGTATATTCTCATTTTATAAGCTTCTTATGCATTTGTAAGTGTGTTACCTATTGATATCATATTTTATCTTTCAGTTTCTTAAACTCATATTCGGACCAGACTTTAGTGATTTTTATAAAATACTTACTTAGCTCAAATGAAATCAAACAAAATCCCAGAGGTTCCCATATGAGTTAAAAGAGTCTCCAAAAATTGGTGGGTTGTATATCTGATGACGTATAGTCTGGTATCGGGTCATAAACCCGACTACAGCCCGATACTTTCAGGCCTGGTACGAACTGGGCCAATATTAATACATGTTTGGGCTCACGAAAGCCCAAGCCCATATCTATTTACGGAATAGATATCCGATATCTTCTAAAACAAGAAGATAATCATTCCCAACCGACTTAGGCGGGATACGCCGAAGGTTGGGGAATACGGAACCAACAAGGATTCCGTGCGTATATAAAGGGAATCATATCCCTCGTTTAAGGTACGATCTCAGAACCCTAAAACTCCTTAAACCCTAAACCGATTACTCACTCTCACGCCGGAGGATAATCGTGGGAGACAATCTCACGGTAAGCCTAACGGTGTTTCTTGTCTCTTAGTGCGCAGGTCTCAAGCAGCAATTCTCAATTGGTACGAGAACCGGAGCTCCAAATCAGGAACGTCCAACTTTTGTATCAACAAGTGGCGCCATCCGTGGGACCCTACACTAAGAATCGACACTAGAATGACAAAACACGGCAATCAGCGATCGCAGTCAGATCTTATGGGGAAGAAGTCGCAGAGTGGACTAACCCCTAAGCAGACCTCTGGGACAACCAGCGCTACTAAAAATAAGGGGTCAGGTCAAGACTTGATCTTCCCTCAGGTAGAACCGCACTCGGGAATAACCCAAGTCACTACAACCACCACGAGTGGAGTAGACCCACTGCGCACTCGGGAACAACCCGTCTTTACTACTCCTTTCCAATCGGTGCTAGAAACTGACTTGACAAAGGTACCAGAGGCACCAGGTCGGGATAAGAACGCAGCGGTAGAAACAAACGCACTCATTCTCGAGGGAGTCGCGCCAGAATTAGCACCAGAAGCTTTCGTATCCCAAAACTACGAAGCATTGACTGCCCTCATGCAAGAGGAAGAGAAGAATAGATCAGGGCGGAACCTGAAAGCCCGACTCAATTTCGATTCGGAACACGATACTTCTCCACTGCGCCACCAGAAGGAAAAGCGCAGAGGAAGCGGTCATAAACCCCCTGTATTCAACAGAATCGGGAGGAGGATCGAGGGTGATGAGACATCCCACTCGCAACACTTGAGTGATAGTGATAGAGAAGAACGGCGTACCAACGTCTACGCCAGACTGGGTAGCCGTAGAGTACATGATAGACTGGGGCGAAAGTATTCCCCAAGTGAAAGCCCTTCAGATCCAGACTATGAGTCAGATTCTGAGGAAGGCCGGCGCAAGCGCCGTAAGAAGGTAAATTCATCTTCTGACAACTCCTCGGACAACGAGGATAGTGATACAGGGCATTGGAAATCCAGAAGCAGACGCGATAGCCAAGAGGAAGACATGTCTCTCCCATGGCGCCGTCAGAAAGTGGATGCGTTCACCAGACGCATTAGTGATTTCTCTGAGAACAAGAAAAGGCGCATGCCTGCAAATGTTAAAACCTATGATGGGACAGGTGATCCTGACGATCACCTAAAAATTTTTGAATCAGCCGCGACCATCGAAAACTGGCCACAACCAGTTTGGTGCCACATGTTTAATTCCACACTGGTGGGAAGCGCGCGGAACTGGTTCAACAAACTCCCACGAAGGAGCGTGAATGGTTTTGAAGAGTTGAGAAAGGCGTTCCGCCTAAATTTTACTCAACGCAAAAAGTGTGCTAAAAATCCTGTCGAACTCGCCAGGGTAAAACAGAACCAGGGAGAATCCACGAGCGCGTTCATGGAACGCTTTAAAGACGAATGCATGCAGGTTAAAGCATGCCCGAAAGTCTTAAAGATCTCGGGCTTCATGAATGGGATTAATAACCCAGAACTCATCAAGAGGTTAAACGACAAGATCCCTGAGACCTTTGATGAACTCATGAAGCGCTCTCGGTCTTTTGTCTAGGGAGAGGCCGCTGCAGCGGATAGCAAAAAGAACTATTCGAGTTACCGGTCACAGGAACAACCTGGGAGACAATCCAACGACCGAGGTAATAACCGTAATAGAAGCTATCGCAACCAGAGGAGCGGCAGAGACATAGATAATGACAGGTATACTCCCCTGATCAAAACACCAAAGGAAATACTCGCAGCGGAAGGTGCGAACTTCCCAAGACCACCGCAGATGCGTACACCAGAAGATCGGCGCACTGGGAATGGATACTGTGACTACCATGCGCAAAAGGGTCACACCACTAACGAGTGTGTCCAGCTGCGCCAACTCATCGACAAGATGGTCAAGGGGGGCAGGCTGGACCATTTAGTTAAAAACATTAAAGAGGGAAGAGATAAGCAAAAGAATGAAAGCAAGAAGGAGACACCCAAAGATAAGGCCGACACAATCTATATGATACAGACGTGGCAACGAACCACCAGACAGAAGGTCAGCCAAGAGTTTTCCCGAAGAAGTGAAATCTCTTTCCCTACTTTAACCGCGGACAACGCAGCATCAGAGCCCCTCACCATTGAAATTAGTGCGGGTGGTCACGACATACACCGCATGTACATCGATGGTGGGGCATCGGCAAATATTATGTATGAGCATTGCTTTAAAAGACTACGACCTGAAATACGTAGTCAGTTAAATCTGGTCAACACCGCACTCACCGGTTTCACAGGTGAGAAGATATGGCCTATGGGCCAACTGCGATTACTAGTCAGCGTTGGCAACGCAGAGCACTCTACGACAACCTGGATGGATTTCATGGTGATCAAATCCCCTTCATCATATAACGGCATTATTGGGAGACCCGGGATATCAGCCATGCGCGCGGTGCCGTCAACAGCGCACGGGATGCTTAAGTTCCCAGTTGAAGGGGGCATTGTCACTCTTTACAATGCCACGGTGCCAAACAGAGAATGTAACACGGTTACATGCGAAATGGAACCAATCCCGAAGCAATGCGCGGCCAAAATCCCCAACTTTAAGGTCGCAATTCACCCAGAATATCCAGACCAGGAGATAACCATTGGAGGGTCATTGTCGGACAACGGAAAGCGGCTGTGTGCGCGCTCCTACAAAAGAACGTGGATATTTTCGCATGGGAGCCCAAACACATGACTGGAGTACCACGCTCGATCACAGAGCATAAACTTAGAATCCGACAAGGATACTTACCGATACGCCAGAAGAAGCGTGGCCAAGCTCCAGAGAGGGCACAGGCAATTCTGGCAGAGGTACAGAAATTAGTTAAAGCGGGAATTATGCGTGAAGTCTATTACCACGACTGGCTTTCTAATCCAGTAATGGTCAAAAAAAGCGACGGTAGCTGGCGAATGTGTGTAGACTTCACCGACCTTAATAAAGCATGCCCACAGGACTGCTATCCATTACCAGAGATAGATTGGAAAATAGAGTCCTTGTGTGGATATCCGTTGAAGTGTTTTCTCGACGCGTACAAGGGATATCACCAGATACAAATGGCTCAAGAAGACGAGGAAAAGACAGCGTTCCACACAAGCCAAGGCGTTTACTGTTACACAAAAATGCCGTTTGGCTTGAAGAATGCGGGTGCCACCTATCAGCGGTTGGTAGACAATGCCTTCGAAAAACAGGTGGGCCGCAACCTGGAAGTCTATGTAGATGACCTGGTCATTAAAAGCCATACTGAAAAGGAACTGGTGCGCGACATAGAAGAAACATTCAAAACTCTACGCGAGATTAACATGAAGCTAAATCCTAAGAAATGCACCTTTGGCGCTACCGAAGGCATGTTCTTAGGGTACCTGATAGAACCTGATGGCATAAAACCTTGTCTAGAAAAGACAAAGGCGGTAATAGAACTTCCCTCACCACGCACGCTGAAGGAAGTCCAATCCCTCAATGGAAAACTGGCCGGCCTCAACAGGTTCCTATCTAAATCAGCAGAAAAGTCATTGCCTCTTTTCAAAACACTCAAGAAGTGTATAAAAAAGGGTGACTTTCGGTGGACAACGGAGGCGGAAGAAGCTTTCACCACACTCAAACAGCATCTAGCAACGCTCCCAACACTCGTGGCACCCCGACCAGGGGAAGAGCTGATCATGTATTTATCAGCAACTCATGGGGCAGTCAGCGCAGTGCTACTAACAGATAGGGACTCGGTGCAAACCCCTATCTATTTTGTCAGCAAAGCTCTCAAGAAGACGGAGATGAACTATAGTGCCATGGAAAAATTGGTCTTAGCATTAGTGTTTGCCGCCAAGCGACTGCGCCGGTACTTCCAAGCGCACCCGATAGCGGTAATCACAGATCAAGCCATCAAGCAGATCATCTCCAAACCCGATGCGTTAGGACGACTCCAGAAGTGGAGTGTGTTGCTAGGCGAACATAACATCTCTTACAGACCACGTACCGCAATAAAAGGACAAGTTCTGGCGGACTTCATCATCGAGAAGCCAGATACTGATGAGGTACCTACACCAAGCGAGAAAGCACTACAAGATCCATGGATTTTGTTTACAGACGGGTCCTCATGCGTGGATGGCTCAGGAGCTGGCCTTATTCTCACAAACCCAGAGGGAATGGAATTCACTTACGCACTGCGTTTTGAATTTACCTCGACAAACAATGAGGCAGAATATGAAGCCCTGATCGCTGGACTACGAATTGCAGCTCGAATGGGTGTACGTAACTTGGAAGCAAATGTGGACTCCCGACTAGTGGCCAACCATGTGTTGGGTGAATACGTGGCCAAAGAAGAAAATATGATTCAGTATCTTGAGAAGACTAAGACACTGATCAAAGGCTTTGACAGATTTACTATCAAGCAAGTCCCTAGAGGAGAAAATCGCAAAGCAGATGCACTGAGCAAGATCGCCTCGACAAGCTTCGCACACTTATCAAAGCAAGTGCTGGTGGAAACACTGAAAAGCAAGTCAATATTGGAGATGGAAGTCTCCGCAGTCATAGAGGAGGATGGTCCTACATGGATGACACCAATTGCAGAATTCTTAAGCAAAGGGACATTACCCCAAGAACAGACAGAAGCTCGCAGAATACGGCGCACAGCGCAGAGATTCGAATTGCGCGACAACATACTGTATCGACGTTCTTTCCTCCAACCATGGCTTCGATGCGTCGGCCCCGTACAAGCAAATTATGTGCTGCGAGAAATCCATGAAGGTTCATGTAGCATGCACGCAGGACCACGGTCTGTTGTAGCACGCGCCATGCGATCGGGATACTACTGGCCAACCATGCATAAAGATGCGCGGGATTTGATAAGGAAGTGCAATGATTGCCAAGTCCACAGACCCGTACCGCGCAAACCACAGCATGAGTTAACACCAATCACGGCGCCGTGGCCATTCTACAAATGGGGCATTGATATCGCAGGTCCTTTTCCAATAGCAGCAGGCGGTCTCAAGTTTCTCATAGTAGCTATAGACTACTTCACCAAGTGGATCGAGGCAAAAGCAGTGGCGACAATTACTGGCAACCAGGTGAAACGCTTTGTCTGGGACAACATAGTATGCCGCTTCGGATTACCTGGAGAAATCATCTCGGATAATGGGAAACAATTCTGTGACAACCCCTTCAAAGATTGGTGCGAAAAGTTAAACATCACCCAACACTTTGCGTCGGTTACGCACCCACAAACCAATGGTTTAGTCGAACGCGCAAATCGAAGTCTGGGTGAAGGAATCAAAGCACGTTTGGACAAGCACAAAGGAAGGTGGGTTGAAGAACTCTCACATGTACTATGGGCGCACCGCACCTCAGTTAAAACCAGCACGGGGGATACCCCCTTCTCTCTAGTATACGGGACAGAAGCCGTTATACCAACTGAGATCGGCATGCCAACTATCCGCACTGCGGAGATCAATGTGACTACAAACGACGACGAAAGACGTGTCGACTTGGACCTACTGGAAGAAAGACGCGAACGCGCGGCCATACGGGAGGCAAGGTCAAAGTCAAAAATGAAAGGATACTATGATACCAAGGTACGCAGTGTTTCATTCAGACCAGGCGACTTTGTCTACCGCGCCAATGAGGCAAGCCACGCTGAAGATACAGGTAAGCTCGGACCAAAGTGGGAAGGACCTTATGAGGTCACTGAAGCAACGGGCACAGGCGCATACCGGCTACGAGGTTTGGATGGTCGTGACCTACCGCGCACATGGAATATCAGCAACCTCAAGAGGTGCTACCTATAAGAATAGCTACGGCACAGCGCGCAGACGCTTCGCACTTTCAGTGCTCAATAAACATTCATGTACTCAGTTTTTATTTACTGTTTTCTTTGTTATTTCTTGATAAACTTGCAAGTATTAATAAAAACGTCGCGGTTTCTAGCTAACTCCGCGACACACTTTAAGTTGTTATCTCCATATACTGTATGTCTTAACAATTTTTTATTTCTTGCCCACGATGGCGTGCATGCACCACAAATAAACCCACGATGGTAACAGGATAAGTTGACCTACTAACTGACTTGTTGAGTAAGAGGGTTGCAAACCCATCAATAATGGATCACGCATCCTTGTTAAACACCTTGTTCTCAAGACGTTGGAATAAGATATGTGCGCATCCCACGACGGTTGCGCATCAATGCATACGTGCACGTTTAACAACTTAGGAACCAAGATACTTGCTTCCTTATTGCGATATTTACAGTACGCTGTGAATCATAACATACACGATTATGCTTAAATACTTAGAATTATTTTCCAAGTATACTATAATATTCATACACGACTATGAATTTCCTACATTTGCAGTGGCTTACACGCTTGTTTCTTCATACATACAAAGACAAAAAAATAGGCTTACATTACATTTTTTATATCCACAGCGACAAAAAGTCCTTTATTTATAACTACGAGTTATTACAAAAGATAGCTACACGCTATTACAACGCCTAAGCGACGAAGTGCCAACATGACTTGTTGCATCTTTAACTTCGCTGATACTCTTAAATACATCTGCATCCTGATGCGACACGGTGGCCACACTGACTGGCACTCCATCAGACCTTGGCAAGTGGGCTGCACCAACCCCACACAAGATAGCTTTACCCGCAATACCTTTTTTCTTAGCAAGGCGGGTCGCATGCGCTTCCAAGACTTCCTGCAAAGATACCTCTTTTTCTAAAGCAAAGGGATTTTGACTATCCCTAGGTCGCGCAAACACAGGGACCTGAAGCTGCGACTCATGGGGTCTCAAAAAATAGTCCGGCTGTGTGGCGGCCTCCTCAGCACGATGACGTGCCAATGTCAACCCTGCCATAATAACACTTATTGGATAATCTTGGTCGCGCTCAAGCTCCGAAATCATTGGGAGCTCTAAGTCTTTCATTCTCTGCATGGCAGCAACCAAATGATCATATGATTCCGCATCATAACCCGGTACCTTATCAATAGGCGCTGTCAACAGTTCTGCCTCATGTAGTTTTTCAACTGCCTCTGATTTACCACGCTCTAGAGCGCACTGCACAACCTCTCCGAAGGCAGTCACCACCTCTGGCGACTCCAGGATGCTAAGGGCAGCTAGGCGAAGACCGTGGCCTATGAGCCACCTGCGTTCCGCTATGGTAGACATGAGCTGAGGATATAACTCCTCGTCGTACTCGATGCTCATCTTGCGCAGCTTAGCCTCCTGCACCTCCAATGACCAGCTCACAGTAGACCCAAGCTCCCCCAACTGTGCAAACAAACTTTCCTTGCCCTGCTCTAGATGGTTAAGAGCCCAGCGGCACATGGACTTGTACTTGGCAGCCTCAACGCGATCCTGACTTATTTGACACATTAGTGCCATCTTGTCCTCGGCCTGTTTTTGCGCATATGCGCTGAGCTCACTAGCCTCTGCACGAGCGCTATCCAGTTGCGCTTGGGTGCTTGCCAGCTGCGCCTCCAACAGAGCTATTGTTTGATCCTTCTTTGAGCTTTGGTCCTCCCCACCAGATACTTGATCTTTCAGCTTCACAATTAACGAAGCCTGATGAGCGGAGACTTGAACCAATTCTTCAACTAATTGACCCAGGGGCACATCTGCATCAGCTTGGTTTTCATTATCCTGGCTCGGCGGCTCAGAATGCGCTGACTGTGTTGGACTCGCCTTGGGAGGTGATTCTATGACCTGCTCCATCCTGCGAATGATCACCAGCGCAATGTTAGAATCACAAATAGCACATTCACCAACTAACAGAAGGTTATACATGTATGGTTTTACTTACTTTGGCTCCGCGTCATCGGCAGATGGGTGCGACGACGCTTCATCAGTGGAGGACAACTCCACAGTTTGAATCACGGGACGCTTCTTCCTTGAAGGGCCCGCACCATGATCTCGTCGGGTCCTTTTGCGACTAAGCGCAGCTTCTTCTTCTTCTTCCTCTTCAGGATGAGCTACAGCTACGAGCGATGACTGCGCCACCACCGGAGTCACCTCAGGATTGGGACGGCTTTGCAGAGGCGTTGCCTCCACCGCAACGGAGGAACTGGTCCCTGTATCCCCTGCGGTCAGTTCCATGACACGCCCTGCAGTCGCAGCTAATATTGGCTCCTCGTCATCCCTCAACGGTCGTACTCCTGTCCTCACGACTGCGGGCTTCGCTAGCTGTACAACTGTAAACAGATCCATCTCTGCGCAAGACAAAAACACATATACACACAGGTTATATTATGCGCAACACGTACGGAAGATTGTTCTTACAATATTTACACACTGAAGTACGGAGGAATAACTACCCACCCTGGCCATTGGCGTCTAAGAATATAGGGATCTCATCTTCAGGGCCATAATAATTACGGCTGATTCCCATGTGCACCAAAAATCCCTCAGGATATGCACTGATGGGGATGCGGTTTGCATTTATCAGTTCCGCATCCTCGATGTTATAAGACCCAGGCACTGGGTACTCATCCCTCTGTAGCATTCCCTTGGTATAAAAATCATAATTCCAGGGAAAACATGTATCATCTACCCAGAAGAAGTATTCCCTCCAATTCCTAAGTGCATCTAACTTATCTGTATAGCACTGTAATCTACCAGCGCGTTTTGAAAAGGAAACCCACCCATGCGCCCATGTGGTGTGATAAAAGGCGCGGAATAAGTGGATGGTAGGGTTAATCCCCAACAGACGGCAATTTACCTCGAAATTGGTAATTTTAGCCGCGCCGATACAATGCAGCTGCGATATGTGTAACGTATAATAGTTTAACACATCGCACAGAAAGCGTGATAGGGGCACACGTTGATTCGCAAATTCGAATAACCGTGTCTATACACCCACTTTCCCTTCGGGGAAATCCGCAATCGTGGCTCGCGCATCCGGAACCGCTGGATGCACGTCCCGGGGTATAAAGTAATCTGAGGAAAATTCCATCAGATCGATCAAATTAAGGTCGGAGGTAAAGTCAGACAACTGTTTAACCATGATGATATACTTTTTTGCTATATCGCACGCGCGATTACCTTTGTATTTGGTTACTTTTGGGATAACGACTCTTAAAATGCTTTAGAAATGGCGGATGGTGTTTTTACTATGAGGAATCCGGTGAAAATGAATCGCCAAGTTATATACTTCTTCTCTTCCACACGATTGGCGACACGTGGATTCCACTAGTCTTCATTGTGTGGTCGAGATGGCTTGATGTGACAACGGGGCAGTAACTTTCCCCCGATTAACGAGGCATTACCTATTCACTTGGATGTCTCGATACATTGCACCTACGGGTAGGTGTATGGCTTCTTGGATACGTTTCGTACGTTATTTGTTTTTTGGACTACGGTCATTAGTCTAGCATCCGCAGTTACGCACTGCGCATACTAGACTGGGGGGACATGATGACGTATAGTCTGGTATCGGGTCATAAACCCGACTACAGCCCGATACTTTCAGGCCTGGTACGAACTGGGCCAATATTAATACATGTTTGGGCTCACGAAAGCCCAAGCCCATATCTATTTACGGAATAGATATCCGATATCTTCTAAAACAAGAAGATAATCATTCCTAACCGACTTAGGCGGGATACACCGAAGGTTGGGGAATACGGAACCAACAAGGATTCCGTGCGTATATAAAGGGAATCATATCCCTCGTTTAAGGTACGATCTCAGAACCCTAAAACTCCTTAAACCCTAAACCGATTACTCACTCTCACGCCGGAGGATAATCGTGGGAGACAATCCCACGGTAAGCCTAACGGTGTTTCTTGTCTCTTAGTGCGCAGGTCTCAAGCAGCAATTCTCAATTGGTACGAGAACCGGAGCTCCAAATCAGGAACGTCCAACTTTTGTATCAACAATATCTATGCCAAATGGCCTATGGAAAATCACAAGTCCAGACCTATCCAGAAAGTAATAAGAAAATACACCTTAAAATTTTACGCTTATTACACTTGTTTAGACACCTTGGAAAAATCCCCAGAACTCCCAGAAATTCATTTATGTCCTAAATATCACTCCTGTAAAAGGAGAGCTCCCAATTCCTTATGGTTTGAAAATGAAAAATCAAACAATACAACTAAATTTCAGACCCGTTTTCTCAGCTTTGACACTTGATCTTGTAAAATTCAAAAATACGACTTAGACAACTCCAAATTCGACCAAACCACTTGGAAAACTTAACTAAGACATAAAATAAACTTTTCCCACAAAAGCCCAGATTATTGTACTTATAAAATTCGATCTATGACACGCACAAGTTCGACATATGATGCTGTCCAGTTTTAGGGTTTATCAAAACCAATATAAGCACATGTTTAACCTACCCAAACGCACCCATGACCCATGTAAGCTACACAACCTGATTTAATATCGTCATAGTAAGTTTATCATTCCATATTTTCTGTCTTACAAAATTATATACACTCTTTAAACAACCCATGCGACACATTAATTAACCAAACGAAACCCTAGTTTTTATGTTATCCGACTCAATTAATACCAATCATGTACGTTCGTTTTAAAGCATGAAAGTCGATGATGCGCTCCCGAACAGTCAAGCTTTATCACACAAGCCTGCCACTTGTGAATGGCAGACCGTAACAAGCTTAAAACGGCTCAGGAACGAACTCAATGAAGATCTGGGGAGTATAGTGTTTCCCCGGGTCGTTATGTCCCAGCGAGCTATGCGATGGATTATCAAACGTATAGTGATCGCGAGATTTGAACGGGAAAAGGATTTGGAATGATTATAACTACAGAAGAAGGACATAAACTACAAGGGCTTAAATACAAATTAAAGGAAATTAAAAAGATAAAATCTATTAAATAAACGCTATCACTATTTTTAAAATGATGTTTTTGTTTTTATGTTTTTACGAAACTGAAATTAAAAACTACGCGACGTTCAAAGAAAAACGTGAAACTTACACAATATAAACCCTAAAAATATGAAAAATACATTTTTGCAATCCTAATGATAAAAGAAAATTTATAGAAAAAGAAAATTATTTTTAAAACTAATTATCTAATTAAAAACTATTTTTAATTATTAAATAATTACCTAAAATACAAGAAAATGTGAAATAAAGCTAGAAAAATAAAATTAAGACTTAGAAAAATCTAAAATATCAAAATAAACTTTTCAAAACTATTTTTATATTTTTCTGACTATTTTTCTATTTTCTAGGAATTTTAAACTATTAAAAACTAATTAAATGTCTTAAAAATACAAATTTAACTAAGAAAAATCTAGAAAAATATTTTTTTGTCTTTTTATATTTATCTAAACTTAAGAAAAATGAAAAACTATTTTTTTGAACCTTTTCTTAATTTTTTGTATTAAAAGCTAAAAAAAATGCTCACAAACCACTTAAAATCAAGAAAAATAGCAAAATGACTTAGAAAAATCTGAAAAATTCAGGAAAACTCTAAAATTATATAAGGAAACTAGGAAAAATGGAAAAACAGGTGGTTACTTGGAAGAATATGAAACTGATGTCACAAGTGCTTATAAATAAGCACTAAGATAAGCCAAATGAACCAAACAAGTCACCCACTGATTACAGAATCAATATTATGCAAAAGTTACTCTAAATGAACTAAAAAGAACAACACTTCACTACTGAATAGCAATCTACACAGGTTTGATGATTTTGAGATTACAAGCTAAAACAGATTTCTGGTACCTACTTGCAGTCAACAAATAAGTACTCAAATAAGCTAGAAATCTAAAACCAAATATTAAGACCTAAACTAGACCTAAGTGGCTACTTATAACCAAAAGACCAGACCTTGGAAGGCTCTTATGAGCCCTGTGCACCTTGCACAAAATCTGAGAAAACTCAGTTTATAAAGAGACCAGTGGAGCAGGGCAACTAGGTCCCAAAAGAGAAGCTATTTTGGAGCTTATAGAAAATTGGAAAAATTATACAAAAATAGCTACAAGAAAATAGACCAAGAGAACTTTTTAAAACAACAATTTTCACTGAATTTTATCTAGAAATGAATCCTCTAAAATTCCTCTCAGTTGGCTCAAAATGGCATTTTCCAAGTTTTGACTTTTGAACAAAAAATGAAAAGTTGACTTGGTTGAGATTTGGATCCAATTTAATGACTGATTATGATGTATTGTGATGTTATGAGACTACTACAAGCTAACTTTATGATTTTCTAGCACAAAACAAGAATTTGCTTAACCAAATTTTCAACAGATAAGCAGTTGAGGTGGCTTATGTGAAATGTTTGACTTGGAGCTTTTTGCAGGTACAAAATGAGACAGAGATGAGTTAATTAGAACTGAACAAACCACAAGCAACAAAAGACTCTCACTGAATAAACCTCTGGGTCAGTTATGACAGTAAAACCAAACACACCTTTATAACTGTTTTGAAATCAAAATCAAGGCTAACTACTGATCCAACAAACATCAATAATCAAACTAAGTCTAATTTACCTAAATACACCTTAATAGAAAGATTTTAACTACTTGTAACCACATACACAGATTATGCTATGATTTGTTGAAAAACACTTACAAATGTCCACAGCCACAATGGCTTGCACAAACAGTAAACCCAAGGACACTATCCTATATAAACCAACAAATGGCTTCCAAATCAACCCAACTCCATGTCTGAATCAACCCAAATCCTTCCTGCATCACTTTTGCTCCATCTTTGACTTATTTTGACCAAATTCTAAAGTTGCATGAAATTGAAGTTTAAGCTTATACAAAGCTATAATAAGCTTCTATAAGCTTGTTTGATATTGAAACTAAGCTACTAAAAGCTTAAACACAAGAATTTGAAAATCAAAATCTCAACAGTGGACATAAAATGAGGAAACTGAACATTAACTTGAATTGAAGCTTAATAAAGGTTTTAATACACTGGAACTGCTAAATTGAGTACAAAATTACTTGAAAATACAATTGAGAAGCTAATTAAGGCATAATAATATTAAAACGACATATACTTTTTTGTAAAATAAACTAACTACTACTCTTTGCCTTCCTTCTTGGTCTTTTTATACTCCCATCTGCTTCTATCACCTTTCTGAGTGGATCCCAGCAACAAAATGGGCCATTGGATTACTTGGAATCCATCTTGGCCGTTTGATGGTTTTGGCGCCAAATTTTTGGTTTTGATATTAGAGACAAGGAAGGGGCGCATTTAATGCATTGGGATGTTAGGTGAGGTGGGGGAGACAAAGGGTGGAGTAGGGGTGGACTGGTAGGTGGCTGGAGGAGGGAGGTTGCAGACATTCCTGTCGGGGAAGACAGGATTTAGGGGGGCGGGTTATATTATTTAAAACGTTGGGTTTGGGTTTGGTCGGGTCATGGATTTGGACCGGGTTGGTAGATTGGGCCAAGGGGGTTTGGTTTGGGCTTGGGTATTTAATTAGGTTCGTTTGGTTTGTGGAATTAATAACACCAAGGACCAAAAATGTAATATTTGGAAATCCAAGGACCAAACATGTAAATTATGAAGATGTAGTCAAAGGGTTGGTCTTGCCCTCCTCTAATAATCCAAGGGTTAACTTTGACACTTTTGAAATTCCAAAGATTAATTTTGACCATTTTTGGATTTTCAGGGACTAAACATGTAATTTCTCAAATATTTTGGAACTTTTCACCAAAGGACTAAATATGACAATTTATGATTCCAAAAGGACCTTTGGTGACTTTTCTTTTAAAATAAATGCCTAGGGACTGATTTTGCCATTTTCTGAAAGTCGGGGGACTGAAACTGCCAATTATGCAAACTTTGTTCGTTTTTCATCTGATTTTGAACATTTTGCATCTGAAACATATAAAATGCACTTTTGGAATATTTTCAGTGTTTTGATGCATTTCTGAGCATTTTTAAACGTTTCGCAGTTCAGATTTGACTAAAAATGATGAGTATTTACACACTCATCAATCCCCCACACTAAACTATTGCTAGTCCCTAGCAATCTTTTGAGAAAAACATAATGGATTTGAATCTCTTTACCAAAATCCATTACTTCTGGAGTAGCCAAATGTTTCAGTTCAAGTAAGAACCATGGTACACCGATAACCATGTGATTTTAAGCAAACCACCAGCTTTCAACGGATTTGATTTTGTCTTTACCAGAAGCCGTTTGCTCTGGACTAGCCAACTCTTAGATAAATTATCAATATTATCTTTGGTGAGCTGATTACCAATTATGGATTTTCCACTGCCTTTACCACAAGCCATAAACTTGCGGGCTAGCCAACTCTTCACTTTTTAGGATATGGTGAGCTGAATACCATACAATTTTGGGCAAATTGCAAGCCGTCAACGGATTTGAGATATCTTTACCAAGAGCCGTTTGCTCCTGGATTAGCCAATCCTTTTGTCTAATAGACATGGCGGACTGATAACCAATTGAGTAAGTGTAAAACACTTACTCCAAAAAAAAATTTGGCCAAAAACGGGGGAATTGGTATAATTATATGATAAAATTCGTGAGAATTCCCCCCCACACTTAGAGATGAATATTGCCCTCAATAGTTCAAAGTACCGGCTGTTATGCCGAAACAAAGAACGTGAAAGGGAAATATTACGGCCATTATTTAGAAAGAAGATTTTTTTTTTTTTTTTTTTTTTTTTTTTTTTTGGAAGACTTATATACACAACATGTGGGGCAACTCCCCCACACTAGGGTGGTACACACGGGTGAAAACCCATGTTAAGCTACTGTTTTTGATTACCGAGTCGCTAGCTTGACTCGACCCCGAATTCATTGGTTCATGGGGAAGTAAGTGGAAGAAGCAATCTCCATCAGACTTTCATTCAAGATGTTTGGACAAACATTTGAAGCACGTGAAAGTTCCACACCGATGAGATATAGAGAGAACCGGCTCAAAAATGATACATGGAAATGCCGGGATCAAAGATAATGTCTTCATTCCCGAAGGAGTGAAGAATAGGAGAAGCTACGGGATAGGTGAAGAAGAGATAGAAAATCATGATAAACATCATGACTAACTCATCATCATCAGAAGGAGAATTCATAATCGCATGAATCTCATCATTTAAGCTCAATTGGTCTAGACATATCCCGGGTGTGTCTAGATCAAAGTAGAAGTTATCATACTCCGGCGGAGATATGATATGAGTGAGTTCATCTGAGAACTCCATGAAGGTGAATGAATCATATTCAGAATTGATATGAGTGGGTTCACTGGCGAACTCCTCAAAAGTAAATGATTCATGACCGAGGAGAGAATTATGAGAATGAGAAGTGGTACTGCCACTAATCTTCTCTCCCATATTATCAAAACAGGAGGCTTTCATTTCCGGGATAGAATCATCGGAAAGAATGTCACTACCCTTAATGGGGATAGGAGATGAAATAGGTTTCTCTTTGAAAGCCTTGATTTTAGAAATGAGAAGACTGACATTCAATAATGTTGCTCGAAGAGCTTCATCTTTGATTTCATTGTCAGTAACTTCATCATTCTCTTCTTCTAAGCTAACAAGCTCAGAAGGTGAATCTTCCACATAAATGATGTCTCCACAAGATAACGAATCATCATCATCAGAATCGGAGAACATCTCAACATGATTTGTTGGGAAGACAAGAGGGGGAGGGATATCACACACATGATCAAGAATTCCCTGTGACTCTCTTGGGATTGGGACAAGGTTCTCAACACTAGACTTTACGAATTCGTCCAACTCCTTTTCAGGAACAGTGTCGAGATGCTCGTCCCCCATAATAAGAGAGTGAGTGTGAATCTCGGGTGTGATAGCAGTTGTTTGGGATGGAATCTCAACTGCTGGGATATCAACTGACTGAGGAAGTTGAGAAATATTATCTTTAAAAGGATAAAAACTCTCCTCGTCATCATCATATAGAGCTGCCTTGAGAAATTGGGAACGCCTTAGAGCTGCTTGTTCTAGGATTAATAATTCTTCCCTAGATTTGCGAGCTTCTCGTTCTTCTCGTTCTTCGGCCAGCAATTCTCCTATGGTCTTTTCACCACTCACTTGATTCTTAAAGTTACTAATCATATCATCAAGTGTTTTCATAGTGGTTTCAAAATCTTGGGAGATTTCTTGAGATAACGGCTCAGGTGGAGTTTGAACCGTATAGTGCCGTGGAGGTTGGAAATTGTCATGATTGTTACAAGGAACTGGGTTCCCTATTTGACAATCAGAGCTGAAGTGGGGACCTCCACAGTACTCACAACAGTAAAACTGTTGAGTCTGGACTGGTGAATCATATGGATTTTGGTCATAACCAAAGTTCTGAGCATCACTGGAAAACTGTTCATAGACAAACGTGTTTTCGGATTGACACTCAAAACCTTGGTGAGGACCTCCACAAAATTCACAGCAGTAATGTTGGTTATATGAAGATAAGTCGGGCTGTGGTGGGTAATTGGAAAAATTTGAGGGGTCGTTAAATGAGTTCTGATTAGGATCATAATCAAATGAATTCCTTGAACCACAAAACAAACAACTCCCGTTATGAATATCATTACCACATTGTACACAAGTACACCAACGACAGGGTGAACCAAAGAGAGGCTCACCACAACCGACACAAGGAATAAACGATTGCATTTGAGAGTTATGAAGAGGAATCGGTTTATTCAAAGAATCTTCAAAACCAACATGGTGATCCGAATGATTATCAAGTCTCGAAGAACATTCAGAAAAATCAGGAGGTGGGACAAGTGGTGTGCTCTGAGAGCTAGCAATATCCACCACTTCCGTTATGGTCTCCGGTTCTTGAATGGGTTCATCGGGTTGTGGCGGATGGTCGGAAAAACTTGGAGAATCATCGAGAGAGTTGTCAGATAATTCGCACCAATAACAATATTTTTTTGCACCCATCCTTCCACATCGCTTGCATAAACAATCCGGATTCTGACAATCGAGCTGATCCTCTTCCATACGGCTTTTGCAGTGGAAACAACGAGGATAATCGAATGTCGCCATGAGAATTAAACATCTAGAGGGTTAAAGAAATAGAATTAAACGGTTTTGAGGTTAAAGAAGAGTAGAATCAAACGGTACGAGGGGGTAAGAGAAATAGAATCATACGGATAAGAGGAATGAGAAGAGTATTTTTGGTATTTTTGAAAAACATGATGTAAAAACAAAGAATGAAAATCTTTTTGGGTTTTTGATTTTTAAAAGAGAATATAAACACATACAGATGGTATAAACAAGGAGTGAATATCCAAATCACTAATCTGCTAGACGAGAGATAATCAGCACAGCTCCCCTGCAGCGGCGCCAAAAATTTGATGCGCTCCCGAACAGTCAAGCTTTATCACACAAGCCTGCTACTTGTGAATGGCAGACCGTAACAAGCTTAAAACGGCTCAGGAACGAACTCAATGAAGATCTGGGGAGTATAGTGTTTCCCCGGGTCGTTATGTCCCAGCGAGCTATGCGATGGATTATCAAACGTATAGTGATCGCGAGATTTGAACGGGAAAAGGATTTGGAATGATTATAACTACAGAAGAAGGACATAAACTACAAGGGCTTGAATACAAATTAAAGGAAATTAAAAAGATAAAATCTATTAAATAAACGCTATCACTATTTTTAAAATGATGTTTTTGTTTTTATGTTTTACGAAACTGAAATTAAAAACTACGTGACGTTCAAAGAAAAACGTGAAACTTACACAATATAAACCCTAAAAATATGAAAAATACATTTTTGCAATCCTAATGATAAAAGAAAATTTATAGAAAAAGAAAATTATTTTTAAAACTAATTATCTAATTAAAAACTATTTTTAATTATTAAATAATTACCTAAAATACAAGAAAATGTGAAATAAAGCTAGAAAAATAAAATTAAGACTTAGAAAAATCTAAAATATCAAAATAAACTTTTCAAAACTATTTTTATATTTTTCTGACTATTTTTCTATTTTCTAGGAATTTTAAACTATTAAAAACTAATTAAATGTCTTAAAAATACAAATTTAACTAAGAAAAATCTAGAAAAATATTTTTTTGTCTTTTTATATTTATCTAAACTTAAGAAAAATGAAAAACTATTTTTTTGAACCTTTTCTTAATTTTTTGTATTAAAAGCTAAAAAAAAATGCTCACAAACCACTTAAAATCAAGAAAAATAGCAAAATGACTTAGAAAAATCTGAAAAATTCAGGAAAACTCTAAAATTATATAAGGAAACTAGGAAAAATGGAAAAACAGGTGGTTACTTGGAAGAATATGAAACTGATGTCACAAGTGCTTATAAATAAGCACTAAGATAAGCCAAATGAACCAAACAAGTCACCCACTGATTACAGAATCAATATTATGCAAAAGTTACTCTAAATGAACTAAAAAGAACAACACTTCACTACTGAATAGCAATCTACACAGGTTTGATGATTTTGAGATTACAAGCTAAAACAGATTTCTGGTACCTACTTGCAGTCAACAAATAAGTACTCAAATAAGCTAGAAATCTAAAACCAAATATTAAGACCTAAACTAGACCTAAGTGGCTACTTATAACCAAAAGACCAGACCTTGGAAGGCTCTTATGAGCCCTGTGCACCTTGCACAAAATCTGAGAAAACTCAGTTTATAAAGAGACCAGTGGAGCAGGGCAACTAGGTCCCAAAAGAGAAGCTATTTTGGAGCTTATAGAAAATTGGAAAAATTATACAAAAATAGCTACAAGAAAATAGACCAAGAGAACTTTTTAAAACAACAATTTTCACTGAATTTTATCTAGAAATGAATCCTCTAAAATTCCTCTCAGTTGGCTCAAAATGGCATTTTCCAAGTTTTGACTTTTGAACAAAAAATGAAAAGTTGACTTGGTTGAGATTTGGATCCAATTTAATGACTGATTATGATGTATTGTGATGTTATGAGACTACTACAAGCTAACTTTATGATTTTCTAGCACAAAACAAGAATTTGCTTAACCAAATTTTCAACAGATAAGCAGTTGAGGTGGCTTATGTGAAATGTTTGACTTGGAGCTTTTTGCAGGTACAAAATGAGACAGAGATGAGTTAATTAGAACTGAACAAACCACAAGCAACAAAAGACTCTCACTGAATAAACCTCTGGGTCAGTTATGACAGTAAAACCAAACACACCTTTATAACTGTTTTGAAATCAAAATCAAGGCTAACTACTGATCCAACAAACATCAATAATCAAACTAAGTCTAATTTACCTAAATACACCTTAATAGAAAGATTTTAACTACTTGTAACCACATACACAGATTATGCTATGATTTGTTGAAAAACACTTACAAATGTCCACAGCCACAATGGCTTGCACAAACAGTAAACCCAAGGACACTATCCTATATAAACCAACAAATGGCTTCCAAATCAACCCAACTCCATGTCTGAATCAACCCAAATCCTTCCTGCATCACTTTTGCTCCATCTTTGACTTATTTTGACCAAATTCTAAAGTTGCATGAAATTGAAGTTTAAGCTTATACAAAGCTATAATAAGCTTCTATAAGCTTGTTTGATATTGAAACTAAGCTACTAAAAGCTTAAACACAGGAATTTGAAAATCAAAATCTCAACAGTGGACATAAAATGAGGAAACTGAACATTAACTTGAATTGAAGCTTAATAAAGGTTTTAATACACTGGAACTGCTAAATTGAGTACAAAATTACTTGAAAATACAATTGAGAAGCTAATTAAGGCATAATAATATTAAAACGACATATACTTTTTTGTAAAATAAACTAACTACTACTCTTTGCCTTCCTTCTTGGTCTTTTTATACTCCCATCTGCTTCTATCACCTTTCTGAGTGGATCCCAGCAACAAAATGGGCCATTGGATTACTTGGAATCCATCTTGGCCGTTTGATGGTTTTGGCGCCAAATTTTTGGTTTTGATATTAGAGACAAGGAAGGGGCGCATTTAATGCATTGGGATGTTAGGTGAGGTGGGGGGAGACAAAGGGTGGAGTAGGGGTGGACTGGTAGGTGGCTGGAGGAGGGAGGTTGCAGACATTCCTGTCGGGGAAGACAGGATTTAGGGGGGCGGGTTATATTATTTAAAACGTTGGGTTTGGGTTTGGTCGGGTCATGGATTTGGACCGGGTTGGTAGATTGGGCCAAGGGGGTTTGGTTTGGGCTTGGGTATTTAATTAGGTCCGTTTGGTTTGTGGAATTAATAACACCAAGGACCAAAAATGTAATATTTGGAAATCCAAGGACCAAACATGTAAATTATGAAGATGTAGTCAAAGGGTTGGTCTTGCCCTCCTCTAATAATCCAAGGGTTAACTTTGACACTTTTGAAATTCCAAGGATTAATTTTGACCATTTTTGGATTTTCAGGGACTAAACATGTAATTTCTCAAATATTTTGGAACTTTTCACCAAAGGACTAAATATGACAATTTATGATTCCAAAAGGACCTTTGGTGACTTTTCTTTTAAAATAAATGCCTAGGGACTGATTTTGCCATTTTCTGAAAGTCGGGGGACTGAAACTGCCAATTATGCAAACTTTGTTCGTTTTTCATCTGATTTTGAACATTTTGCATCTGAAACATATAAAATGCACTTTTGGAATATTTTCAGTGTTTTGATGCATTTCTGAGCATTTTTAAACGTTTTGCAGTTCAGATTTGACTAAAAATGATGAGTATTTACACACTCATCAATCGACATAAATAAGAGAGAAACATGTCATTTGCGACGGTCAAAAATCAGATTCAATACATAGTCAATAGTATATTCGTTTTACATATATAGGGTTTTATATTATGATTTTACACATTCAGTTTATCATTACATGAAGAGATTTCGTACACCAGGCCCCTTGGATGGAGGAGTAACCCACGACAAGATCAAGGGAAAACATAAGAAGAAAGTGGTGTGAAACATTACCTTCATTGAGTGTACGAGTGGAGAGAACAAGGATAAAAAAAAAACGAGACAATCATCTCCTTCGCCCTAGGAAACCCCACGACCTGCAGCCTCCCTTGGCATCCCAAACGTCTCCCTGGACTCCCTTTGTATCGACAACAATGGGGAAACACAAGTGAGCCGCCACTTTTGGTTGGAGATGAAGTTAGGGTTTTGTAGTGTGTAAATAAAATGGAGCGTATAACGAAAAAGAAGAGGGGAACACCGGTTTTTGACAAACCAAGAGGAAAATAAGGCCAAGCCCAAGTCCAAATCTAGTTTACAAGTTAAATGGGCTCTAAGTATTTTGTGTAAGCGATTGTATAATTAGTAGAACTTCGGCCCATGTAAAAAAAAAATATTAAACGTGTGATTCATATTTGTAACGATCTCATTTATCTTGTACGTATTACACATTTATGAGTTAGGTTAGGAACGTATTTGACGAGCTTGACGTATTTTATAAGTTTAAATTTTTGAGGGGCAAAATAGTCTTTTCACGTGTTTAGATTTTAGGGTTTTATACATTATCTCCTATGTAGTACTAATATGGATGATTGCGAAATTAAATAATATCTTTTTAGTTGTTTAAGTCATGTTTAAGAATTTCAAGAGAAAAAATATTCAGAATGAGGAAAGTGTCATCTTACTTAGCTTAAGGATTCAGACGACAAGAAGGGAACGATAGTATAGTCTATTTGCAAAGCCGCGAAGAGTTGAAAGATAAATAGATCTTCAGTAGTATTTTATAAATATAATTTGTTTTTTTATATTGACTAGACGAGTATCCGTGCCTAGCGGCAACGGTGTCTAGTTTTTTGTAAAATTCCGACGACCCGTAAGTTTATTTCAGCAAACTGTATTTGAAGCGTCAGAGAATCATTTTCGAATAACTATAATTCTGATGCGTGGTTGCATAGTAGCAGAAATATACAATTTTCAAGAAAATTATGTGGAGTCGATCTAAGTCTAGAAGTATATTTCTAATAGGATTATTTTAACTTTAAGTTATTAAGAATTTAGTAATAATAAATTCAAGCATTACAAAAAACAACGTAATTATGTAGTTGGCAATATTATATTATAGTTTATAGGTATAGCCAACGTGTGTGACCGTCTTTTCTTGTTTTGTCAGTAATTTAGGCAGTGATAACTATTTTTTTTACATGTGTAACGTTTATTATTGGTGTGTGACTTTTAAACTTGTAACCTTACAAATTTAATATCACCATAATAAGATTATCTTGTACTATCAAATTTCATAGATATTTAAGCATTGTTCAAAGCTATTTATTTGAGATACAAATAATTATCGCTAAAGATAAGAATACTATTTAATTTTTGTGATTCTAATAAACTTACATAACATTATTGATATACCGGAGAAAGGGCTATACAATATATATTAACTTTTAAAGACGATTCATATATGCTAGTCCTTTAAGTGGTGCAAGACCAACATTTTTCAAAATAACATTATACAAATGACAACGTACATGTGTCAAAGCAAAATAAACAACAAAAAACTACGATTACTTGGTCTATCATTTTTCCAAATTTGTCATGGGTTCCACAACTACTTCATCATTTCTCATATAATTTTGTCAAATTTGAAACCTGGTTCGACCCAGGTGGTTGAACCGTTCCGGTCAAAAAAACAAATCGATTTAAACCGAGTCAACCCGACTGGTTGGGTCGAAAACAAGTCAAATTAAATCGGGCCAGCCCGCCGGGTTTGAAGCGTCCCGGGTCAACTCGGTTTTTGATGTGTATTAATAGTTTCCTCTTGAAATATATATCTTCAATATTTCCACTTTTAGTTTTAACTTTTCATTTTTTACTTTTTGGTTTTTCCTTTATATATAGTATATAGCAGGGTACTCGCGCGTTTTGGCTGCGGGTACCCTCTGACGATTAACCGCATAAATAGATCTCGATGAGACTTGATTCACCAGTTTGTATCGGTTTCAACGGGTCCTCTCTGGTTCATTTTCGAATGGCTTTAATTGGTTAGCCGAACCGGTGGCGACACCGGTTCCTGGTTGAACACGTTGGTCCGGTCCGGTCCGGTTTTTAAAAGTATATGTAAAATCAACTTGTTATCTTGTACGAAGTTTTATGTGTTTTATTAATTTGTATAATGTATATAATAACATGTATTTTTCATTTTAGGGTGTTTTAAAAATATCATTAATTATTGTGTTTAATCATTTTATATTTTAAATTATGTTGTAACTTCTTTAAATTGTACATTATTAAAAATTTATTGTACTTTTTAGTAAGAGGTTTTTTAATTGGTTGTACAATGTGAATAAATTATTGTACTTTTAAGTAATGAGGTGTTTTAATAAGAGTATTAATTACACTATGCATTTCTCTCTCATTTGACCAATTTCAACAATTCAACTTTTCAACTTTAACCGTTTTTCTATTATATGTAGTATAGATGTGAATTATTATGTCTTTTTTTTTTAATCGGTGCAATACTTCAACTTAATTATTTGCAGCCTTACTATATATATTATATATTGTCTGAATCAAAATAACATATTAGTTGAAAATGTTGGTGATTTTAGTGTCATCAATCATTTTATGTAATGGTGATTTACCCGAGACCAAAAGGATTTCAAGTTAAGTTATAATACGAGTTCTGAGGTGTGGAGTACACGCTTGTATAAACTATTAACTTGATTTCAAGTACAATAATGGTAAAGGTTGTGAATGTATATCAAGGAGTAAAGACCTTGGATGTTTTCTATAGTGACAGAAATTGTTCGTCACAATAGTGTTGCATTGGTTCAAAAGATATGGTTATTCGTGTTAGTGACAGAAACTGGTCGTCGCTAATGGATATATGTCTTCAATGGGCTGCAGTTAGTGACAGTTTTAACTGTCGACTTTTCACCAATAGACACAACTTTTCCCTACAACTACCATTAATGTTTATTATATATAAACACAAGTTTGGTCTTTCATTATAACAAGATGAATAATCATAAGAACACATACATCAAATTTTTCATGTTTTGCTTCTTTCTTTTGCCTAGAATTTGAGTGTTGATTCTTGTTTTATCTCTATACAAATTTCTTGTAACCCAAGGCAATTAATAGGGTAGAAATATTGTATCAGGAAAGTGAACTATTACACGATTCAAGAATTTATCCGGGCAATCATTTGATTATCAAGACCCTAATACCAACAGAAAACACAAGTAATACAGAATGTAAGTGAGCCCTTTTTTACAAGCTTTTGCATATGGTGGAGTTAGAAATCAAAGGAGTGTTGTAACTAGTAGGGAGTTAATGCTGCATTGGCTAATGCAGCATCCTTTGGATTGGCATGCTCTGATATAGTAGGTTGAAAGATGCGTATGGAGATTTTGTATTAGTCCTGATAGAGGAAGGTTTCTAGCCAAGATTAGTAGAGATCCGTTGATCCTTTGTTGAACTGTTTAATACTAGTACTCTGTAACAGTATTAGGTTTACATATTTACATCTTTAAAAGTAGACTATTTTAAGTTTGGGTCCATATTATGTGATTTCTCTCCATAATACCAAAATTTGAAGATCATGTAGAGCAGAAATTGCATAAATTTTTCTAGAATCAATTGACTCATATATATGTTATATAAAACTTGAGCACTTATTATTCATCCTTTAAAAGTAAGAGTCGAAATTAAGCTGATAATATATGACAATTAGAACCCTGGTACACACTTGCAAGAATTATAATTAAAGCAGTCTCTGTCTGAATGCCTCGCACTAAGAGCAAAACTTTTTCAGTTGTTATTAATCAACTGATTAACGCGATACGATTAGGGATCTCATGGCTAACAAGTCTGTATGATTAGGCTACAGTTAGAAGTAATAGGAGTAACCTAATTTCTTTCAGTAGCTAGAAATAGGTACTTTCTGATGATTTTGTTCCAGTTGAATATTCGAGTTCGAAAAGCACATTTCTGAAGTAATTATAGACATGAAAAGTGCTTTCTCGAGATCGTTACATACACATCTTTCTATCAAAGATATCATATACTTCATAATCGTGGCTTCGAAGGGCAACCTGATTGGCCCATCAGTCTGCAACCCATACTCGTCTTCTGCCACTTTCAAGAGTTCTTGGAAGATGTCATTTTTTAGATAACCCAGTGGCATCACAAACCGGATTTCATCAGATGTGTACACTGCAAAGTGACCCTTATCAAAGCTTCTGGTTGGGTCAGCTCTTGGAGATGAGATCCGTTTTTGTCGTAGTGATGCCATTCTGATGAGTTTCTTGGGGCTTAACATTTTGTTGACAGGTTTACGAAATAGAAAGCAAGAGGGTTCCCCAATATGCAAGCTTTGTATTTGATTTGATTTCTGTTGGGAGAAGGTGGATGCACATTAGTTTATATATATACATAACAGATTTCAAATCTATAATAAGACTGAGGGGCAAAACAAGGTGATAGATGCACCATAATTGTCTGGTAAACCAAACTATTTAAAATTGTTGTCGGACAATTGTGTCACATATGGGGCCAAACAACTGGCGCACGCGATTAGAAGATACATATAAGCCACAGGTTGAGATAAATACAAATGTATTTAATGCCATAAAATAAAATTTTGTTAAGTATCGGTCATCATCACTTCGAGTCTGCACCACCTTATATGCTAATGAAATGTGAAAGTACTTTAGATCATTAACCTATAAAAGTTCATGAATTTAGTTCTGTCTTTGAGGCAAAGACATATGATTAGACATACCCAAAACAATTAATTTTGTTTCACCTATTAATCAACAGTTCATTAACGCCAGTTGGCAGGTTCTTCTGTTTGCAATCTTGTTGAGGTTTTTTGTGGCTGATCAAGTTGTGTGAAAGCAAAGGAAACTGTCATAAATTTAGCTTTTAGAGTTATATATGAAAAAAGTAGACAAAAACATGTGATTGATGCATGAATTTGTATTGTGGGCATATGGTAGTTGTTGAAAATCAATAACTTACATCTTGACACAAATCCAAGACCTATATACATTGATGTCGAGTGGTTTTGTCTCTTGCCAACTCTTGCATACAGCTAGCAATTAGAGTGACAGGCACAAGCCACCGATGCAAGATAATTTCATCAGGTTCGCCTAGTGCAATTGCGTCCATTGATCTGCAGTTCGGTTTCAGACCATTAACGTACAGAAAGGCATGTAACTATGTAAGTATAATTATTAGTACAAATTGCATGCTACAGCTCCAAACTATGTAAGGATAATTAGTACAGAGTGCGGACTGATCTTACATTCATTCGGTTTGCTTCCTCTAACAATATTTTGAGGTCTAAACTGTCAAATACACACATTTCAGAACCTATGCTGGCTGGTTTAATTTCATCGGTAAATAAGTATAAAAAAAGGTGCTATATATAAAGGAGAATCAAGTTACTCAAAGAACCTTTTTGCAGGAAAAGTGGACAAATTAAATGAATACTAATTTTCTTACAATTAACCATCATGCCAATTGACCTTTTTTTTTTTTTTTTTTTTTTTTGGTGAAAATGGAGAAATTTATATTAATCATCTACACATACAAAGCAACTATATTAGTCTGCTAAGACAACCCTTAACAGACTATGCCAATTGACATAGTTACTTGGAATTTGTAGCAACATTTTCTTGATTCATGCATGTCTCCCGGCTTCTAACTGGAAAAATATATATTGGCAATACAAATCTACCGTAAAGGATCTAGTTTTTATTAAATCACATGGTTTACATTCAAAAGAACTCAACGAAATCAATGCACCTTTTCTGTATTAATCATCGCATGGTACATCCCATTCAAGTAAATTTATAAGAGGATACACTGATGGTGACTGATGGTCGACAGGTAACAAACATTCTAAGTTTCTAACCAGAATATATTAATTTATACCCTTCTACATCAGTTCACCTTGAATATTGTGGCTCATAGCTACCACTTATATGATCCAGTTGTTCTATAGGACCCCATATGTCACTAAATAAACCTATTCTAATTAAAAAAGATACCAGAAACACATCCACGGTATACATGTCTCCCTTAACTTTATGCATCTATCACATGGCTTTGCCCCCGGGCCCTTTAGCTTCTACATTCCAAAAATTCATTAAAGATATACTTTGTATTGCCTTTGCGATTATATATATGTAATATGGTCGTGTATACACATGGTTTAAACTTTGATTACAACTAATAATTATATTGCAACTATATCTATTCGCGGTGAACTTATTTTGAAAACTGTCATAAAGAACATGCACACGCACTAAAGTTTACTTACACAAACTAAAGTTTACTTACACTTGACTTAATACATCTTATTTTTTCAAAACACTTAACTAGACATTTTTATTTACAAAGGTAACTAGACATTTGTTTATATACATGTTTACTATCCACATTAAGTAAATCAAATCAAAATCAATATTTACATCAAGGGTGAAATCATCAAAGAGTTGACTTTGATGCGTTGTCACATCAAAAATATTACCATATCTGAAAATATCCTAGGAAGATTTGATATAGATTTTGGAAAGAATTTTGCACAAGATCCAATTGAGATTTAGCTGTCAGGAACCTGAGGTACCCTTTGGTACAACGTGTGATACTCTTCGAAGGGTACCCTAGGAACTACGCATCTGATAGGTTTTTGGCTATAAATACAAGTCATTTGATCTCACTTAAACTCGTCCTTTGCACAAACAAATATGCGTATTCTTTCTTTCTTTACATTCTCAGTTCATAGTCATTACCATATACTTACATATTCATTTTAGTGATTTTATACTAACCCTCTCATTAGCAAAGAGATCATCATCATCATACAAGACTAAAAAGCTTCAAGTTTTGTTACTAGTCTTTATATTGTACATTGTATTATATATTGTTCATCATCATACACCATCATTGTATCAAACCAGCATAAACCTTTTAGAGTGATTGGTTAGCTTTTTATCCCTCAATATACATAGTGTGACGGGAGTAGTTAGCATTTAGCTTAGTGTCAGAAATATTGTATAAGCGACGTGTAAGGCTTTCTCCGCTGGATAAGGGAGCTTGTTGACTAGTGAAAGCATACTCTCGGGTTGGATACTTGGGGAGTGGAGTAGGGCAAGGATAGGAAGTCCTTTTAGGCCGAACCACTATAAATCCTCGTGTTGTGGTTTGATCTTTCTATCTTTACTTTACTTTATATCTTGCATTTACATTATTACTTGTTTGTCTGTAACTATACTTGTCGATTTCATATCAAAGTTTCGAAAGAAAAAAAACTTAAATCGGTAAAACTATTCAACCCCCCTTCTAGTTTTCCACAGTCATGTTGCAGTGAAGACCATAAATGAATTGTTCTGGCTTGATTCGAGTGGGTATTTTCTTTTTCTTTTGCATAGAGGATGGTTTTGTGGGATCCTAAAGCGCAAGAGGCTTTCTTAAGTCAATCTCTAAAAACTTCTCAACACTCCTTACCTCTTCATATCTCATCCCAAGAGTTTTGAGTAACTCAGATGCATTTGCACCACTCTTCTTCTTCAAGAGTGGAAGCATCATATCCTATTCCTTAACCACAAACAAGTCCCATTTGAACTCCCTATTAGTTTCATAGTTTGTATCATCATTTTTCATTATGATAGTTACACGAAGGGCTTGCTTCTGGAATGGATCTTGATGTCAGTTAAGATGCCTTCATTTCTTGTGAAGGTTATCTTTCTGTTGCACTCTTCCTAAAATTTTCTATTCTTCTCAGCCTTGGCTTTTATTTTTTCATGTGCAGCAGTCAGTTGTTTGTGTTGAATTTCCTTAACTTCTTGGGTATTCTTCATTGGTTGTTCAAAGGCCTGATCTTCTTTAGTGGCAACCTTTATAACTTCTCGTATTGATGCCAATTCTTTAGAGTTATGAAAATCCATATTAAAGACTCGGTCACCCGGAGTATCATCTAGCATTAGTTAGGTCGTAGTCTTATCAGTAAACGTTAAGTTATCGTATCACCATGGAGTTGGGTCGGGTCTTTACCCACTATTTTCCCGTTCCATAGCTTGTTAGGGGCGTGTCTTGTAAGAACTATAAATACCCTTTCATTCCAAGTGAAAGGGTTGGAGGTTTCACATTAAGCTAATACACATCTATTTCTCTCACTAGAAAACTCTCCCACTTCTTCCTTTCTCTCTCTATAAATTCGGCCTAAACCACAAGAACCATACATGTTTGATTTATGAGTAACTTACAATTGGTATCAAAAGCCATGGTTTGATCATTTAGATTGTGGGTGCTCTAATTTTTAGATTGTTTTTTGTGGTTTTTCTTTTGGTTCGTACACATAGGCAAGAAACATCATGGTTTGATCTTTGTTTGTGGTTAGAATCGTTAAAAGCTTGTACTTTTGTAGTTAGGATTCTTGTATGAGCCTTGTTTAGTGGCTGGTTAGCATATTTCATAAGGTTATTGGATAGTTTAGGTGATATTCGTAGTTTTTGAAGAATTTTTCTTGGTTGAGGTTTGACATTTTCTTGATTGCGTTTTGATCATTTCCTGATTGCGGTTTGTATCAAAGTGGGAAAATCAGAGCTGCATTTTGAGTATTTCCAACACTGCGTTGTGGTTGTTTTCTCAAAAGAGGAATAAAGACAAAACTGAGTGAGAGTAATGCTTGTACTTGTTTGAAAGTGACTCCTTTGACCTTTGCGGTTTGTGTGTTTGCTCATGCGGTTTGACTGTTGAGTTTTGACGTCTGCAGTTTGTGTTAAACTACGTTTTGGTCTTGTTGCGGTTTGCCTATTGAGTTTTGACTAAGACACTGCGTTTTATCTTTTTGCGGTTTGACATTGCGTTTTGCTCAAGACTATTACGTATTGGTATTGTGGTTTGTGTTATATTGCAGGTTGCGGGTTGGTAGTTGCGGTTTTCTAGTTGCGGTTTGAGTGTTGCATTTTGCCTCTGAAGACTCTGTGTTTTGATCACCTGCAGTTTGGTTCTGCGATATGCCTCTCCGTTTTGGTGTTGTGTTTTGCCATCTGAAGACCATTTTTCAAGATTAACTAAATGTTGTGTTGCCAAAATTATGTCTCACGGTTTATCTTTGATTTTGTAAAATCCCGCGAAAGATTATATTTCTCGGTTTAAATCATAGATTAAAATCTCGTGTAAAGTTTACATCATGTCTACCGTTTCTGAAGACATTCAAGCTGTCGGGTCCGATACCTGCCCTCCTATGCTTGATAGGACGGATTATGAATCATGGGCACAATGAATTCGATTATATTGCTTGGGTAAGGAAAATGGCATCAACATTCTTCGATCTATTGATGAAGGACCTTTTCAGATGGGCACTACCAGAGACACAATCTCTACTGCGGATGATGGAACCGTCACTCTTGGAATGGACAGACCACGTACTTACAATGATCTTGATGAGAATGAAAAGAAGCGTTATGATGCAGATATAAGAGCTTCCAATATTGTGCTTCAAGGGCTTCCCAAAGACATCTACAAACTCATCTACCACAACACTAAATCCAAAGCAGTGTGGGATAATGTTAAAAATGATTCTTGCTGGCTCTGAATTGAGCAAAGAAGATCGAGAATCACAGTTGTATGATGAGTTTGAACATTTCCAGATGAAACCGCGTGAGAACATCAATGAATACTATGTTAGATTCCACAAGCTTGTCAATGACATGAGGATCACCAAGATGAAAAGGCCAAAAATTCAACTCAACTCCAAGTTTGTGAAAAACATGACACCCGAGTGGGATAGGTTTGTAACAGCAGTTAAGCTTAACAAAGGTTTGAGAGACACAAACTATGAACAGCTGTATGCATACCTACAACAACATCAAAAGCATGATGCCTATGATCGTCTGATTATGGAAAGGTTCAATCCAACAACAACAAATGATCCACTTGCCTTTGTTTTGAATGTTTAGCCTGTCACCCAATCATCACAAACTCAAGTTTATCAGTACCCATCCTCTTCACAGAATCAGACACTTTTGCCTCATTCAGGATACACTCCAACTGATAAGATGATTGAAAATCTCTCCAACCAAGTCGCCTTACTTGCTCAACAATTCAGAGCAGCCCTACCTCAAACCAACAACCAACTTCAAACTTTATCAAATCTACACAATCAAGAAACTATGAAGGATGGAAGGGTTGTGGTTCAGAATGTTCAAGGGCAACAGCATATGAACCAAAGAAACTTTGCTCTTGGAAATGGTGCGGTTGGTGTTGGTGGTGCACAAAACAGAGGTGGGAATGCTATGCCAGGAAAATCAAAGCGAATCAAGTGCTACAACTGTGGTGGGGGTAGGATACATTGCAAGAAACTGCACTCAGCCAAAGCGTCCACAGAAATCAGATTACTTCAAGGATAAGATGTTGTTGATGCAAGCTCAAGAGAATGGTGCTGTGTTGGATGAAGAAGAGCTATTGTTTCTAGCTGGAGAAGGGACAAACACTTTTGATGCTGATGTTGATGACCAACCAGTTTATGATATGGCACAGAATGATCCCAATATCTTTCAAGTCGATGACTGTGATGCCTTCGACTCAGATGTTGATGATGAACTCACTGCTCAAACCATATGACCGGAGATCGCTCACGGCTCAAAATTTTCGTGAATAAGTTTATTAGGACAGTTAGAATTGGGAACGACCATTTTGGGGAAATTATGGGTTACGGAGATTATGTTTTTGGTGACAATGTAATTTCCAGGGTATACTACGTGGAAGGACTTGTTCTCTGTTGGGCAATTATGTGATTTTGATCTCGAAGTGGCTTTCAGAAAACACACATGCTTCGTCAGACTCTTTTCTCTAAAGGTAGTGAAGTGAGCCGAAGGAGAGGCTAGATGGAATTAAGCTCGACTTGATGGTACTGATCTTCTTAAAGGCTCTCGTGGCACTAATCTATACACCATCTCTATTGAAGACATGATGCGGTCCTCTCCTATTTGTTTATTGTCAAAAGCCTCAAAGAACAAATCTTGGTTATGGAACCGTTGTTTAAATCACTTGAACTTTGGTACCATCAATGATCTTGCTCGAAAGGACCTTGTGCGCGGTCTACCCAGATTAAAATTCGAAAAATATCATCTTTCTTCGGCTTGCCAACTGGGCAAAAGCAAAAAGTATGCTCACAAACCCAAAACTGTTAACACCATCATGGAAGTTCTTCATACCCTTTACATGGATCTATGCGGACCAATGAGAGTGCATAGTATATATGGGGAGAAATATGTTCTTGTTGTGGTAGACGACTATTCTCGGTTTACATGGGTGAAGTTTTTGAGAACCAAGGACAAAACTCCAGAGGTTATTATCAAACTGATCAAAAAATTACAAGTCAGACTCAACAAAACCGTCAGATTCATCCGCACAGATAATGGAAATGAGTTTGTAAACAAACAACTCATTCAATTTTATGAGAGCATTAGCATCAGTCACCAGAAAAGTGTTCCACGTACTCCTCAGCAGAACGGCGTTGTTGAAAGATGAAATCGTACTCTTGTGGAAGTTGCACGAACCATGCTAATATTCTCTAAGGCTCTGATGTTTCTTTGGGCGGAAGCTATTGCTACTGATTATTACACCTAAAACCGATCCTTGATACATACTCTACACAACAAAACTCCATATGAGCTGATACATAACAAGAAACCAGATCTCTCTTTTCTACGTGTGTTTGGTGCTCTATGTTATCCAACAAATGACAGTGAATATCTTGGAAAGTTAAAGGCTAAAGCAGACATTGGATTCTTCGTTGGGTATGCACCAGATCGTAAGGGATACCGAATCTACAATAGACGAACCCGAAAAATTATGGAAACCATTCACGTGACATTCGATGAGCTGACTGAGCAACCGGCTCCTAGTCACACTAGTTCCGGTTCCACACCTAATTTTTTGACACATGGGCCAATTAGTTCAGGTCTTGTACAATATCCCACTCATCCAGTTCCGTATGTACCCCCTTCAGATGAAGATTTGAAGATCTTATTTGATCCGATGTTTGATAAATATTTTGAGTCACCAACTGGTGATACTCTGATATTACCGGCTGCAGCAGCTCTGGTTCCAAACAATTCCAATGGCTCACCTGTGTCTACCTCTATAGGTCAAGATGCTCCTTCTGCAAGTCAGTCACCATCATCATCAAATCTTCAATCTCCTTCGGTACATGAAAGCACTGCAGTAGAAAATTCTTTAGAAGTGAATCCTTTGCTCCTCCTGAAGATGCTCCATTTGAGAACATATTTGCTCTTGAATCCCATTCTGAGGCATCTTCTTCAGGGGATCTAAACACGGATACCTTAGTTCCCTACCCACAACCACATGAACATCTCAGAAAATGGACCAATGATCATTAGATTGATAAAAATATTGGGAATCCTTCTCGTCCTGTATCCACACGAAAGCAACTTGCCACTGATGCCTTGTGGTTCTTTTATAATTCCTTACTATCCAAAGTCGAACCAAAAGATTTCAAGACCGTTATTTCTGAGGCATCTTCTTCAGGGGATCTAAACACGGCTACCTCAGTTCCCTACCCTCAACCACATGAACATCTGTTGGAATCACTCCTAAACCATAATCAAGTGTTAGTAATTAATATGTAATAGTTAGCTTTATTATGGCCTTTATGTTTGTTATTAGCCTTAAGCTTATGTAGAAGGCCCATGAGCTTAGGCCAAGCCCATTTAAGAAAGGATGGAAACTAGGAGTGTTGCCCTAGCTTTCCTCCTATAAATACTCTTGTAAACCCTCATTTGAGGGTTGGTTGTTCAAGTTATTCTCTCTTTCACATACCTACGCATAACCATCCTTAATATTGTGTGTGTGTGTTTGGTTTGCTTGTTCAATCGCCTTATCTCTTTCTATATTACTTGTGTTGGCAATCTAAGAAGCAGGACATGATGCTATTTCACAAGAAGCTTGGCTAAAAGATTCCCTATGTCAGATACACAAAGCTTTTGATCCAAAGAGCACTTGGACTTAATCCCGATATTCCACAGAGGCTCAATGACCCAGACAATCACGATATGTTGACTGAACCTACACTATCAGTCAGAATCAAGGAATTGTCAACAAAGAAACAGGGTGCTGTATTACCTGATCACCTTCTGACTAAAGAACTTAAGAAGCTTGAAACGTACAAAAGGTATCTAGTAGCAGTAAGAGAAGGCAAAGTTGGTCATCTTGATGAAAAACCTTCAGGAACTCCTACTCGGAGAACCAGAAGAGGAAGTGCTGGAAGTGCAGTAAGTTCTGAAAGTCATAGGAAGTTTCCCAAGAGGAATCCTCCTCGTAAAAGGACTGTTCCCTCTAAGGAAGCTACTCCCATCCCAATCCCTAAACCCGAACCGCAAAGAAAGCTTTTGGACGAAAGCTCTGAAGGTACTGAATCAGAAGAAGAGATTACATACTCTGAAACTGCAAAGGATGACACTCCATTAGTACCGAAACCTCCTAGTCCTCCAGATGAACATGGCAAAGGGAAGACTCCAGCGCTTGTGCCGTATGATCAATGCTTAAGCTCAGAAAGTGATGAAGAGCAACTGGATCAATCCTACAGGAAGAAGTTTAAACTCGTTAGACACCTTCAAAAAGCTGAAGAATTTGCAAAAGATCAAATGGGTGGACCCGGAGGATCAAGTGGTGCTGCCCACTCTTCACCAGGTCCTGATGTGGTTAATCAACCCGATAAGGGATCTGGTGCCACCACTCTTTTACAACAACAAAAGCTTGTGGAGGATACTATCGAATATGACTTTGAGAAATCAGAAAAGGATAAGACTGAGAAAGAGAAAACTGATGAAGAAGCTAAGGCTCAGAAGGAAGAAAAGGCTAAATCTGGACAAGATGACGAAGAGAATTATGATGATTATCTTCTCAACAGTCCAACTCGTTCCAAGGAGGATACTTCTGCACCTCCTAAGGACCCCGAGTCTCCTCATGTCTCCTCCTCATCAGATTCTTCATCTCATTCCTCACCACCACCATCAAAGAGATCAACCAAATCAACATCCAAATCTGTGAAGAAACCACCTCGATCTTGGATTTCTCAGACTCATGAAAGAATTGTGAAAGCTGTCAAACAAGTTAGAAAGAAGGACATGCTCCACAGAAAACTGAATTGGTATGCTGACCAAATACAGTACTTACATGATGAGAATGACAAGATGCAGAAAGAAAGGGAATTTATTCAGAAGTTCATGAAAAGTCATCGTCAAGAGGAACTGAACAAAATGATCGAAGGTTACACTAACAAGTACCTTCAAGATATCGTTCCTAAAGTCACAAAGGAGATGTTTACCAAACAACTATATCCGAATCTTATGCAGATAGCCAAGCAAACTATAAGATCAACACCTTTAACCGTCACAATCAATCCATCTGATCCTGTAGTTTTCTCGGATAATGAATTGGTGGCCAAGCTCATCACACAAATGTCTAAAAGATCTGGGACATTTAATTCTGATGAAGGTAAGCTGTTTCAAGCATTGTTGGACTACCAACTCAAAGAAGCATGTAGATTCGAAGCCAAAAAGTCTAAACGTCCTAGAGACGATGAAGACAAGGATCAGGATAAGCATGATAAAGCTAAATGTCAGAAGAAGTCTGGTGAATCATCTTCTATGTTACCTCCTCTCCAACGGACTCCTACTCAACAAAGGTCTCCTCCTCGTTCTTCTACAGATAAACCTCAGGACGATTCCGAGTTACCACCCCTGACTCAGAAAACCGGTGATTACTTTGAGTATATGGGTGGTGACGATGAAGAGGTCCTTGAGCCCCTACAACAACCCACCTCTCCCAAACAAGTTCAGAAACCAGCATCATCATCTAGGCCTTCGAAAAAGAAGAAGAAGAAGACGCCTCAGACTGACGTCGTATCTTGGCTAGATGACGACAAAACTGAAGAATTTGAATGGTTCTCTACTCTTGTTAATAACACTCCCTACCCTGAAGAAGGTCAGAATTTGGTAGACGGTTCTACATTGGAGCATGCAAAACTTTTGCAAGAAAAGTTCCATGTGAAGAAAATGACGAAATCTGAGTTGAAGCGAATCAAGAATGAAGCGTTTCAACTTCTAAAATACAGCTCTGAAAGTGCCCTCGAGGTCGAATATCACCTTGACAACATTGCTCGAGCTATGTCTAACAACATGGATTGGCTCAACCCGGAAGCAAACATTGACTTCACAAAAAGGGACAACCCTCCATACTACACCGATTGGACCAAACCTCTACCGACCATTGGCCAACCAGATGAACCACGGATTCCCTTCCGATATTTCTTCAACAGAGACCTGGAATTTCTTCTCCATGGTGGCGATGGTTCAAGGAAATATGCTACATCCTTGACACTTCCGTTCCCTGCAGCTAACTACTCAAACTGCATTGCCATTGAGGAACGTGCCAATCACTTGTTCTCCAACACATGCAGAACGCCGAGATGCATTGTATGGGATTCATCACTGGCCAGAACGCCGACGAATCTACTACAGAAGCTGTCAGGTTCAGAAGTCACAACATGCAGTGTTTAGTACTAAAGACATCGTTGCCATCCAACATGTTGGTCTTTCATCCAAATGGGACTACACCTTTCTCAAGAAAATTGTGGTCAAATGACAGGATGAAAGGGATTATGCATTCTATAAAGCTGACTTTGAGAATTTGTCTCTCAACGATATTGAAGACGTACCTTGCCAAAGTACAGGGTCGCATGAGACAATTTTCAACCGAAATACAACGTGAATTCATCAAGTCACTGCTCATTTTCATCAGACGCATAGTTATAAAAGAACGTGTTGAAGATCTCCAGCTTGCCGTTGAATCATATCATACACGTGTCAACTTCACTCCACCACAGCTTGATCTTCCCGATATCAACCAGCTATCACAATTAACGCTCATCAGCAAACCGTTTGGTGTCGTTTATCGCAGTGAACTTCGTCGCAATTGCTTGATGGCGTGTAATGATCTTCACAAATTTGGAGATCATACTCTGAAGATGGTTAGGGACGGATTAGCTTATCGATTGAAGGATATACGTGAAAACATTGGGAACCCTAAGCGATGGAATTCTCAGGATCGGAGGAATGTGAGAAGGATCATCACCATGATTGATGAACGGTTGTTCAGAAGGGATCAGTTCAGACGATTGGAGAGCTTTGTTGGTGGACCTAGGATAAACATCACCGGCTATCAACGCCCTGTTCGCACTCCTGGCGATATCACTGCACTTCCTGGTACCCCTTGAATTGTTTCTTTCATTATAAATTTGGATGTGTGATTAAATATGTTTATGGCTTGTGCACACATAACAGTGTACAACCCGTAATTGTCAAGAAAGGACCCTGTGGTACGCTTCAGTGCCACAATCCTTATAAAAGGAGCGAAAGCTTCTTACTTTTGAGTAAAACCTATCAAACCTTTCATTATTCAAGGTTTTGCTCAAAAGAACAAGTACTTCCCCATATGATTTTCAAAACCTCAACCGTTTATATCACTTGTTGAGGGGGAGTATTTGAATTAAAACTTTGTTCACAAATTGTTCATAGTGGTCATCTTCCCGCAACACTCAAAATGGTCATATTTATTCTCAACCGTTCAAAAATAACATTTACATATGCCATTTTTGAGGGGGAGAAAATTGTGTGATAAGAAATTTGTTGTGCAAAATGCAAATGAATCTGTGTACTTCAGACTTAACCAACGAATTGACGGTACTAAACTGTTAGTAACTCGAAAAGACTTGTCCTGGACGGGTAATAATTTCAAGCTAGTTCGCTAGTAATGTAAACGTGTCTCGCAAAGGACTTGTCCAAGTAGAATGTACCATTCGAGAAACTCTTGGTAGACATGAACTCTGACGGGTATGACAACCTTTCGAGGATTGTCTACACCTTCAAGGTAGTTATTAGAGCTAGTTGTCACCTAAAAGCTGACAATGTAACTCTTTAACTATGCAACGTAACCGTGTCTCGCGGGGGATTGTCTATCTCCAGTGGATCAATTCAAAATGTGCGCGCTCTTTCCTTACTGTGCATTTAACCGTTAAAACTCTTAAGCACATGTGGAGGGGGAGCATTTATGCAAAATCTTATCTTCACAGTGATTCAAAACGTTTTTCAGTCATAAACACTGTGAGAGATTTCATTTTCAGTGGTACAAAATGGTTTTATGGCAACATAGGTTAGTCATGGAGTTATAAGGTGACTAAGGTTAGGAATAACCGTCCTATGATCCGCCAGAGCCGGAGGGATCTACCCAAGGACATCACAAATAGTTAGTACTTAGAAGTCCTTAGGTATGATTGTAAAAAAGGAGAAAATGAGAATCGGAGAAAGAAGGAGTTGAAGAATCAAAAAGAAATGCAAAGAAAAGGGTGAAAAGAAATAGCCCTCCAGATTATTCAACTTAGGGCAGACACCGGGTTCAATTCATATGCTACTGGTTGTCACTTAGTGACACCGGTATTGAAGATTAAAAGTCGTCATGGACCCAGTGACGCATGCACTAAACCTTCTTAGCCACTCAGGTTTCTCTCAACAGAAGCTTGTTTCATTCTCACAGGGAACCCTACGTAAACTATTGGCTTTCTCTTAGAGATTGCTGGTATTGAAGAAGGAGACCCTCTCCCTTGTCTCCGCTCAGGAAAACCAAAACGCACTATTGAGTCTAGAGCCACGAGATTCATCAAAAGATCTCTTAGGAACACTTAACATTTTATCACTTGACGATCACCAAATAAGATTATCAGTGGTTCATATCGAGTCCTTCACAGATCTTAGCAATCTGTCTAGAACATTTATGAGAGGTTCACAACTGTGATCCTCAGTGATTGAATGGAAACTCCTGCTAGGGTCAACATCAAACAGCCCTGACAGCAGGTCACTTCGGTAACTCCCCGTAGATTACGCGGAGTGTGTCTCAAATGGTCTACAGTCGTGAGGTGATGCTTCGGTGTACCTCAGCGACTCATCTGAACTGTAGATGTACTTCGGTACATCGCGTTATCTCACTTGTGGGACTCCAGTTCAGGAACGGCCCTTTGTAAGAATTAGAGTTGTGTTTTCACACTATTCTGTTAACACTCTCGAAGTTCAAACTTGTAAGTGCCGGAACCTGCTTATAACTAACCGTTTGAAATGTTTTCTTCTTATGGAAGCTCCGGAGCAGGATGATCGTGCTGATTCTTCTCATGCTCACGCTAACATCATCACTAATGGAAGTTCTATTCAAAAGCAACACAACCATCAGACTGATTCTTCGTCAAACCAAAGAATCTACAAAGTTAAAGACTTAGAGAACTTCATCAGTATTGATTTCCAACGTCAAAGAGCATGTGAGCATGTTGAAGAATGACGTAGAGACACTGGAGCAGCGAAGCAGACCTGAGGCAGACTGATGCAGACTACAACATACTATCACTTTCACCACAAAGAACAATGATCAAAGAACAAAGTTAAAGATGACGTCAAAGCATAACTGTTCAAAGATAACTATCTCTCTACACTGGGGAGATTGTTCGAATCAAGGCAATTCCTCTCAAAAGAAAGAAGAATGTCAGAAGACGTCAGAGCTACTATTACATCAACGCCTTCACCGTTCATCACCAACACTTGAGGGGGAGATTGTTGGAATCACTCCTAAACCATAATCAAGTGTTAGTAATTAATATGTAATAGTTAGCTTTATTATGGCCTTTATGTTTGTTATTAGCCTTAAGCTTATGTAGAAGGCCCATGAGCTTAGGCCCAAGCCCATTTAAGAAAGGATGGAAACTAGGAGTGTTGCCCTAGCTTTCCTCCTATAAATACTCTTGTAAACCCTCATTTGAGGGTTGGTTGTTCAAGTTATTCTCTCTTTCACATACCTACGCATAACCGTCCTTAATATTGTGTGTGTGTGTTTGGTTTGCTTGTTCAATCGCCTTATCTCTTTCTATATTACTTGTGTTTGTAAAACTAGTGACCTAACAACATCTCCGAAAATGGACCAATGATCATCCGATTGATAACATTATTGGGAATCCTTCTCGTCTGGTATCTACACAAAAGCAACTTGCCACCCGTTGCCTTGTGGTGCTTTTATAATTCCTTACTATCAAAATTTGAACCCAAAGATTTCAAGACTACTATTTCTGAGGATTGTTGGTTTAATGGAATGCAAGAAAAAATTCACGAGTTTGACCGACTTGAAGTATGGGAATTAGTACCACCTCCAGACTGTGCAATGATTATTGCTTTCAAGTGGATCTATAAGGTGAAACTTGATGAACATGGTGATGTTGTGACGTTCTGAAAATTAAGGCACAACTTATTACTAAGGGATATCATCAAGAGGAAGGCATAGACTTTGAGGAGTCATTCGCACCGGTTGCTCGAATAGAGGCTATTAGAATCTTTCTCACTAATGTTGCCAGCAAGAACATGATAGTCTACCAAATGGATGTGAAGACTGCTTTTCTAAACGGCGAGTTGAAAGAAGTAGTCTATGTCAGTCAACCAGAAGGATTTGTGGATCCCGATCATCCTACACATGTCTATTGTCTGAAAAAGGCTCTTTATGGCCTAAAGCAGGCACCTAGGCCATGGTACGACACGTTCTCAAAGTTCCTACTGGCAAACGGATTCTACAAAGGTGCTGTTGACCCTACGTTATTCACTCGGAAAACAGGCAAACATTTACTTCATGTTCAAATTTATGTTGATGATATCATATTTGCCTCAATCGATCAAATGTAATGTGACCATTTCTCAAATGAGATGAGTTCTAAATTTCAAATGTCTATGATGGGACAAATATCGTTTTTCCTAGGATTACAAATTTCTCAAAGTCCCGGAGGCATTTTTATAAATCAATCTAAATATGCTAATGAAATTTTAAATAAATTTGGATTTGATTCTAGTGACCCTGTTGGCACTCCCATGGTGGAGAGAAAAAAACTGGATGAGGACCTCTCTGGGATCCCGGTTAAACAAACTAAGTTCCGTAGTATGATTGGATCCTTAATGTATCTCACTACTGGTAGACAATATATTCTTTTCGTTGTATGCATGTGTGCTAGGTATTAGACTAAGCCTAACAAAAAGCACCTTGAACCAGTAAAACAGGTCTTTTGGTATCTCCAATGAACCATTAATATGGGACTCTGGTATCAGAAGGACACCGCCATGGGACTCTAGTATGTGATAAGCCCAAGGGATTGATTTCGTTCACTAGGGGAATAGAAATTCTAGAAAGAGATATATGACGAGAAGGTGGGGTTGAGGGAGATTCTTTTTAGTCTTTTTTATGTTTTTAAGAAAGCAAGGGTAAATATCTCGGGGTATAAGATTGGGGGGGTGGTACTTCTACCGATTTCTACTACTTTTACTAATTGATAATCTAATTAACTAATGGATAGATTATGGTAATTGAAGTGTGCTTGTATGATGATTAAAGATGTGTTTACTTAGATGCTATTACTCCCTAGTTATCTCTTATTGGTCAGTTGAATTGTCACTTCCTTTATCTTAATTGGTGCTTTGTATTCCATTTGGTCATAGGGTGGTGCTAAATACCTTAGTTCTATGAATTGCAACTCTCCTCTAGGCTACCCAGGATCGGTAAGTACAATGGTATCTCCCCCGAATACTCTACTATCCTAAAGCTACAATTCACGCAATAGACACAACGAATGGCCTAAGTGCACTCAAAGGTTTTTTTGCTATTTAGGACATTCAAGCTCGCAACAATGAAAGAAGAATCCAATTTTCCTTATTCTAGTGTCTACCAATTAAGACAAGAGACAACCTAACAATAATTAATAACTAGGTTTCATAGATCTAAGCAAACACAAGAATAATTTAGCTACTCATGTTAAATAAGAAAGCATACACACATACAATTGAACATGGGGTAGACATAATGATAAATTGGATAAACAAACTTATCTTGTGATGTAAAATAGGGTATGGGACCCTAGACTAATGTCCAAGTTTGACTACAACTGTATTAGGGTTTGCTCTCCAAAGTTCTACCTCTTCAAATGCAGAAAAATCGAACTATATATATCGCGACGGCATCACCTTTTGCTAGTGACGCCGTCAGGTCGCCGTCATTAGGGTTTCGTCTGGGCCAAGTCATCGTTGGGACGACGTCAGTTTATGAGTGTGATGTCGTCTGAGTCTTGGTTATCAGTCTTCATGAAGGACGTCGTCAGTTTATCAGTCTTCATGAAGGACGTCGTCAGTTTATCAGTCTTCATGAAGGACGTCATCTGAGTCTTGGTTCTTGGGCGTCTGGTGTAGAATTTGTGAGTGACTCCTTCCAGAGTTTAGGCGTGACGCCGTCAGACTTTAGAACCAGAATTTCTGCTGAGCCGTCTCCTGCACTTTTGATCAAGTCTTTTATAAAGGGGCGGTGTCGCCCTTTGGTTGGGACGTTGTCAGGCTTGCTGGAGTGCCATTGATCTTAACTTTGCTATTTTCTTCATGTTTTCGCTCCTTTTCGTCCAAATATGCTTCATTCCAGCATTTTACTTCCAAAAGACCTAAAATGTGAAAGAACGATTTTGAGTAATAACGGATATAAAATGTGTCGATTTAGCGCTTAATTGACCCCCTAAAAATGTATGTTTTAAATCCTTATCAAATATCCCTACACTTGGAATTTGCTTGTCCTCAAGCAAATGTGCTTTTGGCCAATCAATTTATAAGTTAGGGGGCATGAAGCATTGGTTTAAGATAGTCTACAACAAGTACAAGCGCCACAATAGTAATAACAAGCATGGAAATTATATACTAGCACCTCACAATTGGTGTTTGGAGTCTCTCATCTCTCGGGTTTATATAAAATATAATATGAATGGAAATGGAAGATAAACACTCATTACCTGGCATAGTAAATAGATTACCATAGGCTTGAGAATATATCAAACCTTCACCGCTTTGGCGTAAGCACCTAGGAATAACTATCTAAGAGGTCTTTACAAGGGTTGTAACATTAGGCTTAGGGTAGGGAAGTAAAGGGTTTTGTTGGGTAGGGGATATTTAGTGGTGGCAAGTCAAAAATCTTATGTTACAAGCATGTAAAGCGTGGCGTTGCTAAGCCAAGACTCGACTCACTAACACTAGTTAACTTGAAACAAAACACAAACATGAACTTAAAAACATAAACATAAATGATAGATGTAGGATGGTAGCCTTTTTTTCCATCAAATCTTTTTCGATTTTTCTTTTTTTCGATTTTTTTTCATACCTTTTTACTCTACCATCCTCTACGATAACATCAAAATATATGGGATTTATAGGAGCATCCCTACACTTGAGTTTTTATTTAACTAACACTAATTGACCCGATTTGAAAAGATCAAAACACTTGGAGTATTTAATTACGTAGACAAAGGGAATTTGAATTTATTGTTCTTTCCCATTACTCCATAAAATATTAATTTAACCCATGAGTCTCAATCATCCCAAAACTGTATACAAAAGATATGACTCGACTTAGCAACCATGCAAGTAACTAGATAATTGAACTAAGGGTTTAGTAATGATAACAATAATGCACTAAAGATGGGTGCATACAAGGAAGGCTAAGGCGATTTGGGTGTACATTTGGGGGTGGATTGTAAGCAATGCTCTTCATTGATATTCTGGAGACCGGATCATCACGAGAACTGCGAAAAGGATAGGCTCTGAGGGGTTAACTAGGGGTATCGTGTACTAAAGATGAGTACATCGCAAGGGTGTGGGGAAAATTACTCAACCGACGTGGAAGAGGTAATTATATTACAGGTTTAAAACAAGGGTTATCCTAATGCCTTTTATCATTTAGTTAATCCTAACTACACAAGTGTAGTCTCACTAGCGATCTCGGAATGCATCACAAAACAAGGTTTATAATCTATTATACTACCGGTACACTCACTAAGCATTAAAGATGAATGCTTTTATTCCTAAAGATCTAGGGGCGAACCTTACATTTTTGGAGTTGAATTTGAGTGGTATACGGTTTGTGTGCTAGTCATATAATTCCTATCCATGAGACGCTTTATTAAGACTAAATTTTAGCTCATAAATGTCATAAAAAATTTTAAATTTGGTGCTAAAATTGCCCTAACAAATATTTCTCCTAGTTTATTACACAAATTACCAAGGACACAACAAATAATCAAGTGAGTGAATAGTTTCTAAGTTCCCATTTTATTTTCCCTGCCTACACGTAAACTGAACATTGTCTCCAATGTTCCCCAAAAGTATCAAAGCTATGATAAAGGAAGGTAAGTTAAAAGAGAAAGAAACTAATACTCCCCTGATTAGCTCGGTAGGATATGTATGAAGTCGCGGTTAAATCCTCTTCCAAGAAGAATGTATAAGTAATAAGCTTCTTACAATATGTGTTTCTTCTTCTTTTCCAATATTACCTGCACACTTATAAGAAAACAAACGAAAGCTTCGCGTAAAATTGGCGGTAAAACTATATATGACACACATCTAAACTAGAAAGCAAGTAAGATATAATGCTTGTGGAATGGATGTTTGTAGTTTTTCTGGAAAATTAAGAATTGGGAATTTCTAAAAATTACAAGTTACACAGAAAACGAAACTGATATTCTGTTTCTACATTGCCTGACGACGTCAGGTGTTAATCCAGATGTCGTCAGGTTGTCCTGACAAAAAGTGGTCTGCTGCGTTTTTCTAGAAACATTACCTCATTAAAACCTGGAAAAATTTCTGCAAAACATCCATTATGACTTGATATAAGCATTTGACTCTAACAAACACACACATATATATACAATTTCAATTATTGTTAATCTCATGTTCATGTTCTTAAAAACTTATGTGATCTTCCCTATATTTATCTTTTTGTAAAATACCTTTATATGCAATTAAGACGAAGTTAAAAACAAAATAAAGCATTTTCACAAAGTCTAACATGATAATAACCAACAATGAAAAGGATATATAAACACATAAATTGAAAAACAAAACAAGCAAACAATTAAGCATGAGTTGCCTCCCACGAAGCGCTTTTCTTTATTTATGAGTCTTGTAGTTAGACTCAAAGTCGTGCTCCTACGTGATTTCTTTACCATCATCTTCTTCCTCATGACAATCTCTATTGGGGTTTTCCATAGCATAGTTTTGCCCTATTGTGCATCTTTCTAAGAAGTCATCTTGCCCCCATTTGGTTCTATATTTCGGCCCTAGTTTCACACATTCTTTATAGAATCCAAATATCTTACTCATCACATAGTCTACTCCTCCCCTCTTATCCTCCTCATTCCTCATTCCTATAGTAGACTGATAGCTTAAGTTCCTTCTCATTATTGGATAGTGATGAGAATTTCTCAATCTTAAATGGCATTTGGTAGGCAATTTCATCGGTCTCATCCTTTAATCTAACTATCCCTAACGACGGATCATAAGTCATCCTGGAGCTATCTATGAAAGGCTTTCCTAGAACTGCATCGGACAAGCTAGGATATATAGCCGTACTAATATCTTCCACAATCACGAAATCCGTTAGGTACGTGAAGCTACCTACATAGATGGGCAATCCCTTAATTCTACCAAAGAAATTACATCTTACTCTAGGATCATTGGGGTCTTGCCTATTTGGGATAGGTTTTTTCATCACCTAATTATAGTACGTGCTAGTCATGATGTTTATTGAGGACTTGCAATCAATGTAGGCATGTGCCATGAAAAGATGTCCTATGTAACACGGTATGTTGAGGTTTCTAGGATTCCCAAAGGTGATTCGTGGGCATCTCTTAGTATAAAAAGGACGAAGGTAGCGCACTAGGTGTGGGTGGTATGAAAGTTCCTCAACCGTAGGGAATTTATTGAAGTGTTCATCACCTACTTCATCTACTTCATTGGTTGTTTCATCCTTAGGAGTCTCACTAACCTCAAGCACCGTCTCATGGTTTGCTTCATTGTTATTCCTATTTGGTCTCACTAGGGTGATTGCATTGACGAAGTAAACATGCTTAGATGAAGACGGGTCCCTAGTTTCATTGCCTAACTGTGAGTGAGCGGAGTACTTGCTTGGGTCCTTAATCTTTACAAGGGAAGCTTTTTCGGAGGAGTGAGTCGAGATGGCATTAACCTTTTCGGTGGTTGTCCTATAATGATTGGGAATGGCTTTCAAGAGGTTATGTATCTTCCTATCCATCTCGACTTGTCGTTGGTTAAAGCGGTCCGAAAGCTTGGCTATTTGGGCCTCTTGGGATGTTACGAGGTGTCGCGTCATCCTTTTTAAGTTGTGTTGACTAGGGGCATGAGGGCTTAAATTGTGTTGTTAGGGCCATGGGGAGTCGTTAGAGGTGAATTATTTGGTTTGACTCCAATTATACTCGGGTTTGCCCCTCTATGCCTCCTTGTCTTCGTTGTAAGTCCTAGGTCCGGGTGTTGTGGGGAATCTTCCTCTCATTCCATTGGGACGCGAGGATGCGTAGTCCACAGAAGCTTGTTCGGGGAGTCTCATGCAATTACGAGTGTCATGGGAACCACTACATAACTCACACAAGGAAGAGACATTGTTCACTTTGCGTGAAGGCTTAGGAGTTTCATAGGAACTTCTTAGGAATTTGACTTGATCTTCAAGTTCGAGCATCCTACGATTGGAAGTTTGTGAGTCAATGGGAGGCAAAGAGATTTCCTTGACAGTTTTGGGCAACTCACAAGGGTCATTCCAACATTCGTTGTCATAGATGTCAAGGTCCTCTATTGTACCCCACGACTCTTCCGCGGTAAGTTCATTAAGCTTACCACCGACCGCTTGGTCGATGGTTTGCCTAGTGGAGGGATTGACATGATCGTAAAAGATTTGGACTTGAAGCCAAAAATCAATGCCGTGATGAGGGACTTTATGGAGCAAGTCCTTGAATCGAGTCTACGCCTCTTAGAGAGTTTCGCCTTGACGTTGTTGGAACATAAAGATGTCATTCCTTAGCTTGGTAGTTCTCCCCGGTGGGAAAAATTGGGCGAGGAAACGAGTGGTGAGATCATCCCAACTTGAGATGGATCCTGTGGGAAGTCGCTCAAGACAAATACTAGCTTGGTCCTGTAAAGAGAATTAGAAGAGACGCAAGCGCGTGGTCTCCCGTGTGGTAGCATCAAGGTCAATGGAGTCAACGATTTTTAGGAAATGCTTGAGATGCTGATTAAGATCTTCGGAACGAAGTCCATGGAATGCACATCTGTTTTGCACCAACCGGATGGTGTCGGATCGAAAGGCCTTAGTTTGAGCTTAAAGTGAGAGCTCAATGGTGTTCCTATAGCCTTGATGGCTCGGTCTAGAGTATTCACCAAGAGTACAGCCTCTTGGCGGCTCATGTGGTGGTTGATTGAGTGGAAGTGGTTGATGTGGTGGTGGATCGTTGTTGGGTGGGTTATCACCTTCCATGATGAAAAGTAACGAGGCTACTAACAAAAACACGAAGAATGGGGATAGACTACAAGAAAGCTAATGAAAAAGAGAAAAAAAAAGCTCACTTGATAGGAATCAAGCGAATAGACCTAAACGAGATAGAAATCTAACTAGCTATTCTATTCCCCAGCAGCGGCGCCAAAAACTTGATGCGTGGGTTCGGGGTCGAGAAAACCTCCTTTTCTGCGAGCAAGTTTTTCAACCCTCTAGGCAACGAACCTAATCGTTGTAGTGTAGTATGTGATAAGCCCATGGGATGGATTTCATTCTCAGGGAAATAGAAATGCTAGAAAGAGATATATGACGAGAAGGAGGGGTTGAGGGAGATTTGTGGAAAACTAAAAAGGGGGATTGAATAGTTTTACTGATTTTAATTTAAGTTTCAAAGATTTAGATTCGATCTTATGTGAATTCGTATGGATGGATAGATAGTATAAAACAATAAGTAAAGTAAAGGATAGAAAGTAGCGACATAAGTGATTTATAGTGGTTCGGCTACAAGGACACTTTCCTTGCCCTACTTCATTCCCCGAGTACCCCACTCGAGAGTTCAAGCACTATGTCAACAAGCTCCTTCAATACAGTGGAGAAGCCTCACAACGTCGCTTACACTTTTTCCGGTACAAAGCTACATACCGAGTTCTTCCACGAGGTAAAACCAAACCTTTACACAACAACTATGTGAAATATTAATTACAAGATCTTGCTACAGAAATCTTGTGGATGGACAAATCAATCAAGGACCTTTTGCTTGGATGACTTGTAGTATAGCGTGATCTCGCCTTTGAGAAAGACCTATATGAGAATCACAATAAAAGATAGAAGAACTACTAGAATGATCAAATGATCAGAGGTTAGGAGAGTGAGATAATATATGTGAGAGTTGTAAGAAGAAGGGTGAGTAACAATGAAGAAATGGCTCACTATTTATAGGCATAAAAAGCCTTCTGTCCCACGGTTCCGGCGGATCCCTCACTTGGGGGATCCGGCCAGTGCAAAACTAAGGATCCGACATTCTGGGTTATACCAGTCCGGATTTTGGGTTGCAAACCGGGTTATGGGTTATGGGTATGAGCCATTTGTCATGGACTTTGGGTCATGGGTACCCAACAAGATACAATGTATCTAGACAATGGTTCATGGTTCTTGGGTCATGGGTCATGTAAATTGGGTCATGGGTCATGGATAATACCCAACATAATTTCATGCATGATGTCATGTAATGGGTCATGAGTTATGGATTAGCTCCATGGGTATGGGTCATGGGTCTTGGATATTACCCATCCTATTACATAAACTATTACAACATTTTATGTGAATGACTAAATGTATATACTTTACAAAAATAACATGTATTCAAGACGTACATCTAATCTTAAGTTTTACTCATCATAACTTTATGTTTTGTCATCAACAAAACATAACGAGGTCGCTAAATATGAATAAACGTTTTTACGATTTATTTGTATTAACAATCTCCCCCTTTTTGTTGATGACAAAATATAAAGTTATGATGAGTAAAACTTAAGATTAGATGTACGTTTTGAAAGTATATGTAAGTTGTACTTTTTCTCCCCCTTTTTGTCGAAACAAAAAGTGAGCCTAGTGAAGAAATAAATTGTAGAATAAAAATAAGTATGATCTACAAAGTACTAACTCCTCCTTGACGGTAGCTCCCCCTAGAATTGGGCGTCAAGTGAGAAAATATAATACCTACAAAAAAAGATTTAGTATTAACCTATAATATAATCTTGTATAATACGAGAAACAAGATAGAAGGCCAAGGTACGTAAACAAAGCCTTGTAATAAAATAACAAAATGTAGTGGTATATATGCCACATACAAATCTAAAACTATGAACAAGGATTGTTCTTTAAAATGACTCAAAAGAAAAGAAACAAAATAGAGAAAAAAATTATTATCATTCCTTCCATGCTTGTATATGGGTTAATTATGGAAGTTTTGGTGAGTGATAATGTTGATGCGATCAAGGATATGGTTTAGTATGAACCGCATCTCGTCCCTTATTTCCATTGAGAGATCCCTAGTGGATTGACAATGTTCACAAGAGAGATGGTGAGGGAGGTTTTGGTGGATGGTTTCCAGGTAGGTTTGATTTGTGGAGTGCGGAATAAGTGGTGGAAATGTTGGAAAATATGGATCAAAGTCCATGATGTTGGTGAGTGGTGGTGGATAAGAACCTAGATTTTCTTGTAAGGTGATGGGAGGTAGATGTGGTGATGTTTCAAGCCCTTTGTAGAATGTATTTGGAGATTTTGGAGGTGTTAAAAAGACTAGTTTTTTTGGGTTTAAGTTGGAGGCTAGTTGGGTAGTTTTTTATGGTTGAAATGGAGCGGGTGGTGGACTAGACACGGGTAGTGGAATGTTTTTTAGAGTCTTAAGGAGTTCCGCTAGGGTGATTTGGGTGTCAATTTGAGACTCGTTAGGTGAATGTGGTGATAAGCTTGTGGGAGATGATGGAGGTGCTATATTGTAGTCATTTGGTGGAGAATGAGTAGTTGGTGATGGGCTTTTTGACAAGTGTTTAGCTAAGCAACAAGGCCGGATGCTAATCCGTGCGGTTCTCCTAGATTTGGTTGGTGGTGGTACGATGGAAGGTGGTAGGATGAAGTTTTGGATCTCTTGAAAAGGGTTGTTTTCACTAGATGGTTCATCAATGTTTGAGGATCTTTTGGGTGACATGATGATGATTGTTTGTGAGGTTGAAAGTGATGGATATGCAAGCATTTTAGAACCTTATTTATAAAGCAAATAATGCATTGCAACGAATGCTAAAACCAAAATGTGGACTATAATCTAATGATTAGATATGAATTTAAGGCATTTGATCATGAGAACACAAGCATTAAGTAACATATTCATTAGTGACAAAGCTAAAATGTTGAAATTATGAAACTTTCTAGCCAAAGTGAGAAAAATAAGAGAAAATTGTGGCTACTGTGGCATTGTTCCCATGGATCCGACCCTTTAGGGATCCGTCCAGCGTAAATGTTGGGATCCGTGGAACTGGTGTTCTCAGGCAGCTGAAAAGTTTGCTTTTGGAAATAATAGTGCCTAGTGTGTGCCTATATGAAAACCATGTGGATATGCGGTTATCTCGACTACTTTTAAAGAGTAAAAATAAACAAAGAAGTGAAAAAGCATATATATATTTACGTGAGATAACCCGAGCGCTCCTTAATTCATTTTTGCTTAACTGAATGTACCCGAAAACGCATATTAGTTATGTATTCACTTTAGCATTCAAAAGACATGAGATGCAATGAAAAAGGTTTTTACTTTGTATGAAAGAAAATGTTTGTCCTAGACGTGAGAGTGATTTAAGGAAAATGATACGGGGAGAAATATCTTTTTAGAAAATATTTCAAAGAATTTCTTGTATAGAAGAAATTATCTTGAGTTTTGAAAATAAATCCCCATATTGTTTGTGAGTTGTGTGAAATAGAGATCCTAGACTCAGAAAAGAAGATAAGTTAAACGTTTACGTACCTTGTAGAATGAAAATATTTCACGACGATTGTTCCATAATACCAAGACCTAGACGAAGCAAGTTGAATTGTTCTCGCTTCAACGGTTTAGTGAGAACGTCGGCTATGTTGTCTTCGGATGACACTTTCTCAATTGAAATGTTCCCCTTTTGAACATTGTCTCTTAAGAAGTGATGATGGATCTTTATATGCTTGGTACGAGAATGCAACACCGTATTTTTGCTTAGATCAATAGCACCTTTGTTGTCACATGAAATGGCAATGTCACTAAAGATGGATGTCGTAGTCAACTAACGCTTGTTTCATCCATAGTGCTTGTTGGCATGCTTTGTCGGCGCAGATATATTCAGCTTCGGTTGTTGATATGGCCAATGTTGTTTGCTTCTTTGAGAACCAAGATGTTAAACAACACCCCATGAAAGTGCAAACACCGTTTGTACTTTTTCGGTCAACATAATCACTTGCATGGTTAGAATCCGCATATACAATAGTTTCTACCCCCTTCCCCTTTAGATACCATAATCCCAATTGAGTAGTACCCTTAATAGATCTAAATATTCTTTTGACGGCTTCTAGGTGTGAAGTTTTAGGGTCTTCTTGAAACCTAGCACAAAGACATACACTAAACATGATATCCGGCCGCCTAGCCATAAGGTAGAGAAGACTACCAATCATGCCACGGTATTTGGTGTTATCAACGGATTCACCGTCTTCATCTTTGGAGAGTTTGGTATCGGATGACATTGGTGTTCTTATTAGTTTTGACTATTCTAATCTGAATTTCTTTAGCATTTCTTTTATGTATTTGGATTGATTAAAGAAGATACCATCTTCTATTTGTTTGCTTTGTAGACCAAGAAAGAAACTTAATTCTCCCACCATACTCATTTCAAACTCATCATGCATGATTCTTGAGATATCATCACACATGTCTTGACAAGTCGATCCGAGTATAATATCGTCCAGGTATATTTGAACAATAATTATTTGTGAGTCATTTTTCTTTGTGAAAAGTGTATTGTCAACTAACCCCATGGTATAGTCTTTTTTGATTAAAAATGATTTGAGTCTATTATACCAAGCCTTTGGGGCTTGTTTAAGACTGTAGAGAGCTTTCTTTAGTTTGTACACGTGATTAGGTTTTTCGAAATCGATAAAGCCTGGAGGTTGAGCTACATAAACTTCTTCATTAATAAAACCATTTAGAAAGGCACTTTTAACATCTATTTGAAAAAGCTTAAGATCATGAGCACACGCATAAGCAAGAAGTATTCTTATAGACTCTAATCTAGCTACGGGAGCATAGGTCTCATCAAAGTCTATGCCTTCTTGTTGGTTATATCCTTGAGCAACAAGTCTAGCTTTATTTCTAGACACGACACCGTTCACATCTAATTTGTTTGTATATACCTATTTAGTTCTGATTATGGTTTATGTTAGTGCAAATATTACGATATTTAATCTATTACAGTCTCGTTTGTTTTGATTGATGACAAACATGTAACTTGTAATACATAACGTAAAATGTACAAGTTACTTGTTATTACATTTGTCTCAATATACATTCAACACCTCTCGATGTCTCAAGTCCTCGTATGTTACAACACAGGTTCGTACATGTTTGTTATGTGGCATTATGATCAAACCCATTAACAAATCATATAGAATGTTTAAAATACGTTTAAAGTCACTAAGTATTTTAATAGGTTAACCATTCTATTTAGAACCTCATTTTACATTTTGCATTCACAAGTATTTCAAAAGGTAACTAGACCTTTTATTAACTAGTTACATAATACATTTTACAAGTTTACTTTGATAAACATTTTAATCTAAATACATGTTACATCATGGCATGCATCATCTTTGAAATCCTTGGAAGATCTCTTGAATATATTGGTTAGATTGACACTCAATATATCAAATGTGATCTTAGTAAGATTTGGTAATATATTGGAAAGATTTGAAGAAAGATTTTTTAGATTTTATGTCAGGCACCCACGGTACCAAATTGCATAAAGGACGGACCCCTTTAAAGGGATCCTTGGTCCGTGGACGCTCCTGTCCACTTTTGGCTAAAATAGAAGCCCATTGTTTTCCCATTTCTTCACCACTGTAAAGCACATCTTCTCCACCTTCTTGCATACATTTAGATCAATCATTAACAATGTAGTAACACACATTAAACACCCTAATGATCATGATCATAATGCTTCTAACATTCATCTTTGTTGTAAGCATACTCTTTGATCAACCAAGGAAATCTTGGAGATCTAGCCATCCCCACTCACCACAACTTGAAGATCTATCACAAGAAGTTTAGGGAACTTGTGATCTTCATCATGAAGGCTTCCTATCAATGGAAGTTCATTTAGAAGTAGTTATTCATATCCATTAGACATTTGTGTCATGGATCATTAGTGTAAACATCATTGCATCATAACAACACTTTCACCAAACTAGATTAGATGGTTTATGTGTTTGTGCCATAAAACACAAGGTTTATTATGTTGGGCCATAAAACATATCGGGAGTGGTTGTACCCTTGTAAAAGAACTCGACATCTAGCTTAGTGTCGGACATATTGTATAGGCGACGTTAGGTTGGTTCTACCTCGAACTAGAACCCGATATTTAGCTTTGTACCGGAAAAAGTGTAAGCGACAATTGTAAGGTTTTCTCCGCCGAGAAGGGAGCTTGTTGATTTAGTGAAGTAACTCTCGAGTTGGGTACTCGGGGAGTGGAGTAGGGCGGAAAGGAGATCCGTGACCGAACCACTATAAATCCTCGTGTTCGGTTTGCACTTTCCTTTCTTTATCTCTTTACTTTTATACTTGCACTATACTATTATTTGTGATGTGGTTTGATGTTCATGATTGTGTGACAACTTTGTTTACCATGCTTTATATTAGTCACAAACAATAATTGGTACTTTCATATTATAACAAGCTTCATAAGCGATTTGATACTAAAGATCTAAAGTTTTTAAACGGTAACGTATTCACCCCCCCCCCTCTACGTTTCCACAATTTGGTTTTTAGGTGGAGGGACAAGTGTCCAAACATTGTTAGAAACAAATTTATTTAACTCTTCTTGCACAGCCATTACCCAACTTTCATATTTTATGGCTTCTCGAGTGTTTTTAGGTTCTATGGTTGAGACAAAACAAAATAGACTACTTTGGTTTTGAACTTGAGATCTTAAGGTTCTTTCATTTAACTTTCCTATAACCTTTTCTACGGGATGATCTTTAGACTCTTTAATATTGATGATTTCATTATTTAATGGTTCATCTTCTTTATTTATATTTTCTTTGATTTCTAGGACTTCACTTTCAATTAACTCGTCATTGACAAGAGATAGGGTAGTTTTAGGTGGACTCTCATCAAATTTTATGTTTAAAGATTCTTCAACTTTCATGGTTTCTTTATTTAATATTATGTATGCTTTACTATTAGGAGAATATCCTAGGAAGATGCCTTCGGTTGATTTAGAATCGAATTTAGTTAAATAATATTTAGTATTAAGTATGAAACATTTACTACCAAAGACTATAAAGTGTTCTAACGAAGGCTTTTTGCCTCGTAGTAACTCGTATGGAGTTTTTCCTATGAATGGTCTAATTAGGACTCGTTTTAGTATATAGGTTGATGTGTCGACAGCATTGCATCAAAATGTTTGAGGAATAGATTGCTCATTAATCATGGTGCGACTCATTTCTTGTAGGGTTCTACTTTTCCTTTCAACTACCCCATTTGATTGTGGAGTGCGAGGAGCCGAGAAATTATGGGTAATACCATTAGCATCACAAAAAGCTCTGAATTGCACTTCATTAACAAATTCCCGACCATGATCCGTTCTAATTGACACAATAGGACTTCCTAGTTGTCTTTGGATTTTCTTACTTAATATTTCAAAGTAATCTAACGTTTCAGTTTTATTCTTTAAAAATTTAGTCCATGTATACCTAGAGTAATCATCCATTATAACCAAAGTGTAGAAGTTACCTCCGTAACTTTGAATAGCGGATGGACCAAATAAATCCATATGTAGTAATTCTAGACACTTAGTAGTAGAAATCATATTTTTAGCTTTATGACTAGCATGGACTTGTTTTCCTATGTTACAAGCATCACAAAAATGATATTCGTATTTTAGTTTAGGTAGGTTTCTTACTAGTTTTTTGGATGATAGCGATTGAAGAAGTTGCATATTGGCGTAACCCAATCTTCGAGGCCATAACGTCGAAGTATCATCCATAGATGTAAGGCAAAGCTTGTCTTTTGGTTCATTTCTGATTTTTAATGACATAGACTCCATGTTTTCAAATGCCTCTTCTTATAGTAATACCATTTTTCAATATTTTAATACCAGTTTCACTAAAAAGTACGTTGCACTTTTTATCACATATTTCACCTATACTTAGTAGATTAAAGTTTAGGTTTTCTACGTGACATACATCGTTAATGGTTAAGGATTTGTGAGAGATTGTACCTTTACCGATGATTTTGCTCTTGCTATATTCGAACACCACATTTCCTCCATTGAAGGGTTCGTATGTGGAGAACAATTCTTTATTATATGCCTTGTGCACCCGCTATCCTTGATCCATTCGTCCGTATCCAAGTCAACCTTTAGGCACACCTAAGAAAACAATTAACCCAAAAGTTTGGTCCCCATTTGTTCATGGGTCCATTGGTGTTATACATTTCATTCATATGAGGCATATACGAAAAAGGTGAGAAAGCATTCCAAGGTGTAAAGTTTTGAAATGGAAAACCATTTTGTGCATTAGGATTCCATCCCATTTGATGGTGGTTACTTCTAGGATAGACATTTTTTGGTCTTCTTATATTTGTGTTCGGTTTAGAAAACGATGAACCTTTGTTTTTCATAAAACTTTGATTTTGTTTTAGGGGAGGTGGTTGTTTGACATTTCTAATAGTAACATGGGTTGGTTTCTTTTTGTTAACAATAACAAATTCGGTTCTAGAGGACGTGGTTGCATGATTTTTACTGTTTACTGGTACAGACCCATGGATCCCTAAATTTACAATAGAAGGTTCCCTTTTCAAGGGATCCGTGGCTACAGTAGCCTGTTTTCAATTGCTTTAACGAATTGTGTTTCTTTAATCTCGCTAGCTGACACAATGTGTTCCTGAATACCTAAGCGCTTTTGATTATTACCTGTTTTAACACTATCAAGTGTTTTATCAAGAGTATTAGTACTTATTCAAGCAATCTTAGAATCAAGATGATCAACTAACGTTTGAAGTTCTACACAAAGCTTGCATTCACTATCTACTTCTTTTCTCTTTTCTAATCTCTTTAATTTATCTTTTAGTTCAAGAACTTCCTTTTCTAACCGTTCATTTTTGTTCTTCAACATCTTGTTTTTGTTAATTACTTTTAGACTAATTTTTCAAAGCTTATCATATTCAAGATGTAAGGATTCATCATCTAACGATGAACTACTATAATATAGAGAGGCGGAACATACCTCGTTGGAGTCTTTTACCATGAGACAAATTTCTTCGTTCTCCTCCTCACTCATTCCCCACGAGCCACTTACGAACGCATTTTGTTCGTCACGTTTGGGACACTCACTAATGAAGTAATTAGCATCCCCGCATTTGAAACACTTACGTTCGTCCTTCATTTTCTTGTCGTCTTTGCCTTTCCGCAACCCTTTCTTGTCGTCATAAGGTTGCTTGACATATCTTCCTTTTCTCTGAAAGAACTTCTTGAAGTCCCGTACCGCCATTGCAAACTCTTCGTCATCACTTTCCGAAGATGAGGTTTCTTCATCGCTTGAGACTTTATTGGCCTTTAAGGCAAGAGATTTTTGCTTCTCTTTCTTTTCCTTTGAAACTTCGGAGTCTTTAGCGAGGACGAGCTCATAGACTTTAAGGATGCCTATGAGTTCATCGAGAGTGACGATTGACAAGTCTTTGGATTCTTCGATGGTCGTCACCTTCGGTCTCCACTTTGATGGAAGCGCCCTTAAAAATCTCCTGACATGATTACGACTAGAAAAAGACTCATCAAGTGCTTGTAATGAAGTAATAATAGTATTAAAGTTAGCAAAAGAATTATCTATACTATCATCATCCAATATTGAAAATTGTTCATATTGTTGAACAAATTTGTTGTTTTTAACTTGTTGATTTCTTTGGTGTGTTACAACCAAAGAATTCCAAATTTCTTCAGCGGTTTTATGCATAGAAATTCTTTCAAATTCCTTTTTAGGTAAGGCATTGTATAAAACCATTTTTGCCTCACTATTTTTGGAAAGCTTTTTCTTTTGGTCGTTGGTGAGACGATCATGAGAAATGTTTACTTTGTTGCCGGTTTTATCATCTTTTGTAGAAGCTTGAAAATCACCTTCAACAATAATATACCAAAGATCAATATCTTTTTATTTCACATAAGTTTCAAATCTATTTTTCCAATAAATAAAACCATTAGTTTCAAGTAGTGGAGGTCGTTGCATAGATTGACCTTCTCTATAATTTTCAAAACTCATTGTGATTGAAAAGTTTTTAAAATACAATTTACTTTAAAACTTTTGTAAACCTTACTCTTGATGGGAATTGTGGAAAACTAGAAGGGGGAGGGTTGAATAGGTTTACCGATTTTAATTTAAGTTTCAAAGATTTAGATTCAATCTTATGTTAATTCGTATGGATGGATAGATAGTATAAAACAATAAGCAAAGTAAATAATGGAAGTAAGTAAAGTAAAGGATAGAAAGTAGCGACACAAGTGATTTATAGTGGTTCGACTACAAGGACACCTTCCTTGCCGTACTTCACTCCCCGAGTACCCGACTCGAGAGTTCAAGCACTATGTCAACAGGCTCCTTCAACACGGCGGAGAAGCCTCACAACGTCGCTTACACTTTTTCCGGCACAAAGCTAAATACCGAGTTCTTCCACGAGGTAGAACCAAACCTTTACACAACAACTATGTGAAATATGAATTACAAGATCTTGCTACAGAAATCTTGTGGATGGACAAATCAATCAAGGACTGTTTGCTTGGATGACTTGTAGTATAGCGTGATCTCGCCTTTGAGAAGGACCTATATGAGAATCACAACAAAAGATAGAAGAACTACTAGAATGATCAAATGATCAGAGGTTAGGAGAGTAAGATAATATATGAGAGAGTTGAAGAAGAAGGGTGAGTAACAATGAAGAAATGTCTCACTATTTATAGGCACAAAAAGCCTTCTGTCCCACGGTTCCCGCGGATCCCTCACTTGGGGGATCCGGCCAGTGCAAAACTAAGGATCCGGCAGTCTGGGTTATACCAGTCCAGATTTTGGGTTGCAAACCGGGTTATAGGTTATGGGTATGAGCCATGGGTCATGGACTTTGGGTCATGGGTACCTAACACGATACAATGTATCTAGACAATGGGTCATGGTTCTTGGGTCATAGGTCATGGACATTGGGTCATGGGTCATGGATAATACCCAACATGATTTCATGCATGATGTCATGCAATGGGTCGTGGGTTATGGATTAGCTCCATGGGTATGGGTCATGGGTCTTGGATATTACCCATTATATTACATAAACTATTACAACAAATACATTATTACAATATTTTATGTGAATGACCAAATGTATATACTTTACAAAAATAACATGTATTCTTATAATTTTACTTATGATAACTTTATATTTGTTATCAACAAAACATAACGAGATCGCTAAATATGAATAAACGTTTTTATGGTTTATTTGTATTAACAAGATTCTTTTTAGTCTTTTTTATTTTTTTTAGAAAGCAAGGGTAAATATCTCGGGGTATAAGATTGGGGGGTGGTACTTATACCGATTTCTACTTCTTTTACTAATTACTAATCTAATTAACTAATGGATAGATTATGCTAATTGAAGTGTGCTCTTTTGATGATTAAAGATGTTTTTACTTAGATGCTATTACTCCATACTTATCTTTTATTGGACGGTTGAATTGTCACTTCATTTATCTTAATTGGTGCGTTGTATTCTGTTTGGTCGTAGGGTGGTGCCTAATTCCCTAGTTCTAAGAATTGCAACTCTCCTCTAGACTACCCATGATCGGAAAGTACAATGGTATCTCCCCTGAATACTCTACTATCCTAAACCTACAATGAACGCAATAAACACAAAGAATGGCCTAAGTGCACTCAAAGGCTTGTTTGCTATTTAGGACGTTCAAGCTTGCAACAATGAAAGAAGAAGCCAGTTTTCCTTAATCTAGCGTCTAACAATTAAGACAAGAGACAACCTAACAATAATTAATAACTAGGTTTCACAGATATAAGCAAACACAAGAATAATTTAGCTACTCATGTTAACAAAGCAAGCATACACACATACAATTGAACATGGGGTAGGCATAATGATAAATTAGATAAACAAACTTATCTTGTGATGTAAAATAGGGTATGGGACCCTAGACTACTGTCTAAGTTGGACTAAAACTATATTAGGGTTTGCTCTCCAAAGTTCTACCTCTTCAAATACATAAAAATCAAATTCTATATATAGATTTACAATCGTGACGGCGTCACCTTTTGCTAGTGACGATGTCAGGTCGCTGTCACTAGGGTTTTGTCTGGGCCAAGTCATCATTGGGACGACGTCAGTTTATGAGTGTGACGCAGTCAGTCTTCATGAAGGACGTCGTCTGAGTCTTGGTTCTTGGGCGTCTGGTGTAGAATTTGTGAGTGACGCCTTCCAGAGTTTAAGCGTGACGCCGTCAGGCTTTAGAACCAGAGTTTCCGTTGAGCCATCGTGTGCACTTTTGATCAAGTCTTCTATTAAGGGACGGCGTCTCCCTTTGGTTAGGACGCCGTCAGGTGTGCTGAAGTGCCTTTGATCTTGACTTTGCCATTTTCTTTATGTTTTCGCTCCTTTTCATCCAAATATGCTTCATTCCAGCATTTTGCTTCCAAAAGACCTAAAATATGAAAAAATAATTATTTTAAGTAATAACGGATATAAAATGTGTCGATTTAGGGCTTAATTGACCCCCTAAATACGTATGTTTTAAATCCTTATCATGGAACAAGTTGAGAACGGTGTGATTGAACTTTACTTTGTACGGACTGAGTACCAGCTGGCGGATATCTTCACTAAAGCTCTTCCCAGAGAACAATTTCAATTTATTCTCCCACGACTTGGTATGAAGAGTCTGAAGCCAGAAACACTCAAACGTCTGCAGGAAGAAAATGAGGAGTAATAGAGTTGCTTCGTGTATCACTTGTACATATTTAAAACCAAAAAGAAAAATAGAAAAATATAAAACCTGCAAAAACTATAAAAATCAGAAAAATAGAAAATACCAAAAATAGTTTTTCAAGGCATGTCTTCTGGTATCGATAACATTTACGGTCTTAGAAATGACATTCAATAATGACACGGGTTTTTAAATGAAGTTCGAGCATAAGTTCAAAAAGTTTTTCAAAACATGCCTATATGGCTTGCTATTATTTCAGTTATGCAACCCGCTCTTCAAAATGAGGAAAGCACGTCGCCAAAAAGACGGTTGTTCCTATACAAATATATTTCCGTCTATGATTCTTCAGGAGAATATTTGTGTGCCACTTGGTGGTAATGTGTTATTTGAAAATCAATCAGACTTATTTTATTGAAAATCAATCGGACTTAAATTTTTCATAAAATTTGTCACTCAATCAATGACTCAGGTCATCGATTGAGGGGGAGAGTGATTTCTTCAAATTCCATATTTTCAAATTTTATCATCAAACGAGTCTCATTGTACATTATAAGTAGTGAATAAATATTCAAATGTTATGTGTCAGAATATGAATATGTGTCAAAATATGAATTTTTCATGAGTTTCTCGTTAAACTCCAAATCATTTATAAACTCATCATACCTGACACTAACATTCTCCCTCATAGATTGAGGGGGAGCATTGTAATGTTCCATTATCAGTACATATTAAATCAGACTACATTTTCTCCCAAATTTTCTAAGGAGAACTTCTTAGCTACTTTCAAACCTCAAACTCAGTTGACCCCTGAACAAGTATTTTGGAAGTTAGACATGGAAAAGCAAAAGGCCAAAGAACTTGTAATAAAAAAAATCCTCCCCTAATGAGATTACTGGCTGCAACGATGTACCCACCTAATATACCCATGCATTTAGTTCCCCGAAATCTTCCTACAGAATGTAAAACGTTAATTAGCATTTATGTAATTTATCAACTATTTACTGATTTTGATAAAACATGTAAGAAGAGAATTACACCATCAGCTATTACTGAAGGGGAAAGGGCGTTTGTACAAATGAAACGGTGGTATCTAACTGAGGTTATTCCATTCTTTGAACTAGTCAAAGAACATTTTGAGAGCATTTAAAAAGCTCTAGAAACTGAAGTCAAAGAAATGAAAGATGTGTTTAAAGATATGGAAAACATGGTTAAACAAAATGCGATAGAGCTTAAAACTTATGAGATTGAGAGGAAGAATATTCACATCACCAATGAGAAGTTGATTGCTAGATGTATTGCCCAGGATGTGTATTATACTGCAACTGATTCTATTCTCAAGCCTATGGTAATCTATGTACTAGGACCGGTTAATGAGTGTTTATCTTCCATTTCCTATATTGTTATATTTCATTTATACACCTGAGAGAGATGTGAGTATCCAAACACCCCATGTGAGGTGCTAGTATGTAATTTCCGTGCTTGTTATGACTTTTGCGGGGCTTATATGTGTTGTGGACCGTTTTGAATTAATGCTGAATGACCCCTAACTTATAAATTAATTGGCTAAAAGCACATTTGCTTGAGGACAAGCAAATAACAAGTGTAGGGATATTTGATAAGGTTTTAAAAGGTACCATTTTGAGGGGTCGTTTAATTCCTTATTTGATCACTTTTGTATCCGTTATTGCTTAATATCGTTCCTTTTCACTTTTTAGGTCTCGTGAAGGCAAAATGCTGGAATGGCACTTATTTGGACAGAAAGGCGCGAATATATGAAGAAAATGGCCAAATTCGAAATCAGACACTCACAGTCGCTGAATGTAGAAGGCGACGGCGTCAGGTTCTATTTGCGACGCCGTCGGAGAATTATTGTGACGGGTCAGAACGCAAAACTCATGTTTTCAAGAGACGGCGTCTAGTTGTGAAAGAGTAGGCCGTCGCTACTCAGACGGCCTAGATGCGATCCAGACGACGTCAGAAGCTGAAGAGGACGGCGTCACGGACATAAGGTGACGCCGTCGCAAGGTTAACGTGGCCAAGACGAAACCCTAATGGCGGCGACACGACGGCGTCACTAAACATAAGGTGACGCCGTCGCAATTGTAATCTTATATATAGAATCCGAATTTTTCAGTCTTTGTGTGGAGAGTCTTTGGAGTAAAAACCTAAAACCGAACCTAAGGTGTCTTGTACAGTATTTTAGGGTTTTTAACCCTATCTTACACCAAGATAAGTCTTTGCTTCATTAATTCAATTATGTCTTTGATTATTTGTGTGTATGCTTGCATGTTCTCCATGTCCGGCTAATTTATTTGTGTGTTTGCTTAGGAAGTATGAAACTTAATTATTGAATATTGATTGGTTGTTTCTTATCTTAGTTGACTAATGATCTAGTAATGCGATAGGTCATTCGTTGTGTACTTAATGCTTGATTCATCTTTGTGAACCTTAGAGTATGATTACCTGAGTGATTGTAGGCTAAAACATCCGAAGAGTGCCTTAGAGTAGGAGTCTATAATCTCTACGTGGATTTGTAGACAAGACCCTTTGGTAAGTTCAAAGAGTTAGGGAGAAACGCATACCCTACAACTTTAGAAACACAACGCAACTAGGAATAAGACGTGACACTCAACCATCAATAGGAGATAATTAAGGAGTAATACAAACTAAGTAAACACATCTTTAAACTATCATACGAGCACACATTAATTAGACATAGACTCCCACAACCTTAGTTTAGATAATTAGATAATAGTAGAGTAATCGGTAGAAATACCAACCCCCCAAATCCAATACCCGAGATTCGTACCTTTCCATTTTCATAAAATATAAAAAGATAAAAAAAAATAATCTTCCTCAACCTTAACCTTAGCGTAGTAACTCCCTACTAGCATTCCTATTCCCCTAGAGAAGGATATCAATACCCGTGGCTTACCCTAATTACTACACTACAACGATTAGGTTCACTGCCTAGGGTGTTATAAAACTTGCTCGAAGAAAAGGAAGTTTCCTTGACCCCGAACGACGCGTGTAGCGTTATCAAGTTTTTGGCGCCGCTGCCGGGGAATAGAATAGCTAGTTAGTAGTCCACCTCGTTTAGGTTTCTTTGCTTGATTCCTATCAAGTAAACTTTTTTCTCATTTTTAGATTTCTCTTAGTCTATCCCCCTTCTTCGTAACCTTTGTTCGTAACCCCATCACTCTTCATCATGGAGAATGATAACCAACCACCACTTAATAACCCAACACAAAAAATTTCAATGTCACTCACAACCCAACCCAATAACCAACACAACCGTCGAAGCTGATATGTGAGTAGAAACACCGACCTTCAGGATTTGCAGAAAATATTTGATAGTACAATTAGGGAAGCTGTTGAGAAAGTAGTCAGCGCTGCTATAGTTGGCTCAATGATTAGCAGTAATTTGGAAAATGGCATGATAAACAACAACGTGGATGTGGAAAATAGTGCTTACTTCAATCTTTACCCCACTAAGGATGAAGTTGCGTACCATAAATACATAATCAATAATCCACGATCACCCATCATTAGGATATGCCCAAAGATTAGGAGAGGAAATCCCTGGAATCTAAAAATCCCTTGTATGATCGGATATAGGAGTGTCGACCACGCTTACATAGATACGGAATCCCCCATTAACGTAATGTCATCTGCTGTCTACAATGACATTATGAATGAGCGACTCAATATTAGGAGAGACCCTAAGTATCCGGGAGGAGTTTGCAACTTTGTGGGAAGAGTCAAGGACGTGCATGTCTTTATAGGAAATTTCACCTACCTAGTTGATTTTATGGTTCTAGAAGATGTAGGATGCGTCATTGACTATAGTTTATCCCAAGTAGTGCTAGGGAAACCGTTTGTTGAAACATCTAGAATGAGCCATAATAAGCATGAGGGAACGGTTAGGTTTAAGGAAGGAACCGATGAGATCACCTATAGGATGCCTTGGAAAACAACTGAGTATGGCCACTTGTCCATTTATGATCGAGACAACATCAAAGCTTTTGAGGACAAAAGCAAGGAAGATGTTGAAAAAGGTTATAAATTCATGTGGGAAAGAAGGAGGCATTATTATAAGGATTGCTTGACTTTAGGGCCTAGATATAGAGTCGATGAAGATTTTGTCAACATGATAGAATTCTCATTGAGGATGCGTGAGGAAACGTAGGAGCATGACTACGAGTCTAGCTACAAGACTCTTAAATAAAGAAAAGCGCTTCGTGGGAGGCAACCCATGCTTAATTGTTTGCTTGTTAGTGTCATATATCTTTTATTAATTGTTTATCCTCATGTTTAAATTTGTAAAAATGCTTTATTTTGTTTTTAACTTCGTCTTAATTACATATAAAGGTATTTTACATAAGGGATAAGTGTAGGGAGGATTACACACGTTTTCAAAAGAAACGTAAACATGAGAATAACAATTAACTAAAAGATATATATGTTTGTTTGTTTGAGTCAAATGCTTGTATCGAGTCATAATGAATGTTTTGCAGAAATTTTTCCAGATTCTAAAGATGTAAATTTTCCAGAAATTTTTTCCAGAAAATCGCAGACCAGTTTTTGTCAGGATAACCTGACGGCGTCAGGATTGCAACCTGACGGCGTCAGGAAGGAGTAAAAACATCAGATTACTTTTTCTCGTTTTCTGAGCTACTTATAAATTTTTGGAATTTTCCAGGTCTTAATTTTCTTAGAAATTCTGTAAACATTCATTCCACAAGCATTATATCCTAGTTTAAATCGAGTCTTATATATATTATTACCGCCGATTTTACGCGAAGGTTTCGATTGTTTTCTTCAAGTGTGCAGGTTTAGTTTGTCAAGAAGAAGTTACATAAGATTGGAAGGAGCTTTTCACGCAATAATTCTTCTTGAAAAGAATTTAACCACCACTTTACACGGATCCTACCGAGCTAATCATGGGAGTATTAGTTTCTTTCGTTTTTAATTACCTTCTTTTATCATAACTTTGATACTTTCGGGGAACATTGGGGACAATGTTCAGTTTAAGTGTAGGGAGGGAAAATAAAACGGGAACTTTGAAACTATGCTTATCCTTGACTATTTGCTTTGTCCAATTGTGATTGTGTAATAAACCATGAGAAATGTCGGTTAGGGTAATTTTGGCACCAAATTTAAAATTTTTCATGACATATAGGAGTGGGCCATTAGTCTTAACAAAAGCGTCTCACGGATAGGAAGTTATATGACTAGCACAAAAACCCTTACCACCCAAATTCCACCCAAAAATGTGAGGATCGCCCTTAGATTAGTAGGAATTAAAGCATTCATCTTTAATGCTTAGAGTGTGAACCGGTAGTATATTAGATTCTAGAACTTGTTTTGTGATGCATTCCGAGATCGCAAGTGAGGCTACACTTGTGTAGTTAGGAATAACTAAATGATAAGAGGCATTAGGATAAACCCTTGTTTGATACCTGTAATATAATTACTTCTTCCACATCGGTTGAGTAATTCCCCCACACCCTTTGCGTTGTACTCATCTTTAGTACACGATACCCCTAGTTAACCCCTCAGAGCCTATCCTTTTCGCGGTTCTCGTGATATTTCAGTTTTTCCGGAATATCAATGAAGAGCATTGTTTACACCCCACCCCCAAATATACACCCAAATCGCCTTAGCCTACCCCTTATGCACTCACTTTTAGTGCAAATATTTGTTATCACCCTAAACCCTTAGTTCAATTATCTAGTTGCTTGCATAAGTTGCTAAGTCGAGTCATATCCTTTGTATACAGTTTTGGGATGATTGGGATTCATGGGAAAAGTTAAAGTTTATGAAATGACGGGAAGGGAACGTTAAATTCAAATTCCCTTTGTTTGCGTAATAATGTACCCCAAGTGTTTTGATCTTTTCAAATCGGGTCAATTTAGTGTTAGAGTAATAAAAACTCAAGTGTAGGGATGTCCCTGTAAATCTCTAGTATTTTGATGTTATCGTAGAGGATGGTAGAGTAAAAGTGTATATAAAAAAAAAAAAAAAAAAAAAAAAAAAAAAAAAAAAAAAAAAAATAGAAAAAGAGAAAAGAAAAAAAAAAAAAAAAAAAAAAAAAAAAAAAAAAAAAAAAAAAAAAAAAAAAATACGGGCTACCATCCTACATCTATCCTTTAAATTTATGTTTGTTTATTTCAGTTATCTAGAGTTTAGAGTGTCGAGTCTTGGCTTAGCAACGCCATTCTTCATATGCAGTTAACATAAAGATTTTTGACTTACCACCACTATATAGCCTATCCCACCAAACCCTTATTTCCCTACCGTAAGCCTAACATTACAACCCTTTAAAGACCTCTTTGATAGTCTTTCATAGGTGCTTACGCCAAAGCGATGGAGGTTTGATCTATTCTCAAGCCTATGGTAATCTATGTACTAGGACCGGTTAATGAGTGTTTATCTTCCATTTCCTATATTGTTATATTTCATTTATACACCTGAGAGAGATGTGAGTATCCAAACACCCCATGTGAGGTGCTAGTATGTAATTTCCGTGCTTGTTATGACTTTTGCGGGGCTTATATGTGTTGTGGACCATTTTGAATTAATGCTGAATGACCCCTAACTTATAAATTAATTGGCTAAAAGCACATTTGCTTGAGGACAAGCAAATAACAAGTGTAGGGATATTTGATAAGGTTTTAAAAGGTACCATTTTGAGGGGTCGTTTAAGTCCTTATTTGATCACTTTTGTATCCGTTATTGCTTAATATCGTTCCTTTTCACTTTTTAGGTCTCGTGAAGGCAAAATGCTGGAATGGCACTTATTTGGACAGAAAGGCGCGAATATATGAAGAAAATGGCCAAATTCGAAATCAGACACTCACAGTCGCTGAATGTAGAAGGCGACGGCGTCAGGTTCTATTTGCGACGCCGTCGGAGAATTATTGTGACGGGTCAGAACGCAAAACTCATGTTTTCAAGAGACGGCGTCTAGTTGTGAAAGAGTAGGCCGTCGCTACTCAGACGGCCTAGATGCGATCCAGACGACGTCAGAAGCTGAAGAGGACGGCATCACGGACATAAGGTGACGCCGTCGCAAGGTTAACGTGGCCAAGACGAAACCCTAATGGCGGCGACACGACGGCGTCACTAAACATAAGGTGACGCCGTCGCAATTGTAATCTTATATATAGAATCCGAATTTTTCAGTCTTTGTGTGGAGAGTCTTTGGAGTAAAAACCTAAAACCGAACCTAAGGTGTCTTGTACAGTATTTTAGGGTTTTTAACCCTATCTTACACCAAGATAAGTCTTTGCTTCATTAATTCAATTATGTCTTTGATTATTTGTGTGTATGCTTGCATGTTCTCCATGTCCGGCTAATTTATTTGTGTGTTTGCTTAGGAAGTATGAAACTTAATTATTGAATATTGATTGGTTGTTTCTTATCTTAGTTGACTAATGATCTAGTAATGCGATAGGTCATTCGTTGTGTACTTAATGCTTGATTCATCTTTGTGAACCTTAGAGTATGATTACCTGAGTGATTGTAGGCTAAAACATCCGAAGAGTGCCTTAGAGTAGGAGTCTATAATCTCTACGTGGATTTGTAGACAAGACCCTTTGGTAAGTTCAAAGAGTTAGGGAGAAACGCATACCCTACAACTTTAGAAACACAACGCAACTAGGAATAAGACGTGACACTCAACCATCAATAGGAGATAATTAAGGAGTAATACAAACTAAGTAAACACATCTTTAAACTATCATACGAGCACACATTAATTAGACATAGACTCCCACAACCTTAGTTTAGATAATTAGATAATAGTAGAGTAATCGGTAGAAATACCAACCCCCCAAATCCAATACCCGAGATTCGTACCTTTCCATTTTCATAAAATATAAAAAGATAAAAAAAAATAAGCTTCCTCAACCTTAACCTTAGCATAGTAACTCCCTACTAGCATTCCTATTCCCCTAGAGAACGATATCAATACCCGTGGCTTACCCTAATTACTACACTACAACGATTAGGTTCACTGCCTAGGGTGTTATAAAACTTGCTCGAAGAAAAGGAAGTTTCCTTGACCCCGAACGACGCGTGTAGCGTTATCATGCGTCCTCCTTAATCCCTAAGAACAAGCATGTCGCCTTTGATATACCCATGACAACTTCTGAACCCAGCACATCAAAACCAGAAAAGAAAATGGCAGTGAAACAAACTAATGTTCCCGTCATTACTTCTACAGGAGTAAACATTGACAATAAAGCAAGCGGGTCAAAGCCTAGAGGCAATACAAACAATGATAGGACTACGCAAGCTAAAAGTGTTCACCAGAAGGAAGTAGAAAACCATCGTAGGAACAATAAGTTTGATTTGAACCAAAAGAATCATGTTGATTCTAGTATTAGCTATAAGCGTATTATAATTAATTCGAATTCTCATGCTATGTGCAAAACATGTAATGAATGTTTAATTTCTGCTAATCTTGATCAATGTGTTGTGTCATTCTTGATTTCTTCGAAACAATCCCCAGTTAAGATAGTTTGGAAAACGAAACAAATTAAGCAATCTTGGAAGCCTACAGGGAAATTTTTTTACCAATATGGGCTTTCAGTGGAAGCCCACAGGTCGAATATTCACTCTAGGTGAACTTTGCCCCTTAGCTAGGATTACCATGCCTAGAGTAGGGCCCATTAAGGAATGGAAAACAACTGGTAGGGTCATCCGTCTAGTGACACAATGCCCTTTGAATAGGTCCTGTGATTCTACGAGTGATGCCCCCATTATTAACACCAAGGCACCTAGAGTTTTTGATAATCTAGAAATTTTATCACCATATTAAAGACTCGCTCACCCCGAGTATCATCTAGCATTAGTTAGGTCATAGTCTTATCAGTAAACGTTAAGTTATTGTATCACCATGGGGTCGGGTCGGGTCTTTACCCACTGTCCAATTTAGCATTTTCTTGAGTACGTGATTGAGTGGAAGTTCCCACACCTTTCATATCATTTCAAAACATGGATTTCAATCTTAAGGATTTTAGCTATTGAGTGTAAGTATTATTTAATGGTTGTAAGGTCAATAGATTGAAGCTTCTAAATCTTCAAAGTTTCTTGGGCAAGAGAGTCAAGTGTCTTCTCATTTTTCTAAATGCTCTCCCTGGTCTGATGAGAGCTTTTCTTGACATGATGAAGCAAATGAGCATAAGAAGCACCCAATTCAAAGTGTTTGTCTGCCTTCAGCCTATTAAAAGGTTTCATGAAGAATAAAGTCCCCAATGGACTGAAGATGATCCATAAGAAATGATTCAGTAATGACTACATTAGGAGACTCTTTCTTAGTAGAGGATTCAGGATATGGAGATTTAGGTTGGGAAGACTCAGGATGAGGAGAAATGGAAGGAGCTTCTTCAATGTATTTTGGAGGTGATGAGGGTTCCTCAGCATCAACTAATTCTTTTTCAATAAGATGGACTTCCTCTTCGTCATCAATAAATTCGGGTAACTCTGAGTCTGATTCTTCATCAAGGAGTTTCTGAAATGTACCAAGTGTTAAAGGTGGAGTTGCAGCTCCTCTCAGTGGGTTAGGTTTTATCCACTAGGTCCTTAAATCTGAGTTGTAAATATTTTTGTCTCTCTGAATCTGATTGTTGTAAGTTAGAGTCTTTGTGGAGATATTGCAGTTGTCCCTCAGGCAAAGATTGGGATTTACTAGTGGAATCATTAGGATCTTTTGGTTCAAGTGAGGGGTTTGATTTTCTATCGTCAGTGGGTTGAGAATTGTCCACTGAGTCGCCAAGATTTTCTCGGTGTTCTACGGACACTGGGTGTGATTTCTCAGTTCCCTCAATGGAATTTTTTGATTTTTGTGAAGGGTTTTGGGTGTCCCTCTCCTTAGCAGGTTGAGAATTGCATGCTGATTCATTAGGATCTTCTCTTTTTTCTGAGGGCACTAACTGTGATTTGTCAATGGCCTCTGAGGAATATTTTTATGGGCCAAGTTGGAGGGTCTTTTGTGTTAGGGTCTTCTTTTAACCTTGCCATTTTCAAGATCAGGTTGTCCACTTGAAGGATCACAAGTCAGTGCCTTGGGTTTAGGCACTTTCTTCATCTTTTTAGGTTTCTTAGTCCATGTTTCCTGATACTTACAGGGTAACTATGTGGCCTGCTCCTACACAATTAGCATGTAGGTTGTTAATGCAACCTCATGATCAAGGTTGGGAGAATTGTAGTTCTTTTCACTTAGGATAAATGAAGTAATGCCCCTAGCATCCTGAGTATGTACTCTTTCCTAAGTAAGTACTCTATAACCAGAGAGACAAACATAGGATAGGCCATGGTTTTCTTTCTATCATCGATCATCATAGATGATCTTCCCTGTATTGAATTTAGTCCTTGTGAGGAGACTGAAAGTTATCATATGTTGACTAGAATTCAACTGATTAGTACTTGATTTATTCCCACCAAAACTTGAATGAAAAAAGTCATAAGGATTCTCCAATCTGGTGAGAACCATGTTTTGTAAAGCGGCTTCTTGATAACAAGTTCCTGAGACCCTAAAGTAGAGAAAATTTTAAAGAATTAGGGCCTAATCTTGCAAGTTCAGCCTTCATTGTTTCATTAGTAGGGTTTGGATCATAGGTAGATGAGTAATCATGTCTTGTCAAAGTAACAAATTCATCATAGCCAAAGGAAAAAGGATTATATCCTTCCTTAATTGTGAAGTTTATGTCGGACTTGTTCTCATCATCAAATTCTACACTAGCAGTGTACCAAAACTTTCTAAGATAGTTTAGGTACAAAATTGTTAGGAATATTGTAAAGGCTTATGATAAGAAGTAGTTTTCCAAATATTTGACTATCTTTCTGTAATGAGAATGATTTTTGGGAAAATCATAACAAGCCATGGCATTTGAAAAGGTTTTGAAAAAGATTTAGGTGTTTTAGGGTTTTCAAAGAAAAACACATAGAATTTTTAAAAGCAATTTAGAAAAAAAATTGCAAGAGGTTCTTTAAGATTTGGAAAGCTTTGTGTGTTTCTTTGTTTTTGTGAGGGTATTTATAGAGAAACAAGGCAAGTCAGTTTTAGTGAATTTAAAAATAGTTTGAATTTTCTTTTTGAAACTTGCATTGATATCCGCACAAATACATTGTTCAGTAAAAATTGGTGATATCCTCTCTTGTTCTAACACATGTCTGTTTATCATATGCAATGATCACATATGACATAGATAATAATCATCATTTTAAGGTTTTGTGTGTCAAGGGAATTTTGTTTGGAAAATTATACACGAATGTATAATTTGTTTGAGATCCACATTAAATGTGTATTAGGATATGGTAAAGTATAGCGGGGTATATGGAACGTTTTTGTGTGGGGTCCCTTAACTTTATGGATAACAGTTGAACCAAATCCCTATAAAAATGTTGCCCTTTTCAAAAAAATATCTTTATTTAATGAAAGGTCTAGTTGATAACGTTGGACATATACTAAGTAAATACTTAAAGCATTTAGTTTTGCATTAAATGAACATTAATCGGGGAGTGATTGGGATCCTTGGGTATATTATCAGACTAATAGGTTTTGTTAGAACCTGAACATTAAGTGATCAACGAATGATCAATCAATGTTAAGCATACATAGTTCAACCTTCAGCCCTGTGAAGATTGGTTTATCTAAGGGTTTTGTGAATATCATAGCCAACTAATATTTAGTAGGAATGAAGTGTAATTAAGTATCACCCTTGATGATGTGGTCCCTGATGAAGTGATATCTTATGTCCATGTGCTTGGTTCTTGAATAAAGTACAGTGTTGTAGGAAATTGCTATAGCACTTGTATTGTCAGAAATGATAGGGACCATATTGTATTCTATGTCATAGTCAGAGAGCTGACTTTTCATCTATAGAATATTTGCACAACCAGCAGCAGCTACATATTCAGCCTCAGCTAATGATATAGCCACTGACTGTTGTTTCTTACACTATAATAAACCAATTTTCTACCAAGTAATCGACAAGCACCTGATGCACCTTTTCTATCCATGTTGCATCCTGCATTGTTTGAGTCTGAGTATCCTTTTAGGTCATATCCTGAACATTTTTTATACCAGATACCAAGGCATGGAGTAACTTTCAGGTACCTGAAGATTCTCGTCACTACAATCATGTGAGATTTCTTTGGGTTGGCCTGGTATCTTGCACATAGACATGTTGAACATTGTATATCAGGTCGGCTAGTGGTGATATACATCAATGATCCAATAATCCCTTTATACTGAGTCTCATTGACTGAATTTTTAAATAAGCCAGGACCTAGGTTGTTAGGAGGAACCATGGGGGTTTAACGGAACACTCAGAGATTTCATACTTCTTAAGTAAGTACCTGGTGTATTTCTCTTGAAAATGGAGATTCATTTATCATTCTATTTGATTTAAAAACCAAGAAAGTATGTGAGTCCACCCATCATGCTCATATCATATTTCTTTGTCATTAGTTTTTCAAACTGTTTACAAAACTTGTAATTTTTTTACCCAAATATGATGTTATCAGCATATTATTGAACAAGTATAACATCATCTTTGGTTTTGTAGATGAATAGGGTGTTATAAATTTTCCCTCTGACAAACTTAGTTTCAATTAGAAAGGTAGAAATAGTTTCATACCAGGCACTGAGAGCTTGTTTCAGTCCACCCATCATGCACACATGGTTTGGAAACTCACTACTTTCAAACCCAGGGCTGTTAAACATAAACTTCTTCTTTAAGTTTACCATTTAAGAATGCACTATTAACATCCATTTGATAAACCTTGAAGTTCATGTAAGTGGCATAGGTAAGGAAGATCATGATGGCTTTTAGTCTTGCAACATGAGCAAAGGTTTCATCATAATCAATTCCTTATTCTTGCCTATAACCCTGAGTAACAAGTCTAGGCCTTTTCCTGATGACTGTGCCATTTTTATCCATCTTGTTTCTGAAGATCCGTTGATGGTTTTTCCTTTGGGGCATGGAACAAGTGTCAATACTTTGTTTTTATGGAACTGATTCAGTTCTTATTGCATGACATCAACCCAAATGGGGTGTTTTAGTGCCTCGGATATCTTTTTAGGTTCAATTTCAGAGAGAAAGTAAGCAAATATACATTCATTGAAAAAGGCATCACTGACTTATTTAGCTTGGTACCTTGTCAGCATACCAGCTGAGGGTTGACCCATAATGTTCACAAGTTCAATGTGCTTATTTCTTGACCATATATCTTGAGGGGCAAGGTTAGAGTTTGAACTTGGTGATATGGAAAGGTTGATTGTAAGGATAGGTTGTGAAGTTGAGGCTGACTGAGAGGATTTAGGAACTGCTTCTCTAATTGATGAAGAAGATTCAGTGATGTTCCTATTTTGATCATCAGTGATTAGGGCATCAACATGTTTAGTTTGAACAATATGTTCTTAATCTTTAAGAACATTTAACTTGTCAGGCTGAGCCTCAGTGTCTGGGTTTTCAAAAACAACAACTTGTTTAGTTTGAACATTTGTTTCAGGATATGATTGGTTTACGTGATTTTTGGCATCATGGACTATGGCCTCAAGATGATTGTATGGATGAACATAGTATGATGTGTTTGATTCAACTTGATACGGAGTTGAAGGATCATTCTCTTGAATAAATTCATCAGGGAGATACCTTGATGTTTCATTGATCAACGTCTCTTAAGTTAAAGTGTTCGAGAACCTGATGGCTTCCATACCCTCATTAAAGGTAACATGAAATGTTTCCTCTTGTTTTTGTATCATGGTGTTAAAGACCCTGAAGGCTTTTGAGATAAGAGAGTATCCAAGGAAGTATTCATCATTAGCCTTTGCATCAAATTAGCCAAGGTGTTCCTTATGATTATGAATAAACACAGGGCATCCAAAGACATGAAAGTAACTGATATTGGGAATTCTTCCATGATACACTTCATAGGGTGTTTTATCATGTATTTTGACAATGATCGATCTATTTTGTGTGAAGCATGCAGTTCTTATAGCTTATGTCCAAAAGTGCTTTGAAAGGACTAAACCATTAAGCATTGTTCTTTCAACCTCAATGAGAGTTCTTTTTCTCTTTTTAGCAACACTATTTTGCTCAAGTGTGTAAGCTGAGGTGAAGTTCTGAGAGATGCCACTTTCATCACAAAACTCATCAAGAGTGTTGTTCTTGAAATCAGTTCCACATGTTGTTCCCTTTTACTTGGTTACTAACTAATAAGAGATTTAATAACCAAGTAACATGTCTAATGATATTAGTTTATATATGGGTATGAGAAAAACACAAAATACTTTTCAACATTTTAAACTCTTATTTGATATGTATCAAAGAATTTATACTCGATTGTTTGCGGAATAACAATCTATATTGAATGAAAATGTGTGGTGATATCCTCACTAAACTCAAACACAAACCGAAGTTAGTGTTTGAGTAAGAACTATGCTAAACCAACAGATTAATGTATCTAGGACTTAGTTCTATTTTGGAGGAGTAATGTGAGCTTTTGAATGTGCTAATAACTATTAATACACGAGATGCAAATTACTCCTTTACAACATCATATTTATAGGCGAATACCAATGTGGATACCTGTAGGGTAAAAGGCATGTGTCAAGCATTTACTTGTTAGTACAATGCTTCTATTCTTAGTATCATAGTAGACATACTTTAAAGCACAATGTTGATAACTTTTTGTACCTTTTTACCAGCTATAGTACATCTTTGACTTTTGATAAGTACTTTACACTTATCTTCCCAAGATGTTTCATGCCCATGTATTAGTGACATAAATATCCTACAAAAATGTCTAAGTCATCATAATGTCTTCAGATTATTGAGAAGATCTTCAGGGAATCAGTGAGTTATTTCCATCACTCGCTGACTCCATCATCTTGATCATGGTTCTTATCTTCACTCTTTGAGAACCGCCTCGGATTGTGATGAGTTTTTCTATCAGACTCAATAGAATTTTTTGAAGATGACTCCCAGAATGTTTTCTTACATTCAGCGACTTGTTTTATACTTAGGTTATTTTTCATTCAAAACTATACAAAGGATCAATGAGCACTGAATTGGCGCAACAAGAAAGAAACGCCAAAATAGACCTTACAAAAAAAACAAAGACTCAAATCTCATAAAAATCAATGTGCCCCCTTCTGTATTCCAATGTTAATAACATGCTTGTGCATATTTAGTTACCAGAAATGCACTTGTTACGCCCCGTGCCCGATTTAACCAAAAAATTAAAACTTTTCGTGAAAACGACATGATCAAAACTGACCTCCTGCCACTCTTTAACAAACTGAAAATAATATATTACTAACCACACCTTTTAAAGTATTTTTAAATGAAGCTATACTTAAATACCTTTATAACAACGGGTGGCACGACCCGTGACGACTTATGATTTTAAAAAAATGATTTTTCGAAGATGACCAAAATCTGAAAACCCTTTATTAAAATTATGGTCTGAAGATCTATGCTCAAGGAAGATCCTTTTGAAATCAAATTTCTGGTCTGAGCATAGATCTTAAGATCTATGCTCAGGGAAGAAACTTATAAACTAAAATTTATGGGTTGAGCATAGATCTTAAGATCTATGCTCACGGAGGAAACTTTTGCACATTTTCCGCAAAACTAACTTATCGAACATGACACCAAATGAAAACTTCCAAAAATCATTAAAACATCATAAACTTCATTTCCATAAACATTTGTGATCTAAATGACCCGTTAATACATACTTTACGGGGTTTATCAAACGCCCGTTTTGACCCGTTTGCATACACACTTTTGTACCCAAACACATAATAACTACATATTCATTCAAACACATATAAGACATGAACTTGACACTTCAAAACAGCCATTAGACACATTTACTTTGACTCGGGGTACAACATCGACTTTAAGCTTGGTCTCTATGACTAAGCTCTTACTTATATCCAAACGCTTCCAACCTGTACTCAATCTTATGCCTTAACCAAGGCTTTACCTTTGTTGGGTTTATTGATTTGATGATACAAAACAAGAAGAATGAAACAAGAAGGACTCAAAGTGACAAAGATGAAATCTACAAAAAGATAGAAGGACTTGCTTGCAAAAGAAGATTTATTGTTTAGTCCTTTGTAGTATCTTGTAAAACCTAATCCACTAGTATATAAAGAGGACATGGGGTGTAGGTTTAAATATACAAGTCTTCCATAATGTAGACAATTAAAGGTGTGTGTATGTGTGTCTAGGGCGTAGAGTATAAACGCTTAGACTAGAGTAGTTTAGTTAACCTCCAAGATCAAAGAAGTCTTTGATCCTTGTTATAGATAGATAACACATTATAATATAATTGGAGGTGATTTGGAAAAACCTTGTGTCAATAACATAGTTATTTGTTTTAATTCCGCTGTGAATAATTGTTACCTATGTTATTGTTAAACCCTAGAGGCTGATAAACAATCATGAAACTCTATTTATCTCGTTCTTAGTTTCAACAATTGGTATCAGAGCTCGGGGAGCTCATGATCTAGGGTTTCGTAAGGTTTTATTGGTCGAAGAATGGCGAAAAGAAGAAAAAATAAAAAATTTTCATAAAGTTTCTACAGGTCAGTTTTCAAGAGGCGATAACTTTTTCGTTAACCGTTGGATCGGGACGAAATTTTCTGGAGCATCTCAGTATATCAATCTAACTTCTCACTGGAGGGATCTTCCATCTGAGGTCTTAATCGTAAGTTATTCAATGTCGAAAACTACTGCAGAGAGAGGTTTAAAATTCGATTTTTAGGGTTCTTAGGGTTTCGAATTTTAAAAGTTTTCTTTTGCTACTGGTACGTATTGTTATTTATGATACTACAAGGGTTGAATGTCGAAGTTTTTAACCCTAAACCGACCTTGACATCACAATTATATCAATCGAAGTTAGCAGATTTATCATCATTGTCGACAAAGGAACAAATCGAAACCTTAACTTTCAAATTTTCTGCTGCATGTTGGTGCTATTGTTCATTAGTATTGGTTGGGGATACTGGTTTGTTGAATAATCTGTTTAGCTATTGAAGAACGCACCTTTTCTCTCTTGTTCTTGATGACTATTGATGACAAAAACCCTAAGCAATTCTCTCTTAGGCGACAAAAATACAAAACAACTTATAATTGTTTTTCTTTATATCAATTTTTAATATGTTGTTTGTCATCTACTGCTTGGTTCTAGTCTTCTGATTGTTTATTATAGATCATGGGTGGGTGGTTATGCATGACCCTCATACTACTTCCAATTAAAGGTATTGATTCTTGGATTTGATACTGGTTCCTTGAGTATTGCTGTGAGTAAAATTTGATAATGATTAATACTGAAGGAAGTAACCCTACTGGAACAATGTTTTACTTTGGTAAATTCTTACCTGAAGATTACTACTATTGTTAGTGTCGTTTTAATACTACTCGAGTTAACTTTGTTCGTTCGTTGGTACTACTGCTCCATGATACATTACTGGTGCTAATTAATATTTTCATACTGCCAAGGTGATGTTTGTACTGTTACTTCATGATTTGTAATGCTGCCTTGCTGGTTTATACCGTTCGACTTACGCTCTTCAAAAGCAGTTTGTATTGCTATGGTAAAATAGTTTGTACTGCTACGATGTCGTTTCTGCTGCTCATGCTATATTCCTACTGCTAGTTACGAGATATAATATGTTGTTCCATTAATGGAGTCTGCTATTCATTAATGGTAGATACACATGAGTTAGGGTTTTCATGAAAGAAGCAAACGATATGGTGCGTTTATTAACTGCTACTGCCTTTATAAACTTAGTTACATGATGTTTCATGTGCTTTGATATTATAACGTGCATGATTCACTATCCATTATTATATTACTCAAGGTATATGGAAGTGTTTGATGGGTCAGTGAGGTATTTATTCTTTGATTGGTTAATACTGATATGTTAATGTGGAGATTTGGAATTTTATGAACATTTTCAACAGTACATAATGGTACAAGTTTTGGTTCTTGGCTAATTTGAATATCTTGGACTGTATGGTTATTGGTTTATACTAACACAGTGAGTTTGAAGATAATATGGTAACTTATGTGTTTGATAAAGTTACTAATTGGCATGATTTACAAGAAGTGAGGGGAAGCTCATATGGTTTCTTGTTTTATTTGATATCGGACAAGGAATTGTTTTTGGTTCTCGGTTGAGATTTGAAGGATGTTGGACGACACACACATGGGATTTTGGTTCACACATACAAGGAGATTGAAATTTGTTCTAACGGTTTTTAAAAGGCTCGTTTTTGGATTTTATTGCATAATTGATTATGAAGGAGATTATTTATCACTTATTTGGAGGTGAAGTGGTGTTTCTTAGATGAGTGTTCTTATTTTTGTGCATTCTTATTGTGACGAAGAATTGAGAAACACTTGAAGGAGTTACGTTATTGTGCTCAGTGTTATCGTCAAGGGATTACGGTTATACATTAAGTTTTATACGTTCAGAGTTACGTGGTTAGTACAAGATATAAGATACAAGTTTGGGTTATTCTACTTCTACATCAAATTCGTTATATTTGGTTTTTTTCACAAGTGATCATTACAAGGAGCTTACAGATTTGAAGAATCATGAAGATGGTTAACACATTGATTTCAGGGGAAGATTATTCTTATGATATGTTTAATCATTTGATATTCATGCACTCAAGAGGAAGTTTTTGATTCTTACTAATGTTGATTAGTATTACTACTGATGGTTTAGATTTCTACTGTTTCAAGCTTATTTTTAGTGCGGAAAACTTCATGGAGGGTAATTTGAAACATTGGAATGATTAATTGGATGTGTGGTATTGGTTTGTAGTGGAAAAAATCATATTTGCATATGTTCTCTATTTGTTGATAACTAAAATAGGAAGAGATGAGGAGTGGCATGGCATGGATTAAGAGGAAGACAAAGGAAGATATACTTGTTTCATTTATGGCGAGATTTTATTTTCTCAATTTCTTTACTACGTCTAGGGAAATTCGTACAAGAACGTATTTGTTTTGTCATCATCAAATAGGGGAAGATTGTTGGGTTTATTGATTTGATGATACAAAACAAGAAGAATAAAACAAGAAGGACTCAAAGTGACAAAGATGAAATCTATAAAAAGATGAAAGGACTTGCTTGCAAAATAAGATTTATTGTTTAGTCCTTTGTAGTATCTTGTAAACCCTAATCCTCTAGTATATAAAGAGGGCATGGGGTGTAGGTTCAAATGTACAAGTCCTCCATAATGTATACAATTAAAGGTGTGTGTGTGTGTGTGTCTAGGGCGTAGAGTATAAACGCTTAGACTAGAGTAGTTTAATTAACCTCCAAGATCAAAGAAGTCTTTGATCCTTGTTATAGATAGATAACATGTTATAATATAATTGGAGGTGATTTGGAAAAACTTTGTGTCAATAATATAGTTGTTTGTTTTAATTCAACCTTCTTCGCATAGAAACTACAAAACGGTTAGACAACTAAACCGTAAGCTTTCGCTTAGTAAGTAAAAGACATAACAAGTTATCATATATCATTAATCACAATTTGCATCATAAACTTCTTAATCCAACATCATTTACATAAACATAAAATCCACATACCTTACTAGTTTCACAACTAGACTATTCACATCTTTGCTAAACATACATCAACTAGTTCACATCAACTCTTAAGCTCCATATAACATCAATAGCACATCAACTATGCTAAACTCAACTAGCTAGTTTAATCAACTAGCCTCATATTCATCTTAAGCCAAACATACTAGTCATTAGGCCTTTCAAAATCTTAACACAAACAATCACTTAACACAAAACATATAATACAAACATGATAAACTCAATATAATATCTTGTTATAGCCAATTTACTTACCTTAAATTCAAGCTATAATTACCAATAGCATCATCATCTTCTTCCTTGTTCCCTAAACCATAATCATCATAATAACTATTAACTCATTAAAGGCATAACAATAATAAAAGTTTATACAACCAATACTCACCCCATTTCTATACTTAATCATCATATCTTGATCATATGATGAATTCCCAATTTACTCTTCATGAACCGTAAGTCAATTGATCAAGGATAGGAGTCACTTACTTGCAAGAGAGCTTATTTAGGGTTTATCTTCTTGATTAGAACTCTAATTCATCTTTAATTGATCACCCAAGAATCATGGTTTTTCCCTCCTTTCTTATTTATGTCGACACGCACACACCTCCACCTAAAACTAGAACTAAAGAAGTCCTGATAATTTTCTAGGATGAGCTTACTTTACATTGAAGCTATTTCCCAATTGACACTTTTGGTCCCTCAAGTCAATTTGCTTCTATTTTGGCCATATTAAACTTTATAACTTAACACATCAATCTTTCTATAACCATATTACATATTCTTGACTATTAGTTTAACTATCGGGTTTGACTATAACTTAACTTTCGTTGACTAACCAATCATATCGAGTCTCCCGACTCATAAAAGTATTAGTCAAATAATTCCAATGGCGTTTTCATTATTTAATACTTAAAACTCGGTTTTTGGTGTAACATCACTTGTCGCACTTTCAATCCAATAATTGAATCTTGTATTTTCTGGAGCTATTGTAGAGCCAATTTCAAAGGTTATTTTAGCAGTGCGCTATTCTTCAAGACTGAAACTTGTTGTTCTCTAAGATATGAATGAAAAGGTTACTACACACTCGGAAATACAATACATGAACATATTAAAGAAAAGCATGTGGGCTTGTATTTTGTTACATCAATTTGATTGTTCCATAAATTGTATTTAGCAAGCTAGAGTAGCGACTCTCATATGTACTTTCTACGGCACAACGCATATGTTATGAACTTTTTCAAATGAAAACAAGTCCATAAGCATACAAATACGTACTTGATTATGGGTACTTAGAAATGGATTGGTGGTAAACCTTCCCCAAGATTTTGTACATTGTAAACCTTTTCATGTTACATCCATTTGTACATTGTAAACCTTATCATGTACCTTCATTATTGAAGAGTTACATGAACTCATTATAGCTTTATCTGTACCAACATTGTGCAATCTAAATCAGATCAACCTTATAATTAGTATAAAACTAATAATCAATAACACACTGTCTTATAAGTTTAAAGTATCAAATTAGAGAGATAATATTTTAAGCTCGGCTCTCTCTTGGCAAGTAGTTATGACATTTTTGAGGGTTTATGTCAAAAAAATAGCAACGAGTTTTGGCTAATGTTTTGAGTTAGCTATAATACGCGTCGCGAATTAAAAAGTGTTCTACTTTTTGTCATGAACTTTTAAATATTCTTTCCATATGCACACCCAATTAGTTTTTTGTATTTAAAATATAAAAGTGTCCACATGTACATGCCAAGTAGGATATATTGCATATGTGTCATCTACATCATTTGTTGTAGATGCATCACTAGTGACAATGGCATCAACTTCTAAAACTTTAGCAGCATCATAATCACTCTTAGTATTTTGGAGGACGTGGGTTCTTTTAGAATCCCTAACAAGATCGTCGTCACAACTTTTACTTTTCCCTTCGACATCTTCAAAATCTGGTTACACCATTTACAGATTCATCAAAATTGATCTACACACACTCAAAAGTAATCAGACCCCAGATCTCTATCTAAACAAAACTCACCTCTATTACCATCATAAACATCACAGATTCATCACAAAAATACTGACCTCTATCTAAAAAATAATAAAGATCATCACAAATCATATATACTCAAAAATCATCACAGGTACATAAATCATTCAAACAAAACATGTCCCTGAATCGATCTAAAAACAGCCAAGATCTACACGATCATATCCATCACCACCGGTTACACCCTCGCCGACAACAACCACCACTGGTATCCTCCCAGAGTCAACAGCCACAGCTTCAACGACAGTGCCCAATAAACCCTAATTAAAATCACCAAAATCAACGGCCATGGATGGATGTTAAGGTGAGCCCTCGGTAAGAAAAAGGGAGACGGGTGACTATGGTAGTGATCTTGTGGTGGTGATGGTGGCCGCCACCGGATTTGTGGAGGATATATGTTTTTTCCCTAATTTTGAAGTTTATGTTGTTAATTAGTTTATTTGTTATTTTTTATTTTTGATATTTGTTATTGGTTTAAAAATATTTACTGGAGTTTTTGGTTTTTGGGATTTAAGATGAAGGTGAAGATGATAAAGGTTAGTGTATGTGAGTTTAACTGTGGTGATAATGGTGGCTGTAGTGATGGCGTCAGGTGGCGGCGTTCGTGGTAGTGACGGCCGACAGTGGTTGTGGCTGGGTTTTATAGATAGAGAAATGGGAGAGATGTATTATTCTTTATGGGAGATGATTTGTACACTCAAACAAATGATTGAGACACTCCAAAGTATTGTGTGTGGACATTTATACCCTCACGGTTATCTTTACAATTTCACCTATATGAGAGTATAAATGTCCAAACACAATACTTTAGAGTGTCTCAATCATTTTATAGAGTGTGCAAATCACCTCCCATTCTTTATGGGTGTGAGATGAAGAAGTGAAGGGGATGGTGGTGGTAGTACAAATGGTATTTTGTAATAAGATTTAGTACAAAGGGTATGTTAGTCATTTCAATTTTGAGTACTTGGGACAGTTGTCGATTTATAGTGGCATTTGTCGATTTATGATTGAAATTGTACAAGTCGCCTTTTTTTTATGGTTGGAAAGTGATATTCCATAGGGCGATTGGTCTAGTAGTTTCGTAGTTTTTCTTAAATTTAAACATTACTATTGGCTAATGTAATTAACGATTTCAAAAGCTTTCACACTCTTCAAAAGCTATATCAGGTAGCTTTTAAAAGAAACAAGTTTTTATAAATTTTGTTGCCAACCAAACCATATTAGAAATGGGTAAACGGATGAAGTTTTCTCTATTCATGTTACTCGAAAAGGACGAGTATTTTTTATTCAGATGTATACGGCCTCAACGGATTAACCCGAGACTGTGACCCTTTCGTGACCACCCTCAAATGTACACACCTAACAAGGTTTAAATCCTTAACCTCGTATGAGGAAACCAATGACTTTACCAATAAGACAATTGATGGTGGTTAAATATCATATTAGATGCTTGCTTATTTTAAACCCTAGCTTTCTTAAGTTCAGTTTCCAACTTCTGCGGACTAGCGAATTACCAATTTACCAGTATTACACATAGTAAACTAATATTTTTAGCATTTTTTATTTCTGAGAAAAATCAACCAAGTATCTTACTGTATATATACATTATACATTAATCTCACGTGTGTTAGATAATACTTGAAGCTCATAATTATTTGACTGGGGAGCATTTTCACATAATATAAGGTATCCTTGTACACCTCAAGCTATTGGGCAGATGGTACAACTATTGTATTTTTCTCCACTCTCGATGGATACTCAAATTTTTTGAGTTAAAGGATACTAAAGTAAAAGAGTTGTTCAATTACGAGCAAGTATCCCCTTTTCAGGTTAATTACCAGCTGCCTGTAAAGACACTAGTGTGTGAAACGTCACATTATAGATCAAATGAACAAAAGTTATGACGACCTACAAAGCCTTTTTAGTATAGTCAAAAAGTCGAAAGAACTTTCAACTTCGATACTCAAAATGGAAATTAGACAAAGATATAATAACTTATTACTTTGCCTTGTTTAGATGAAACTCATAAAAACATGTTTCATGGTAAACACGGGCAGTGTAAATATAAAACATGTATAGTAGGTGCCATGTTCTTTCGTGATTTAATATCCAAAAGCTACATGCTAGTAGTTTACTGCCTAATATACAATGAACTAACATATATAGTTCAAAAACCATAAACTAATGGTTGTTTAACACGCTCAACTCCATGATCTAAGTAACAACGATTGCTAGATACTGAAACTAGCAGTGCCTTCTCTAACTCATTAGTCAAACCTCGATCAAACATGCTGATCAAGTAACTCATAAGTGTTGAGTCACAAAGGAGAATTATGGGACCATCTGCTGGAAGACCAAACTCATCCTCAGACATCCTCAAAAGCTCCCTGAAGATATTGGTGTTTAGATACCGTAATGGGATCACAAAACGATTATGATCAGTTGTGTATACAACAAAATGACCCTTATCTGCCGTTCTTTCATTACAACTATTTGATGCCTCTTTATGCCATTTTCTAGCCATTTTCACGAGCTTCCTAGCCTTCATCATGATTGATTAATGGGTTCTTTTTCGATTTCTTCTAGATTTATAAAGGATGAGTAGAACGACAATGGATGTTGTTATAGGATGTAGCTACTATAACCAGGTCTATTTATAGTGTGGTTTTAAAAGTGGTCGAGTTTAGGGTATCTTTCACGGATGTCTGAAATGTATCCTATAAAGAACATGTGGTTAGTTAAGTGCATACATGTGTTAGGAAAATGAAAAAAACATCCACAATGAACACACTGTCTTATTCCATGAATTGAGACTTTTGACAACTACTCCACCATAACATACAAAATGTGAATTTTACATGAATGTAACAAGTTTTAGGCCTTCCAATTAGTAACTAGGTGTCAGTAAAAAAAGTTGCTATAGTAGTATATGTAAGACGTAAACTCATGCGTCGTGACACTAGTTTAAGCTTCAAGTCATAGCTGCCAGCAGACCAAAATACGAAAGTGTTTATTGCATGATTGCACGACAAACCTTATTAAGAAAGAGTGTTTATGCACGAAACTAACAGGAAAATTGACAAGGGTGTTCATAATATGTCCTTGAAGTACTTTCACATTTGAAGCAATCTAGGTAACAATCTGGTTGAAATGGGTTGTGTTTTGAGACCGTTTGGAGACAAGGTTGTCGATTGATCCAAAATGTGTCCTAAAAGTTCTTTTTATGTGGATGAAGACAATAAGTGCCTAACCTCCAATAAGCTATGACTTATGGGCTGAAAAAGCTTGCCATCGTGTATACGTTTGGTTAACTTAAATTAATCTACATGTGGCATTCGTATATCACTTCGTACATTATTCTTGGTGCAATCAAAGGACCCAAAATGGAACGTGATTTGACGTATGTCTGATCAATTTCGAACATTATGTCTGATATTTTCTATAAGAACATTATGTCTGATATTTTCTGTATACGTTTGGTTAACTTAATCTATATTGACCACCTTGAGGTTGTACTTTTACACGTTTAACGTATGCTTGTAGTAGCGACCGAATCATTCCCTTCTAAACTTTTATATAATAGTTGAACAATAGATTTTTTCATTTTTATATATAGTGCTAAAATTCACTTGTTTGCTATTCATTCGTTAAAATAAAGCCAAGTTTAGTGCCAACACTCAAGAAGTTTTCAAGGCTTGTCATACTTTGTGCACCATCTTAATGCAAAAACACATTTTTTTAAGATATATAAGGCAAAAACACATTGAGTGTTAACATTGGAGCAGTACAGGCTCAAACGTAAGACTAATAAAGTTAAGGCTTAGGTCTCTGAAATTTAAAAGGCTCGTATATACGCCTAGTTAGTCATATTTTTGTGAAATATCTATAAGGCTTTGATACTTTAAGGCCTTTGATTTACTTAATCCGCTAAAATACTGACGGACTTTGGGCCTTATATTTATTTGAGTTTTAAAATGAGAAATTAAAGTCTATGTTTCGCATAATAAAATGATGAATTAAACTCGATTAGTGCTCCAAGTTCTAAAAGCTTTTAAGAAGTCTTTAGAAGAACCAAATATTCAGCACAACATATCGGGTATGTTTGGCATAATGGGCTGCGGCTGGGGCTGGGGTTGGGGCTTTTATTATAAGCCGAAGTTGAAATTTGTATTTTTGTAGACTTGTTTGGCAAGTGGGTTAGGGCTTATTATTGCAAAATTACTAAAAATGATACAATTAAATGAGTTTTATGGTATATGGTAGATATTTTTGTGGGTAAATATGTAATTTATGGTTTATAAGCCCCGGGCTAAAGTTTTTAGCCCTTTTTATGAGGTTGGGGCTTATAGAGGCTTATGACTTCATAAGCCCGCGTGACAAACGGGGCTTATTTTATAAGCCGACTTATTTTAAAAGTCCAAGCCCCAATAAGCCCCTCCCGAAACACACCCATTATGTTTGTGCACGCTTGGTAATTTGTTAGTTTTATGTATGTTCTCCCAGTTTATTTTCCTAACATTATATGCAATAATGCCTAATTTCTTTTTAATAAAATGGTTACAAATAAACAGTGAACATGAGCCGCAAGCGCAAACAAAAATATGTAGGAAAGTGTAATGTTTGGTGTGTTATTCCATTAAACGAATGAACAATATAACCCTAACAATACAAACACAGGCCTTAGCCCAAAGAAACTATAACGGGCTAACTAATACATACTACAACTAACACTCCCCCGCAGTTTGAGCGGGAGGACACCGGACACTCAAACTGTCACGAAACTCATTAAACAACGCTGAAGGTAAACCTTTGGTAAAGATATCAGCATACTGAAACCGAGAGGGCACATGGAGAACTCGAACTTGACCACCAGCAACCAAATCATGAACAAAATGTATGTCTATCTCAATATGCTTAATCCGCTGATGTTGAACTAGATTAGAAGATAGATAAACAGCACTCAAGTTATCACAATAAACAATCGTAGCGGAAGACAAAGGAGTATGTAGCTCACGCAGTAAGTTGTGTAACCAACATGTTTCAGCAACAGCATTGGCAACACCCCGATACTCAGCCTCAGCACTGGAACAAGAAAGTGTGGCCTGACGCTTAGAGGACCAAGAAAGTAAGTTGTTGCCAAGAAACACACAATAGCCCGAATTAGATCGCCAAGTACTAGGGCAGCCTGCCCAATCCGCATCAGAATAAGCCACCAACGAAGTAGTAGAAGAAGCAAACAGTTGTAAACCAAAATCCAATGTACCTCGCACATACCGTAAAATTCGCTTGAGCGCAGAGAAGTGAGGCTCACGCGGATCATGCATATAAAGACATACATGTTTGCACAGCATATGTAATATCAGGTCGAGTAAAAGTAAGATACTGTAGAGAGCCGGCAAGACTACGATATAAAGTTGGATCAGCAACCGAAGCACCATCAGCACCCATTTTGGACTCAGAATCAACCGGAGTCCGACAGGGATTACAGTCAGTCATATGAGCACGCTCCAAAATCTTCATAGGATACTTACGTTGTGACAAAAATAGCCCATCAGAATCACGTGTAACGGAAATACCCAAAAAATAATTAAGAGCACCCAAATCGGTCATAGAGAACTCCTGATGTAACAAAGCAATAATTCGCTGTAATAAGTTGTGTGACGAAGCAGTGAGTACAATATCATCCACATAAAGTAAAAGCAGTATCATCACCCTGTCTGTAGATAAACAAAGAAGAATCACAACGACTAGCGGTAAATCCAATGGTGTAGATGTAAGTAGCAAAACGGTGAAACCAAGCCCGAAGGGCTTGTCTGAGGCCGTAGAGAGAACGCTGCAATAAACAAACATAATCCGGATGCTCAGGATCCCGAAAACCAGGAGGCTGATGAATCGGCCAATTACGAGAATCGGCCAATTGATGAATCGGCCAATTACGAGTGATACAAACACAGTCTCAGGTAAATCCCCATGCAAAAATGCATTCTTCACGTCCAACTGATGAATCGGCCAATTACGAGAAATAGCCAAGCTAAAAACAGTACGTATAGTACCAGGTTTAACAACCGGACTAAAAGTCTCATCAACATCCACACCCTCAATCTGATTACTACCATTCGCCACAAGACGAGCCTTGTAGCGACTAAGAGAACGATCAGCCAAATACTTGTGGTGAAAAAGCCACATAAAGCGAGTGATGCGCGCGGAAGGCGCGTTCGGGGTCAAGGAAACTTCCTTTTCTTTGAGCAAGTTTTTCAACCTCCTAGGCAGTGAACCTAATCGTTGTAGTGTAGTATGGGGTAAGCCTCGGGGATTGATATCGTTCTCTAGGGGAGTAGGAATGCTAGTAAGAAATATATGACGAGAAGGTGAGGTTGAGGATGATTCTTTTTTTTTATCTTTTTTATGGTTTTTTAGAAAGATAAGGTAAATATCTCGGGGCAATTGGTTGGGGGTGGTACTTCTACCGATTACTCTACTTTAACTAATTATCTAATTGTCTAATTATCTAATTACTACGGGTAGCTATGTCTAATTAAGGTGTGCTCGTATGATGATTAAAGATGTGTTTACTTAGATACTATTACTCCCTAGTTATCTTTTATTGGTTGGTTGAGTTGTCACGTCCTTTATCTTAATGTGTTGTATTCCTAAAGGTCGTAGGGTATGCGTAGTCCCTAGTTCTTTGAGGTTATCTCTCGTATATGACTCACGGATTCGGCAAGCCTAAGCTATTTCATCCATGAATCATATCATCATAAAGCATACTCAAACATTAAATACAACGAAAAACCTAGTTGCACTCCTAAGCCAATTTCAATTAAGACAAGAAACAACCTAACAATAACCAATAACTAGGTTTCATAGATCTAAGCAAACACACAAGTAATTTAGCTAGACATGATAGACAAGCAAGCATACACACAATAAATCAAATATGGGATAGACATAATGATAAATTGGATTAACAAACTTATCTCGATGTGTAAAATAGGGTATTGGACTCTAGAATATTGTCCAAGTCGGACTACAACTGAGTTAGGGTTTGCTCTCCAAAATTCTACCTCCTTAAAATACAAAAAAATCGAATTCTATATATAGATTTACAATCGCGACGGCGTCACCTTTTGTATGGGACGCCATCAGGTCGCCGTCATTAAGGTTTTGTCTGGCCAAGTCATCGATGGGACGGCGTCACGGCGTCACTTTATAGTTGTGACGTCGTCGGTCTTTAGTTAAGACGTCGTCTTGATTCTAGATCTGGGCCGTCTGGAGTGAAAACTGTGAGTGACGCCTTCCATAATTAAAGCGTGACACCGTCAGGTTATATGACCAGAATTTTCACTGAGCCTTCTCGTGCATGTTTTGATCAAGTCTTCATAGAGGCACGGCGTCGCCCTTTGGTTGGGACGCCGTCAAGTTTTGCTGATCAGTCTTGAGTGGCTTCGATCTTGACTTTACCATTTTCTTCATGTATTTGCTCCTTTTCGTCCAAATGTGCTTCATTCCAGCATTTTGCTTTCAAAAGACCTAAAATGTAACCCTTAATCCTATAAGCACATGTTAGTTTTCAGGATTGCATTTGGTTTGTGTAACCCTTAATCGCGGTTACAGGTCACCAACTAAACCCGGAAGCTCTTGATACCAATTGATGGTAATCAGAGGTACGCACGCAGATGTTGCAGAAGCAAACAACACAGAAAATAAAAAACAAAGTAAGTTGCCAGGAACACGCAATTATGTTTATTGAAGAAACTAACTCAAAACTTCAATTCGGTACAATGAGAATCCCTACCCTTCTCGGTATATATAGACCAACATAGACGCGTTGTACTATAACTAGGATTACACATTAAACCTATCCTAAACCAATGAGGACTACTCCATATTAGGATAAACATTAGACGAGTTGGACTAGCACTCCAACTAGTATTATTCTGAATCTGATCCACGCTACAGCCACAATCAAACTCAGTAAATTCGCCAACAATCACCCCCTGAATTTCTGAGTCGAAGAGGGTAACTCTTGCACACCAAGTAACGATCTCATCTCCTTGAACCTTATGCGCGCCAAGGCCTTCGTCAATGGGTCTGCTCTTTGTTCTTCACCGGATACATGCTCAACAATTACCTGCTCATTCCCAGTCACTTCCGCCAATAACTCCCTTAGCCAAATTGCTTGACACGCAGCTGTAGTAGCCGCCATGAACTCAGCTTCACACGAAGATAACGCCACGGTAGTTTGCTTTTGTGAGCACCATGTAATAGGTGATGTGCCGAGGTAGAATACATGTCCAGTGGTGCTTCTTCCATCATCAATGTCAATATTATGACTGCTAAATCCCACAAGTCTTATGTCATTACAACGATTGTATTTAATTCCAAACGAAGTCGTACCTTTAAGATAGCGTAGGATTTGCTTGATTGCACGAGCATGTGATTTTCTTGGACTTTGCATATATCGACTAACCACTCCAACTGAGTAAGTCAAATCTGGACGAGTGTGCAAGAGGTAACGCAAGCAACTCACAACATTTCGATATTGAGTAGCTTCAACTTCTGGTTCATCTTCTCCTTTTGTCAACTTGAGTCCCTTCTCCATTGGATATAAAGTTGCATTGCAATCTTCCATACCAGCTTCTTTTAGAATTTTCAATGCATATCTCTCTTGCTTGATCTTGATACAATCCTCATCTTGTGATACTTCGATACCCAAGTAATAAGTTAACTCACCAAGATCCGACATTTCAAATTGAGACACCATTCTCCTTTTGAACTTATTTATGAGGTCTAAGCTTGTTCCAGTCACGAATAAATCATCCACATTAACAGCAACAACGATAAATTCTTCATTGGGCGCCTTTCTATAGATCGCATTTTCGTGCACGCATTGTAGAAAACCCATCTCTTTTAAATTACTATCGAGCTCCTTTCGATCACCATTTAGAAGAGCCGTTCTCATATCCAGGTGATGAATCTTCCATCCTTTCCCGGCTGCGAGAGCAATCAAGAGTCGTATGATCTCGAGTCGAGCTACCGGCGCAAATACTTCATCAACTTCAATAACAGGTTGTTGTTCAACTGATTCTCGTTCCACTTCGTTTGTATCTTCTTTACCAACTTTTAGTTGAGCTTTATAAAGGCGATTTGCACTACGTGGGATCTTTATAAGTAAATTTCCACAACTATCTCGCATGGTTAAGAAATCACCTTGCATACTAATATCATAACCAAATATTGTAGCTTGTCCAAGACTTATCACATTACTATGAAGAGCGGGAATATAATACATCATCTTCATCGGCATTTGGCTCGCATGAAAATCATGTGATTACTTGCACCATTGTCAAAATACCATACATCATCTTCATCGGCATTTGGCTCGCACTTTGGTGGAGTGTACTTTTCTTCATTCATGAAAATCATTTCTTGAATATGGTTCATCATAAAGAACGTACCTTTCTCATGATACACATCTTTCTCTTGCATCTCATTAAGGTTAACTTCATGGTTTCGGTTTCGTTCAGGGCATCTTGAAACAAAGTGTCCGTACTCATCACAACGGTAACACTTTATATGTGAGAGGTCACGTTTCTCATGTTGTTTACCCTTTTGTTCATTATCTTCACGGTTTTTCGAGGAGTCACGTTGACCTTGGTTTTGATTATTGCCACGTCCGCTACCTTGTCCACGACCTCGAGAGTATGAACCACGTCCTCTTCCTCCGCTTGAGTCATTATTCCTGTAGGAATTATCGGTTCTAGCATAAAGCAAGTTTTCTTGAGCATCGTTTGCTTTATCTTCTTCTTTGACTCTTTCTTCATATGCTTTCAATGGTCCAACCACATCCTCAAACCCCGTTTCTTTAAGATCTAAAACTTGCTCTAGGGCTGCCACGATATGGACAAAACGTCTAGGAAGACTTGTGAGAAACTTCTTTACCAGCTTGTGTTCCGACATGACTTCTCCAAGCGTGGTTGATTTAGACGCAATACCTGATAACTTTGCAGCATATTCGTCTATGCTACCGTTATCTGACATCTTCAGATTCTCGAACTCCGTAATTAGGGTTTGAAGCCTCGCTTCCTTCACACGATCAGCCCCTAGGTTACGGGTTTTTATTGCTTCCCACATCTCCTTCCCGGTTTTCAAATTCCCAATTTGCAAAATCAAATCTTCTGGGATCGATTGAAACAATAATCCTTTAAGTATATTGTTTTTCTTGGCATCGTCTGAGCTCGGATCTACCACATCCCATACTCCATGAATTCCAAGAAGCACCTCCATTCGCATACTCCATATGGTGTAGTTTGCTGACGTCAATATCGGACATTGAAACGTCAACGTGGTTTCCTTGACAGGCTGTTGTGAGCTTTCTCCCACCACCATCTTAGTTCGTCTTCTAGTTCGGGAATAAGTTTGTAAAGGGGAACAATCCAGCCCGTATACCACGGCTAGATTTAGCTAACCTCAGTGAGACAATCAATAGTTCAAAGGAAGGTTTCCAACTCGTTGATAGAACTGTAACTCAATGATCAGTCTAACCTCACTGATCAGCCCACTCCAGGACATACACTAATCAGCCCACTCCAAGACACACTGATCAGCCCACTCCAATAAATCAGGGAGTACACGACTTAAACCAACAGGTTCACAGGTTGTAAGTCGATTTTATTTTAGGGTTTCTTTAACCCTACTTCACTGTTTACACAGGTCGCCTGCTTCTTCTTTTTAAACCAACACAATCACAGGTTTAGGAGTTATTGTTGTTGGTTGTGTTTTTAACCCTTTGTCGCAACAACAAATCACCAACAAGGAACAAGAGGCTCTTCTATGTTAACTGAACAATTACGTGACCAGATTTAAGTATACTGATCAAAACACACAACTAACCACAGGTTCGCAGGTTAAATTATAACGTTTCTTGTTGGTTTTGTAACCCTAAAACGCAGGTACAAAGCATCGAAAGAACTACGATCAGTTTACCTGATAAAAAACCCACACGTCTAACCATACAGTCGCAGGTTAGATTCGACTTGTTGTTATCAGTTTCTGTAAACTCTAATCGCTGGTACAGGTCACCTAATCTTTCACAAAATCTCTGATGCACGACTAAACCTCAAGGCGCAGGTTAGAGTCCAATGATGACAAGGTTTCTCTATCGCTCAAGACGCAGGATCAACACACGACTAACCCTATAAGCACATGTTAGTTTTCAGGATTGCATTTGGTTTGTGTAACCCTTAATCGCGGTTACAGGTCACCAACTAAACCCGGAAGCTCTTGATACCAATTGATGGTAATCAGAGGTACGCACGCAGATGTTGCAGAAGCAAACAACACAGAAAATAAAAAACAAAGTAAGTTGCCAGGAACACGCAATTATGTTTATTGAAGAAACTAACTCAAAACTTCAATTCGGTACAATGAGAATCCCTACCCTTCTCGGTATATATAGACCAACATAGACGCGTTGTACTATAACTAGGATTACACATTAAACCTATCCTAAACCAATGAGAACTACTTCATATTAGGATAAACATTAGACGAGTTGGACTAGCACTCCAACTAGTATTATTCTGAATCTGATCCACGCTACAGCCACAATCAAACTCAGTAAATTCGCCAACAATACGCCGTTCTCAAACCAAGCACTCATATCCTTACCATTAACAAACTAAAATAGCAAAATCAAGATCATAAAAAATCACAAACCTATAAAAGAGGGGAAAAAAGTGATTGATGACGGTTGTTAGATTTTTATATGAAGAAATCCAAATCAAGAGAAAATCAACTTTTTTGGTTGTTTATTCTTGACAACTAATTTTGGAGTTTATAGATTACTGTGTAAGCTTCTTTTTTACATTGTGTCAAATTGAATTGTGTGTTTTTAAACGTTTTTAGTTATGGTGGATTTTTCATGGGGTTTAGGTTAATGAAGATAGGGTTTAAGTTAATAAAGATATTGAACCAATTTTCTTTAAAAGGTTTCAATTTTAGATTCTGATTATGGGTTTGAGCAATATTGGATTTGGTTGGTCCATAATCTGCAAAATAATTCTAACATATGCCTTTTTGTGTTACTTTGTGACAGTGCTTAGGCGGATTTAACACGTTTTTGTGCCTCTCGAATTATTGGTGGATAATGGAGAACCAATTTGGAAAAGTGGTTTTCTTTGGAGTTTAGAAAAGCATGACAAAGTGGGGTTGTGGTTGATGGTATGGAAAGTATAGGTGTGTTTGTTCCTATCATGTGCGCCTTCTGAGTTTGCTATAATGTCAAAAGAAAGGGCCAGTTTTAAGTTTTAAGTGTATTAGAGTTTGTTTGAAATTTTTATGAAAAACCAGTACTTGCTATAGCTGGAATTTTTTTAGGCCTGGCGTGGAAAATTGTGTTCGTGAATGTGTTTGTAATGCTGAGTTCGAGGCTTTGTAAGCTGTGGCCAAAGGTATTGCCTCAACTCTTTTGTGTTTATAACCAAATTAAAATTAGAATCTTAAGATATAGCAATAATTCTTAAGGTATCCAGTTGAATGATTTTTAATTTCATCAATTGCTTTTGTATGCGCTTACAGGTTACATCAGTCCAGTTTCTTTCCTGGACACTGTGATAAAAGAGTGATGGGGTGTTTGTTGAGCCTATTGTGCAGGCGCAAGAGTTTGTGTAAAGTATGCAAAAGGCTGCAAATGTTGTGAGTAATCTGAAACCATAGCTTATTTTGTATTATTACCGATTGAAATTTATTTGTGTGTTAGGAGGAACTTACAGCGCACTGTGCATCAGAAGAGCCTGAAGTTGTAGAAACATTATACTCAATAAAATTTGCAAATGCTAATTGTGCCGCATAAAAAGCTATTACATTTATCATCCCAAACTATATAATGAGTGATAATGATACCGTAAAAGTAGTGTTGGAATTTGGATGCTCTTTTGGTAGCGGTAAAAAGGCAACGGTCCAAAAATATGTGCAAATGCTAATTGTGTTTTCACATGGCCGTTTTCAACTTTTCATTAGCCGTCCTGAGATAAAGTGGTCATAAGTTAACTGTTGGGCCATTATTTAGCATAGTTAGCGGTCAAATTTTATAAGGAAAAACTCCATATCTGTTATGTATCGGTTAGCTACCAAATATTTGTTGGAATATAGAATAATGAAGGATAATGTTTTGTCTTATATATATAATTGTATTACATAAGTACTAAAAGTTAATTATATGAAATGGAAATATGGAATATTGCAGAATGAGTAGTTATGTTGCATTAACTGCTTATAAGCTTTTTAACAGCCGGATATTATATTATGTAAGCAAATTACAATTTAAGTGCACTGTATAGGTGTTTAGTGTTATATGTCAAAGTACTTTGTAAAATACTTTTTGATATTGGAGTTGAAATGTGTGCGTTTGGTTGTTGTAATGGGGGCTACAACGGGTTGCTGAAATGTGTGGTGGGTGGGTTTAGGTGCTTAAATGGGGCTGAATGGGTGCGTTTTCATGCTGAAACGTGGGCTCAAAAAGTAGGGGGTTTTGGTGCTGAAATTACGACTAGAAAGGGTAATGATGTACAATCCGGTGAACAGAAATCTCAGGTAACTTTCTTCACACATGTAATGTCTTTGTCGCTGCAAATGGTTTATCGCTTGACAAATAGAGGCATCAACAGTTAGTGGAAAATAAGTACAATCCAGGGGATCAGTTAGTGACAAATAGAAACACCGGTTATGGTTTTTTCTTCAATCTGTAAGTATATTTTCATGTCTATTTTTTCTGCCGAGCCTGGCCTTTTCAAGGAACGTGGTTTTACAATGATGTTTGGTTGCTAAAAATCTATGCAGAAAACTGTTTTAAGGCGTTGTTTGGTTGCTAAAAAATTGTGCGGGAAAATGTTTAGAAAGAAAAAAAGAAATGGGTTGTTTGGCTCAGACAAGTGACACAATGGGAAAATGAACAGATGTGGGTTTACATCATATGTGAGGGTCTTGAAAAAGAAAAGTTGATTTTTTATTATTAGGATTAGATAACTAGCTATAACAAAATCCGGATAAGTAGTTTTTGGAAGAGTTTGCTTATCAAAGTATCCCTATTATGTATGTATGAAGTTATCGATATATGGTAAAACTATGTTGTTTCATTTTTTATTTTCTTTCTACACACTACTTAATCAGATGCAATTATGTATTATAATACTTCCTTAAACAACTTAGTAATCAAATTAGAGGTTGCAAGCATTCAAAAAAAAAAAAAAAAAAAAAAAGAGATAAATAGGTGTTTTGATCCTCTTAGTCAACCACCCCTTTTATCCCATCCGTTTTAACCCATTCCCGGTAGTGAGGTGTTTTAATCTACATAGGTTAGCGCACCAGCATATGAATTCTGTCATTGAAGATACTGGTATTGAACTTCCTACTTTATCTTTAGTGTATGGTGACATTATCTGTTTTTAATTTGTTTATGCAGCATGAAGGTGGAAAAAAAAAGGACGGAGTTAGTAATAACGAGGGAACCAAGGAAGGAAGTAAGGCGATTGAAGTGGTACATAAGATAGCTACCACTTCTCTTACTGTTATTTTTGTACTTTTTTATTTTGCGATTTTTGTGAATATGAACAACACATACAAATTTACAGGTCTTGCAAAATTTGTGACACTTGACTTTCACAATCAATCCAGCCATATGAAATGTTCATGTTTTTTGTAGGTTCCTCGCCATCTTAGTCGTTTTAGTGAGAGCCGGGTTGGGCATCATATAAAATATGAGTAGTTCAATCTTCTATCTATGAAACTACTTATTTAGCATCATGAAACTTTCTAAACACTTAGAAGCCAGTCTTAATCCCCAATCTTGATGTAAAAGTGTTGGAATTTTGTAAGAGCACTCAAAAGTCTTGGATGTACGATTTCGCAAAGAAGCAAACAAATAATGGTAAAATATGAGCAAGTATGGTATGTGAATATATTTGTGCTACTATATGACAGTAATAGATTTTCATTATTGTAAATCGGTTTAAGTTCAATAAGATTGTCATATACTCATATGTGTTATATGCATCAACACAGCGCTCCCGCAGCAACGCGCGGGCTCACCCGCTCGTTAACTCTAAAAATTATAACAAGCTAGCTAGCAATTTATCATTGAACTACAAACCCAAGCCTTGAGTCTTCCGAGGCCCAGACAAACCAGTAAAGGCTCACAATTGTAACACTTTATAAATCCGGAAAACCCACCTTCCTCTTCCCCCTAGTAATTCCCTTTATTTTACCAGACTATTCATCAGTTAACATGATCGTAAACCCCTTTTAAGTTTCATGCTCCAACATCCACTTTTTTTTTTCTTTTCCTTTTTTTTCCCTCTCTCTTATCATTAAGTGTTTCTTGTATGTTAGTTAAGCTGCATGCGTTATTGCATTACTAATTGACAAATTTTAAGCATCACGTTTATAGTTTTATGAAATATCTTGTGTGTTTAAGTTGACTAGGCGAGTACCCGTGCATAGCTACGGAAATTTCTAGCGGCAGACAATTAACGATATGCGATATTGTAGTAAATGTTTCCTGTAAATACATTTCTACATGTCCTATTTCAAAACTCTGCATTTATATAGCCAACCTTGTATTGTTTCATTGATAGAAAGTCAGCCTTACCATGTACAATTTTGATTTTGCAACTAATTCACTACTCATTAAAGACTTGCCATATAGAAATTCAGTTTTTCACTTTCAAGTTTTTTGGTTTTTGCTTTATAGTATAGATTTATAGTATAGATAGTATAGATATATTTCTTTTTTCTAGAAAGTATAAGAAAGTTTTATAGCTAAATTTAATTCTCTGTTTATAATATGGAAGTGAAGTGATAACGATGTATGTTGCTTTATGGTATGCTAATAATAAAACCCTTAACTTGGACATCAAGTTGATGTTTCTTTTTTCTAGAGTGTATCATTTTTTTTCGAAAAAAAACTTAAAATTGTCTATCTTGTACATGACTAATAACTTGGACATCAAGTTACACGTTGGTATGCTAATAAAACCCTAAAATAAATAGTTTAGGATAAGATTTTATTTTATTGACTTTAAATACTTTTTTGCTTTTCATTAATATAAGAGTTTCATCCCGGCTAATCGATCGATGACTACAGTATAAATATTACTACATTAGTGTTCGATATCTAAAACAAGGCTTCAAAAATATTTGATGACGACTATTTTAGGTTCCATGCAACCAGTCATTGAGGATCATGTTGAGGAGACATCTGAAGATGATCTCCCAACAAGTGGGAACTCGATTCGAAGGCGGTTTCTTGAATTTTATGAATCAAAAGGTCACAAGATTCTTCCGAGCTCGTCTCTTGTTCACGATGATGATACTGATAAAAGTGTTCTCTTTACTATTGCCTGCATGCGTCCCTTTAAACCGGTTTTTCTTGGGAAGGTATTTTTTGTTATGCTATCAAATATTAACTTACCATACTATAATTTACGTTTTTGTTCACTTAGATTACTTTATTATATAAACAGACTCCTCTTTTTCTAAGAATAATATCAACTAATAAGTCAATGATTCGATAAGAATTATGTTAACATAATAAACGTTCATGCATCGTCCTCTCCAAATTTGATGGTCTTGAAAAGCAAATGTAAATAGTAAGCGTCAATCAAATGATAAGTCAATATCCATTCTGTAAACACCTATTAAGTTTAAAGAAAGCAAAAAATGCAAGTACAAAGAGGTTGTGATTAATAAATTAATAAACAACAATGAACGTAAATAAGTTTAGTTTTTTAAAAAAAGGATAATTAATAATATCTTAATGATATGATAAATAATTTGGTTTTTAACTATTAAAATAATAAATATGTATGTTTCATCTTCTCCAACTGGCATAAAGTTATATAAGAACGCAATATGGTTTATGTCTTTGATGAACGAAGATGGCAACTTATTGTTCTTGTCGAGTATGAATAACATCCAAATGTAGATAGTGCATTTATCTATTGTTATAAAATTTAATCCAATCATAAAACTTATATAGAGATAAGCATGACAATCTAGTTTACCGAGTATCTCTAATTATTCTAGAATTCAATTTCAACTTCTTTTTCATTGAATATCTAGCGGTATTCTTGGATGTGTTCATGCCTCTTCATGAGCTCGATCTTTGAATGTTTCAGGAATTTTTTGATTTAACAGATGCATGCTTACAAAGGCTTAACCTACTAAGTGAAAAGGTAATTGATGACAATAACAACAGATGATCGAGCTGAATCACAACAATCCAAAGTCCAACATCTTCACAGGATTTTTAAATCAAAGAAAATTAATCTGCGAAGGTACCTAATACATACATTTCAGTTCAGTTCCCCTAAGAGCATAAATTTTAAAACATCAACGACATATATTACACGTCGAGCCAAAAACACGCTTAACGATGTTGCATTAACTACATTGCGGTCTTACATGTAGATTCAAAATTTATTGTAAATAGATAGATATTAACTTAAGGATACAAAGTTTTGCTAAATAATGTATCAAGAAATTAAGTATATGAATAAAATAAGAAATCAATCAACGTAAATAGGTTTTTTTAAAGAAATAATATGTAATATGTCAATGATACAATAAACAATTTGTTTTATAACTATTAAAGTAATAAATATGCATGTATCGTCTTCTCCAACGGGTAGATAGCATGAAGGTATGCGGTAACCATCAAACACTTGAATTGTCCATGTTAATCACGTGAAAGACTTGCCAAGAGAGTAAATCATGAACATTATGATCAATATATAGACATATCTTTAAACCAAAAAATCAGCATGACTTCATATGCACATTAAAATACAAAAAACTTACCTATGCAACTTCACCCAACATTATTGTTATTCTATCAGCCCTAATATCATCTTGCTTTTACTCATAATGTGCCATTGGCACTCCTTTGCCTGTTACACTAAGAAATGATGGCATCACACACCCTCACAAGCATAGCACGTCCAAGTAAAATAGTATTAGTGAAGTAGGAACATAAATTTGGTGCTTTCGGTCCTAAGAAATCTTAAAGGAAAAATGTATTTTGCATAGCTTTCTAGAGCTCGAAATTCAAAAAAAAAAAAAAAGAAAAAAAAAGAACCGACTTTCTAGAAACTCCATCACTCATGAGATGTTGGCTTCAAGTGTATGCTCACAAACAAAGAATAGGGAGCAAAACCTCAAGTTATATAGTAGTCACAATTATATGCGGTAGTCACCGGTGTATTAGCAAAACCTCAAATCACGTGTGAAGTTGGAACACATTTTCATATTAATCAACATCTTTGTATCATAAAATATTTGTGAACTCCATTTTTAAATAGTTTTTAATGTTTAGAAACCTCAAAATATCCCTACATAAATAACATGAAAATAAAATTACCATCCAAATGGAACCATAAGATAAGCTTCGGCATACTTTCACTCTGTAAAAGAGAAGATAATATACGTACTGATCCGTGCCAAACCGTCAAGTTTTCTCACTCAAGCCGGCCACTTGTGAATGGCCGACCGTAAGAAACTTAAAACGGTTCAGAAACGAATGCAATGAAGATCTGGGGAGTATAGTGTTTCCCCGGGTCGTTATGTCCCAGCGAGCTATGCGAAGAATCACCAAACGTATAGTGATCGAGAGATTTGAACAGAAAAAGGGATTTGGGATTATTATAACTACAGAAAAAGTCTATAAATTACAACGGTTTAAATGCAAATTAAAGAAAATTAAAAAGATAAAAAATATTAAATAAACGCTATCACTATTTGCAAAATGAAGTTTTTGATTTTATGTTTTTATAAAACTGAATTAAAAACTACGTAACGTACAAATGAAAATATGAAACTTACACAATAATAATCTTAAAAATATGAAAATGATATTTTTACAAACCTAATCATAAAAGAAAATATTTAGAAAAAGAAAATTATTTTTATAACTAATTATCTAATTATTATTAATTTAAAACTATTTTTAACTATTAATTAATAACCTAAAATACAAGAAAATATGAAACAAAGCTAGAAAAATGAAATTATGACTAGGAAAAATCTAAAATATCAAAAGAGAATTTTCAAAACTATTTTTGTATTTTTCTGATTATTTTTGTATTTTCTAGAAATTAAAAACTATTTAAAACTACTTAAATTGCTAAAAAATATAAATTTAACTAAGAAAAATCTGGAAAAATATTTTTTTGTCTTTTTATATTTATCTTAACTTAAGAAAAATGAAAAATTATTTTTTTGAAACTTTTCTTAATTACTTGTATTGAATGCTAATTAAAAAGTACTAAAAATTGATTAAAATGCAGAAAAATACTAAACTGACTTGGAAAAATCTGAAAAATTCAAGAAAAGTCTAAAATAATATTTAGAATCTAGGAAAAATATAAAAAACAGGGGTTGTGTGTAAGAAAATGCAACTGCTATTGCAAGTGCTTATAAATAAGCACTTTTAATAAGCCAAAAGACACAATAAGCTACCAACTTAATACAGAAGTTATAAAATGATAAAATTGCCAAAATGCAACAAGTCTAAACTGCTTTTAACCTCTGGATTGCAACTTGCAAAGATTTGGCTTATTTGAGTTAAATGTGCTTAAAACAGTTGAGGGTGCTAAGTTTGGACTTAAGCACAGGCTTCAAAATAAGCTGAAAATGAAAAGCAATTGTGGGATCCTACACTAGACCTGGGTGAGTGCTTAAGAACCAAAGATGAGACCAAAGTGAGCTATAATGAGCTTGTTACAACCTGCACAAACCTGTGCAGAGTCAGTGTTCACTGACTCAGTTGCACAGGGCAACTAGGACCCAAAAGACAAGCTCATTTGGAGCTTTTAAAAATTTTACAAAAATATACAAAAATGACTATAAGAAAATAGACCAAGGGAAGTTTTTAAAACAACAAGTTTGACTGAATTTTGTCCAGAAATGAATCCATGAAAAATCTTTTCAGTTGAGCTCAAAACTGGAATTTCATGTTTTGACTTTTTTTGACAGATTTGAAAATTTGACTTTTACGAACTTTGAGATCAATGTGTAGATTGAATGTGATGTAATATGATGAAGTGAGACTACTGCAACTTATATCTGTGTATTTTAAACACAAATCAAGACTTTGATTCTCAAAAACTCCAACAGTTAGCAGTTTAAGACAAATTGAGATGCATTTTGACTTTTGAGAGTGTGCAGGCTCAAGTTTGAGACATATATGAGTATACTAGAACTAGACAAGCTAAAAACAACAAGAGTTACCCACTGAATAGGCCTCTAAGACAGGTTAAGCTACAAATCCAAACACACCTTCAAAGACTGATTTGCAATTAACAACAAGCTAAAAACTTAACTGGCTAAAATTAATGATCAAACTAAGCTTACCTAACCTAATAACAACTAATCCAACAGGCATGAACTAGTTATAACTACAAATGAAGATTATGCAATAAAACCTTAAAAATCACTTACAAGGGTCCTTAGCCACTATGGCTTGAAACCTGTCAAACCAATGAACCACTAGCCTAATTATCCAACCCAATATCTCTGAATCAACCCAAAGCTAGCACTGCTTCACCCATTGACCATATCCAAGACCAAATGAACCCTGTTTGACTTTCTTTGACCAATTTCCAAAATGACTTGAAACTTAAACTTAAGCTTACAAAAAGCTATGAAAAGCTTGTATAAGCTTATCAGAACTGAGAAACAAGCTTTTTGAAGCTTGGGTGTAAGAAATAGAAACTGAAACTTTCAACAGTGGTATAAAAAGTTGAAATGTGAACAATAGCTTGAATTGATACTTAAAAATTGATTATACTGATACAATAACCTTAGTTTGATACATAGAAACAAAATATTACAGATATTACATTTAACTAAAACTTTTAAGTTAAAATCGAAATTAATGAAACTTAAAAAACTACAAGACTCCCCTCTCATCCTTATGCTTTCTTTTATAATCCATGAGTCTTCTCTCTCTCTTCTGAACAGTTCCCAGCAATTTCCTTGGCCATTGGATGGCTTGACTTCATCTTGGCCATTCATTGGATTTTGGCGCCAAAATTGGATTATCAACTGGGAGGTTGAGTGAGGGGGGGAAGGAGCATTAAATGCTTCTTGGAGGTTAGTTGAAGGTGGGGGGACATGGATGAGTGGAGGTGAGGAGGGGGGATAGGTGGAAGAGTGTGCAGAAGCATTTGGTGAAGACAGGTTTTTGGCGCGTAGGCTATGTTTGACCAGCCATTTGACTTGGCTATAATATTGAAGGGGGGTCCAAAATGTTAATGACAGGGGGGTCACTTGGGGTTTTGACCAGGCCAAAAGGGTGTGAAGGGTTTTAATTATCAAGGACCTCTTTTGTAATTTCTGAAATTCAAGGGACCTAGGCTGCCAATTTGAAAAGTTGCTCCAAGGGACTAAAAGTGACAAGTTTTAATAATATAAGGACTAAACTTGACATTTTCAAATTTCCAAGGGCCATTTTTGCCAATTTTGAAACTTGGAGGACCAAACTTGTAATTTCTCAAAACTTTTGATATTTTTCACCAAAGGACTAATTTTGACAAGTTATGATTTAAAAAGGACCTTTGGTGATTTTTATTTTGAAATTAGGACTCAGGGACTATTTCTGACAATTTTTAGAAACTTGAGGGACTGAAACTGCCAATTATGCAAACTTAGCTCATTTTTCATCTGATTTTGAACATTTTGCATCTGAAACATATAAAATGCAATTTTGGAATATTTTCAGTATTTTGATGCATTTCTGAGCATTTTTAAACGTTTTGCAGTTCAGATTTAACCAAAAATGATGAGTATTTACACACTCATCACGTACGTACATTGTTAGCCGTATGTAACACCCATGCTCTTCAAATGCAGCATGATAAAGAGTTTCAAACCTTCCGTTAGTACAAAAACCTATACATTTTTACTACTGTATCGTCATTGCGAAGTATAGGCACACATAGATGTGGTCAAAACCTAATCAACCAAATATATCATATACCTAAAATCTAATATTGGTTGCAACTTAGAAATGAAAACAATGCTTGAAATTGATGGGGAAAGCGGATACCTGAGACAGGTGGTAATATGTCAAGGCGGCTAAAAAGGTTTAAGGGTGGTTATGGGTAGAAAAGGAGTTCGGGTATGGGTTTGAACTATACCCGCCTGATCAAATGTGCCCATATCGATACCCTCTTATCCACAATATATTTACTGATGTAAATAGGAATATTATAGTTGTTACTTCATGGAATCGTGCAAAAAAACAAAAATATCCATATAAATCAACTCTTTGAAATCAAAGTTATCAATATAAACAAACCTTCATAGCCTGTAATAACATGTTAATGACGCCAAAATGGCTACTAAAATATGCTATCCAAATAGCCCCTAATGACGGACATGTTAATGACGCCAAAATGACAACCCCTAATGACAAGTTAATGATGCCAAAATAGAAGCTGAAATATGCTACATAAACAGCCCCTAATAACATGCAAAATACACCAAATGGCTGCTGGAATATGCTATCAAAACAACCCTTTATACCATGTTAATGACGCCTAAATGGCTGCTGAAATATGTTATCCAAACAGCCCCTAATGACATGTTAATGACGCCATTCCGGCAGCCCATAATGTCACATTAATGACGCCAAAATGGCTACTGAAATATGCTATCCAAATAGCCCCTAATGACATGTACATGACACCATTTTTGACAGCCCCTAATGACAAGTTAATGACGCCAAAATAGCTGCTAAAATATGTTATCCAAACAGCCCTAATAACGTTTTGAATGAGGATGTAAATGAATATTACCTTAATTATATTTCACATACCTAACACCTAACCCAATCGTTGTTAGCAGATATTAGCAGCTTAAAGAATCTATTATTTAGCAGTACATTGATGCAAAAATATGTAATTGGTAATTAGTCAAATAAAATAAATAAAATCAATCGATACTAATATTAGATTTTTTAATCACCATCTTCTTTCTGCAACCAAAATATGAAACTGTAATAAATAACCAACAATCTTGACACCAACATTTGTTCTTAAATTCAATACCAAACCAAAAACATAAATGCAATTTAAATAAAAGGTAAAAAATTAGAAGAATAAGAACAAAATATAGAACCTGAAAATAGTTCCTATACATCAAGAATCAAAAAGAAAAAATTGAGTATTCCCCCAATGTTTTGAGGTTTTGCATCAACAATTAAACTGAACTAAATCAAATCACATATATTGAGTTGAATCAAAACAAAACTAATTCATCACATACATGTACTATGTGATTTAAATTCAAACCCTAAAAAAATTTGAATATAATGCGAAAATTACAAGTTTTAAGGTGTGGACAGCAAAACCATGATTCACATAGATCAAAATTGAAGGGAAATTTTGAAGAGATGTTGAAAGTGTTGTTTCTTCAATCGTTGTGTTTGTTTTTTGAATCAAAGAGGATGATATTGCTCTAGAGGATTTGTAACTTACCTGCACTAATCTTGTAGAGGAGGAATGAAGAGATTAATTGCTTAACAAAAATAATGTCGATAATTAATTGTGTTTTTGATGCAGTGTATGGAAGAAGTTTTATGTTAACACTGGATTGGAGAATGAAGCTTGAGGGTGTTGTACGCATTAAATCTCCATCCAATCATATTGAAGACACATCATGCATTAATTAATTGGGTTGCTTCAAAGAGTTGTAACATGTAGTTGTTTATTATATAGTATAAATATTTTTAGCTTGGGTTACTTATCTTTTAAAAAACAATAATGATCTAAACATATAACATTTATAACTTAAGTAACTTAAATTAATTATCATGTTTAACAAAGTTAACTTATAATTTTTGTAAGTGTAGTAACCTAAGAGTCGTGTTTCATAACTTGAGTAACCTCAGTTAACAAAGAAATAGTAGAGTAGGGGAATTTTCAAATGCTTACTCTTATTTTGATGTTTACCAAGGGACAAATCTCTACCATCCATCTAGTTTGATCTAATAGTGAGGATTAACCTAAGATTTAGTAGATAAACTTAAGTCCATGTTTTTTTCTTGTCTTTTTGTTTTTTTTTTAATTCATTTTTTTTTTTTTTTTTGTCTTTCTTTCTTTCTTTTTCTGTTTTTCTTTTGTTTTTTTTTTACTTCACGTTTTTTGTTTATAATCACAGTTTTTTTTTTACTGACTTTTCATTAATATCACTTGTGATACTCTAATAAAATTAACAAAAGAATGTTATATTCAAATAAACCCAAAGCATTGTTTACAACTGAATATAAGTTACCATTGTTTACAATTTAAGTAGCAAGAGAAAATTACAATTTAAGTAGAAAAAGAAAATTACTAATTGATGCTTTTGTCTTTTTATTTTCTACAACTTTCTTCTTGACAGATTTTTGAGCATCCCCTCCTTTTGTCTTCTTTCCCACTTCATTCTTTTTAATTTGCAGCATCTTCTTCTTCATTCTTCTTATTCTTTTTCAACAACCGTCTTTGTTTACTTATATGCAGTCTCTGTTGTTAGTTCAACAGTTACTGTTGGTGGTGTTGGTGGTTGTAGATCCTGTTATATCACAGGTGATATCACAGATGTTTCTTTCAGTATTTGTTGGTGGAGTTTCTGTTTTTGTTTTTGTTCTTGGTGTGTTTTCTAAGCTTAAACGTCTAGCAGCGGATTTTGGTAATTTGTTTGGTATTGTTAGTGTTGTCGGTGATGATGTTGTTTCTTTGTTCACTTCTTCAGTTTGACTTGGTCGTTTTTCGCGAAAGTCTTTTTCCTTTCACCTTCAACCCCTGTTTTTTTGTTTCTTTTATTCTTGATAGTTCTCAGTTTTATATTCAAATTTGCATAAAATATATAACATGTTAGTGTATGAATAGTTCATTATTTTTTTAACATCATACGTGATATATAAACTGAATAAGTATACGTCATCAAATATCATAGGTGATATACTACCAACAAACAATCATTATAACTGTTGTATCACAGGTGATATACTACCAATAAGCAATCATTACAAACTGTTGTATCACAGGTGATATACTACGAATAAGCAATCGTTGCAATTGTTGTATCACAGGTGATATACTACCAATAAGCAATCATTGCAACTGTTGTATCATAGATGATATACTACCAACTAATACTAGAGTCAAATACCGCTATTAAACATATTGAAACATGCCCAATCTATCGATTATGCACATATATCTACCACAAATCTAACAAAAGCATGTTACAGTCACAATATTTATTTTAGCCTGTTTAGTATCTTATATTATCACAATAATTATCTAACTTTCACAACAATCCCTCAATAAACTACTAAAATCTACAAAAATAGCAAAGTGTTTATACTGTAGAATAAATATCCGTGTTTTTAAGGATACCATTATAACATTCTACTGAAAGTATACATACACATTCTACTGAATGTGTATGTATCACTAGTGATATAACACATAAGCTAAATTTTAAATCAAGTACGCCACATACATTCAGGGTTTTATCACAGTTAATTCTTCTAAAGGAGACATGCTTATACGTTACAATATACCTTTACTTTTATGAATCTCTGGAGATGGAGTCAAAAATTTGATTGACGACAGAACTTCATTTACACACAGTAAATAGTATATCATCAGAACTTTTAACAAAAAAAAAGTTTAACTGTGATTATTGATTCGTGCCAAACAGTCAAGCTAAATCACTCAAGCCTGCCACTTGTGAATGGCAGACCGTAATCAGCTTAAAACTGCTCAAGCACGAATGCAATGAAGATCTGAGGAGTATAGTGTTTCCCCGGGTCGTTATGTCCCAGCGAGCTATGCAATGGATCATCAAACGTATAGTGATCGGGAGATTTGAACGGAAAAGAGGATTTGAGATTATTATAACTACAGGAAAAGAACATAAACTACAAGGGCTTAAATGTAAATTAAAGGAAATTAAAAAGATAAAAAATATTAAATAAACGCTATCACTATTTTTAAAATTGATGAACGTTTAAAACTTAAAACTTACGTTTAAATAAAATAACGTAAACGTACAAAATAAAAAGTGAGATCTAAGAAATAAGAGTCCTAAAAATATGAAAATGACATTTTTACAAACCTAATGATAAAAGAAAATTTTTAGAAAAAGAAAATTATTTTTATAACTAATTAATTAATTATTATTAATTAAAAACTATTTTTAACTATTTAATATTAGCCTAAAATACAAGAAAATAGGAAATAAAGCTAGAAAAATAAAATTATGACTTAGAAAAATCTAAAATATCAAAATAGAATTTTCAAAACTATTTTTATATTTTTCTGATTATTTTTCTATTTTCTACTAATTTAAAACTATTTTAATCTAATTTAAATTGTGAAAAATACCAAATAAAAGGGGAAAATAAGGAAAAATCTTTTTTATGCTTTTTATATTTTTCTTAAACTGAGAAAATTGAAAAATTATTTTTTGGAACTTTTTCTTAATTATTTGCAATTAAAGCTAATTAAAAGTGATTAAAAACTATTTTAAATCTAGAAAAATAGTAAACAGTGACCAAAATTAATGAAAAATTCAGGAAAATGCTAAAATGCAACTCTGATCCTAGGAAAAATGTCAAATATGATGGTTATGTGTAAGAAATCAGAGCTGCAGTGTAAACTGATCCCAAATAAGCACTAGAAAATAAGCTAAAGAGTAAATTAAGCTACCAAACTTCTACTTAAGCTATATTGTACTGAAATAAGCTAATATCAACTAGTTACTTCTACTCCTAAACTCTGATAAGCAATCCAATAAGATTTAAGCTAACTGATTTTATATGCCAAAACAGAAAACTGGACCTATGTTTGAGCCTATGCACTAGCTTATCCAAAGAGCTTTAGCTAAAAACAGATATGAGGTCTTATAGACCTCCCAGCAAACTGCTTATAGACCAAAAATGAGACCCTAAAAAGCTCTACTGAACCCTGTGCAACTGCTGCAATGTCTGCACAAATCTGATTTTAAACTCATTTTGACTTTTAAGGACAGTTTATAATTTTGACTTTAATGAGATTTGGATGCAAACTTTGAACTGATGTTAATGAGATAGGATTAAAAACAGTTATAGCAAGCTAGATTATCAGATTTTAAACCTATATGTGATGATTTGAGTCAACTGATTTCAACAGTTATGCTAATAAGAGCAGATTCAAATCATTTTGACTTTTAGTGTTATAGGATGCAATAAGACGACTAGATTGAATATACTAGTGATAATAGAGACTAAAGCAACAAAAACCTTAGATCAAAACAGCTTTGAAGACAGTTTAAGCAAGCAATCCAAACACTCCCTAATACACTGATTAGCAAATTTAAACAAGCTAACTATTAATCCAACATGTAATTTTGATCAAACTAAATCTAATTAACCTAAATACTAATTATTGAACAGAATTTAACTACTTGTAACCTCTAAATCAGACTATGCTATGAATTGTTGAAAAACACTTACAAGTGTCCCTAGCCACAATGGCTTGCCAATAGTGAAACCAAGAACTCTAACCTATCAAATCCAACCCATTGCTTCCAATTCTACCCATTTCAAGTTCTGAACTGATGAGTGTGTAAATACTCATCATTTTTGTACTGTTTAAACTGCAAAAACATCTGAAAACACTCAGAAACGCATCAAAATGATAAAAATATCACAAACAAGTGTTTTATATGTTTTAAATGCAAAAACATCAAAATCTGGTGAAAAACGTATCAAGTTTGCATAATTGGCAGTTTTAGTCCCCCAAGTTTGTAAAATTATCAAAAACAGTCCCTGGTAAATCTAAATAAAGAAAAATATCATTTTAAGTCCCTAGGGATTCCTAAGTTGTCAAAATTGGTCCTTGAGACTTAAAATTACAAAATTACAACTTTAGTCCCTGAACTTTGAAAATTGTCAAGTTTGGTCCTTTGAAAATGAGAAAATGGCAAGTTTGGTCCTTGCACTTTTTATGGTTGTCAATTTCAGTCCTTATGGTAACTTTGTGAAATTGGCAGTTTGGTCCTTCAAGTTTTCAGAATTGCAAATCTAGTCCTTGTCATATTTAACAAAGCCTTGTCAAAAACATTTTGACCCCTGCCCTTTCACCACTTTGGCCCCCTGTCAAAATGGATTGTGAACCCCCTTAATATTAGCCTGGTCAGTCAAAAAGTCAAACCAAACACAAACACGCGCCATCTCCCCCTTCTTCCACCTCCTGCATGTCTTCTCCAACATACCCTGCAATACTCCACCCCTTTCCATACCAATACCTTTATCTCCACTCATCATTACCCCTACAAACCCCCCCCCCCTAGTGCCTGTTTTTCAGAGCCCACAGTTGAAATTACCACTTCCCGCCAAAAATGGTAAAACAAGCAATCCACTCTAAACTCAACCATTGGTTCTCAAATGAGGTGGGATTGCATCAGAAGGCCACGTGGAACAAGTTGGAAGCATAAAAGAGGAGAAAGAAAGGGTAGAAGGCAGTACTTAGTTTTTTTTTAAATTTTATGTATGTCGATTTTCTTTACATGTTTTAATTAGCTCATAAAACTGTAATATCAAGTTGTATTGTATTAATACTAAATCTTTTGATCATTATAACTCAGTATCAAAGTTTAATTCTATGTTTCCTTTACATTTCAAGTTTTTTTAGCTTACTGTTGCAAATCTCCAATTCAAACTCTTGTTAACAAGCTTCAATAAGCTTATTTAAATAGTTAAACAGGTTTACTTAAGCTACTATAGCTTTTTGTAAGCTTGTATTTCAGTTTCAATCAAGTTTGGACAAAAGTCAACAAAAGTCAAACAGAGAAGGACATTTGGTTAAGCAGGGTTGGAAATGGATACAGGGTGTTGCAGAGATGAATTTGGATTGGTCTTGGATTAGATTAGTGGTATTGGGTTCTGTTTAGACCACAAAATAAGCTTGGGTCTTTGTAAGTCTATTTCTCATTTTCAATTTTTAGTCAGTTGCAATTTGTGTCTATATCTTGAATTCAGTAGTCATAAGTAGTTCTAATCTTTTCATTAAGGTGTATTTAGGTTTGCTAAATATAGTTTGATCATAGTCATATGTTGGATCAGTAGTTAGATTAGTTTCAATTGCTAATCAGTCAAGAAAAGGGATGTTTGGGTTTGCTGTACAATCTGTATTATAGGTGTACTCATAAGTTGAAATTAGTTGGCTCATGTCTGCTTAGTCCATGTCTACTCATTTGAGTCTTTGAATTGCACCTGCATAACATAAAAGTCAAAATAAGCTTTTGATCATAGCTTATCCTTTATCTGTTAATTTCTAGACTGCATAATCATACAAGCTTGTTTGAAAGTTGTTTATTTAGCTTAATCTCATCTTATTATAGCTTAAAACAACTGATTCAGCTCATGGAATTAGTTACAATCTCATAAAAGTCAAACTTGTAGTTTTCTTAAAAAGTCAATTTTTCCAAATACCCATTTTTGAATAAAACTTGGAATTTCATTGTGTGTTCAATAGTGAGTTTCAGTTTAAAAGCTCTTAGGGTATCAATATTTAGTTGCTTAAAAAAAATATAAAAATACTAAATCAGTTTTTATCAGCTTATTCAGTGCTTATTTTGTTGCTTCTTTTTGAGTCCTAGTCTGAAAAGTTGTCCTGTTCACAGTATTGGTACCCTGGTTCACAAGCTCTTAGAGAGTTCATTAGATAGCATTAGCTTATGTAATTTAGCTTTTTGAGAAGCTCACCTAGCTGTCTCAAGGTGCCAAGTCTAGTTTTTCATTTCCTAGCTTATTTAAATAGCCTGCTTGTTGTTTTTAATTCTGTCCATTTCATGTAGTTCAAACCAATCAGTGTTTTCATAGACTTTTTCACAAGCTCTTCAAAAGCTCTCTAGTTGTCTTCAGCTTGTGAGTTTTGGCTTTTTGGAAAGTCTATCTGGTATACTTGTTTGTTTCATTGCTTATTTTACATTCCTAGCTTATTTCAGTGCTTAATAGTAGCTTATAAGCACCTAGATTTTCATAAGTGTCCTGTAAAGCAGATAAGACTTGTGCTTATTTTGGCTTATATTGTGCTTATTTAGTTTTCATTATGCCTTTTTAGTTGCCTGTCTAGCTTATTGTAATTTAATTAGCTTATTTCTCATTTCCTATTGCTTAATTCTAGCCTAATAGCTATCTTAGCTTAATCTCATGCTCATTTTCTTTCTTTCATAACTGTTGAGAAAAATAAGCTTATTCAGAGCTTATTGTTGGTTTTCATCACAAGTCATAGTTATAAATTTTGCTTATTTAAGTTAGCTTATTGAGTTTGTAAAATAAAAAGTCCAAAAATAAAATGTTTTACAAAAAGGGAGAGGCAGGGGTCGAACCTGAGACCTCTCCCTTATGGGGATGATAGAAGGGTACCTGTATGCCAATAGCGCCCTTGGGTCTTTCTTGTCATGGTTTGCAAAAACAAATATATAACCACTCTTGTCTCATTTAGCTTATTCGACCCTTTTAGCTTATTTTTAGCTTATTCATAGTAGCTTTTTCATCCTTTTCAATTTTCTTAGCTTAACATTGTTATAAAGTATTTTTACAAAAAGTTTCAGATTTTTCTCGTTATTTTTAGTATTTTTAATCAATTAATTAGTGTTTTATAGTAATTAAATCATAATAAAAGATATAAAAGTCAAAAAAATATAAATCTTTTTTCTAAAAATTTCTTTTATCATATAGTAAGTAAAAAAACTAGTTTTACACTCGTAGGTCTTTTATTTCATAAATTTTACGTTTTTGCTTGCGCTCCAGCGTAATTTTTAAACGTAACGCTCGTTTTAGTTTTAAGTAACATTTTTAGATAATTTGAATTTACATTTTAGTTAAAATAGTTTATTTAAGATATTTTATTTCATAAAAACACAAAAACATCATTGTAAAGATAGTGATAGCGTTTATTTAATAGATTTTAACTCTTTTATTTCTTTTAATTTGCATTTAAGTCGCTGTAATTTGTTAATCTTTTCTTTAGGTAATTTTCCACCAATATCCTTACTGACCACTATCCTTAGTGGTTATTCGACATCTGATTGTGTTTAACACCAGTCATCCTCCGTGGGACATAACGACCCGGGAATCTACTGTATTCTCCTGATCTTAAATTGCAATTGGTGTGTGAGCTGTTTTAAGTTCCTTACGGCTGGTCATTCACAAGTGATCAGCTCGCGTGAGAAAACTTGACGGTTTTGCACCGATCAAATTTTGGCGCCGCTGCCGGGGAGGCTGTAAGCGTGTTTCTAGCATTTTCAGACCCGTACTTGCACATATACCACAGTTTGTAAAAAGTTTTTTGTAAAGTTAATATAAATCAAAAAGTTCATTAACACTTTTCCTAAAGTGTTAAAAAACCCAAAAACAATATAAAACAACAAAACAATCGTAACGTTTTCTAGCTTGTGTTTCTTTTAAGGTGATTCTTAAAGAGATACGATTTGGTTAAACGGGACGATACCAAAAATATTGTCAAAAGTTTTTAAACCCATCAGCACAAATCATACCTACGTCTTTTCAGTGGTCCTTAATTAATACATAAAAATCAACCACCGCAAATCAAGGCAGTGCACTACCTAACTGGGGGTGCGACCATAATAAGTTCCCGAACATCAGATTTAAAACTTGCCTTTGTGTCACTTGTGATTTGGTGTACCTTTTTCAAAGAAGCCATTTCATTTGTGATTATTGGTTAAGTTCACTTGTGTTTTGCCTCATTTGTTTTGAAAACTGATTTTTATACTTAGTGCATGCGCACTCGTTCTTCCAGTTCTACAAGTCCACTTTCAGAACTTGGAAACATTCCTCGCAGACGTAGAGGACGTTCAGCTCCTTCAGCCGTGACTGAGGAACGTCTACCACCACCACCACCTGTCGAAATGGCAGAAGACAAACCCATGAATGAGCTTCTCCAAGCACCCATCGAGGGTTACGGAGATGCCATTGTTGTCCCAGCCATTGTGGCTGATACCTTCGAGCTCAAAACCGGGTTACTTAATCTGGTAACCCAAAGCCAATTCTATGGTTTTGAGCGGGATGATCCTCATGCACACATTCGATGGTTTAACAAGATTGCATCTACCATCAAGTACAAGAATGTCCCACACGAAGCTATCAAGCTTCTTCTGTTCCATTGAGACATGGGAAGATCTAGTTACCAAGTTTGTTAACGAATTCTATCCTCCATCCCGAACCACAAGTCTTAAGAATGAGATAATGAAATTTTCTCAGAGATTTGATGAATCATTCGGGGAGGCATGGGATCGTTACAAAGAATTGCTCCGCAAGTGTCCACATCATGGTTTTACCGAGTTAATGCAAATGGATACTTTCTATAATGGTCTGAGACAAGCTGACCAAGACTCTTTGAATGCCTCCGCGGGAGGTAATTTCCTTAGCAAAACCACCAAAGAAGCCTTACAAATTATTGAAAACAAGTCCCAGGTCCGTCCTTTCCGCACTAAGTCATATCATACTGAGTCTAATGCTGGACGTTCTACTTCATCTCCCGTGAGTACATCTAGCACCGATGCTAAGATTGACAAACTCACGGATATTGTTCAGGCTTTGGTTCTTGCTAACCAAAAGAAAGTCACTTTCACACAAGCACCATCATATGGTGAAGTGAAGAAAGTTGAAGTTTGTGTTACTTGTGGTGGTCCCCATGCATACTACAACTGTACTGCCACCGATGGTAGTCCGTTTGAAGCTAATGCTATAGCCGGTACTTCAAATCAAGAAGGTAATCAATACCGTCCTCAGAATGAACCAAACTACCGTGCTAACACTTATCAGGCACCACCCGGTTTCAACCAGAATCCTAACCGGAATCAGAACCAACCAAGAATGAACCAAGGTTATCAAAACCAAGGTAATTTCTATTCCGGACCCAACCAAGGTTTCCAACAACAAGGAAATCTTAATCAAAACACTTACAACCGAGGGAATCAATTTCAGGGGAATATGAACCCTAATCAAGGGAATTCTGGCTATAACCAGAACATACGGCCTCAAATTGTCCCTCCACCTCCTCCTGTGTCAACATCTGATGAGCTTTTAAAGCAATTCATGAAGACTCAAGAGGAGACAAACAGGTTGTTGGTCAGTCAGATCGCTGAATTGAAGAAGTCTTTAAATGATCGACCCTCGGGCTCAGGTACTCTACCTAGCAACACGATCGCTAATCCGAGGGGCGATGCAAAGGCGATCACAACCAGAAGTGGTGTTTCGTATGATGGACCTGCTATTCCTACTACCTCTTCTTCTTCTCTCCCGAAGGTAGTGGAAAGTGAACCTGAGGCAACAAAGGACAAGGAACTTCCTACTAATAACGGAAGTACCAACACTGTCCATCCTCAGGTTGTCCAGAAACCAAAATCCAATCCAGGAGTTGTTTTTGAACCTCCTGTTGCTCCCATTGAAAAATCCAAATCTTCTATTCCTTACCCATCACGTTTACATGAGCAAAAGCTCCGCGAAAAAGCCGGTCATCAAATGGAAAAATTCTTTCAAATTTTCCAAGAACTTCATTTTGACATAAGCTTCGCGGATGCTATCATGTTGATGCCCAAGTTTGCATCAACTCTCAAACACATGTTAAGCAACAAGGAAAAGCTGTTTGAAATGGCTAAAACTCCACTGAACGAGAACTGCTCTGCAGTTATCTTGAAGAAGCTTCCCGAGAAGCTTGGAGATCCTGGAAAGTTCCTCTTACCTTGTGTATTCCCAGGAATGGTTGAATGCTTTGCCTTGGCTGATCTTGGTGCAAGCATAAACCTGATGCCTCATTCAGTATGGAAGAAACTTTCTCTTCCGGATCTTACTCCTACATGCATGACTCTCGAGCTTGCAGATCGTACAATATCCCGTCCTCTTGGAATTGCCGAGGACGTATTTGTGAAAGTAGGAAAGTTCCATTTTCCAGTTGACTTTGTAGTTGTTGACTTCGATGCTGATCCACGGGTTCCTCTCATTGTTGGAAGAGGATTCCTAAGAACGGGCCGTGCTCTCATTGATGTATTTGAGCAAGAAATCACATTACGTGTTGGTAATGAAGCTGTCACTTTTAACCTTGATCAGACTTCGAGGTACTCCGCAAATTATGATTCTGAATCGGTTAACCGAATAGATATCATTGATGTTGCTTCTGAAGAGTACTCGCAAGAAGTTCTTGGTTATGATCATAATTCTTCGAGTGATAATCTCACTCATTCATCTCAACCTATCATCGCCAACTCTACTCCTTCTCTCACCCCATTTGAGGAAAGTGACTTCATCTTAGAAGAGATTGAAGCCTACTTATCCAGTGATTCTGTTCCATGGGAAATTGATCACGCTCCAATTGACATTGAGGGAGACATACTTCTCATTGAGAAGTTGCTTAATGATGATCCATCATCAGCCCCTCACTCTAGTGATTCAATTCCTGCTGAGATTAATCAAAATGAGATTAATCTGAAGGGAGATATTCTTCTTGAGAAGTTGTTAAATCATGACATTTCTCCTCCACTCCCTCCCGTCAAACTTCATAACAAGGAAGTCAAGTCAGTTGAGAAAACTGAAGAATTTCCTGAAGTCGAACTTAAGGACTTACCACCTCATCTTGAGTATGCATTTCTTGAAGGCGATGATAAATTGCCCGTCATTATTGCTCGAGATTTGAGTAAAGATGAAAAGACTGCTCTCATAAAGGTCTTGAAGTCACACAAGCAAGCAATTGCTTGGAAACTCTCCGACATCAAGGGTATTAACCCTGAGTTCTGTACTCACAAAATCTTAATGGAGGATGACTTCAAGCCAGCAGTTCAACATCAGAGAAGGGTGAATCCAAAAATCCATGATGTCATCAAACAAGAGGTTATCAAACTTCTTGATGCAGGATTGATTTACCCAATCTCAGATAGTCCTTGGGTTAGCCCGATTCACTGTGTTCCAAAAAAGGGTGGCATAACTGTTGTCACAAATGAAGAAAACGAGTTAATTCCAACTCGATTGGTTACGGGATGGCGTGTCTGTATTGACTATCGTAAGTTGAATGACGCCACCCGTAAAGACCATTTTCCTCTACCCTTCATGGACCAGATGCTTGAGAGATTAGCAGGGAATGAGTACTATTGTTTCCTTGATGGTTTCTCAGGTTACTTTCAGATCCCCATTGATCCACAGGATCAAGAGAAAACCACATTCACCTGCCCATACGGAACTTTTGCCTACAAACGTATGCCTTTTGGCTTATGTAACGCTCCTGGCACGTTCCAACGCTGTATGATGGCCATATTCCACGACATGATCGGGGAAACAATGGAGGTGTTTATGGATGACTTCTCAGTCATCGGGGATTCATTTCAGACTTGTCTCTCCCATTTAGACAAAATGTTAAAACGGTGTGAAGACACCAATCTATGTCTAAATTGGGAGAAGAGTCACTTTATGGTCAAAGAAGGCATAGTCCTTGGCCATAAGATTTCAAAAAATGGGATGGAGGTAGATAGAGCAAAAGTTGATGTTATTGCTAAACTACCTCATCCTACTACCGTCAAAGGTATTAGGAGTTTTCTTGGTCATGCCGGGTTTTATCGCAGATTCATACAGGATTTTTCCAAAATCGCTCGGCCTATGACCCATCTTCTTGAAAAAGAAGCTCCTTTTATCTTCTCTCCTGAGTGCGTCGAAGCTTTTGAAACACTAAAGAAAAGGCTTACGGAAGCACCCATTCTAGTTGCCCCCGACTGGGATTTACCCTTCGAGCTCATGTGCGATGCAAGTGATTTTGCTATCGGTGCAGTCTTGGGGCAACGCAAAACAAAGCACTTTCAGCCTATACACTACGCAAGTAAGACTATGACTGAAGCTCAAACTCATTACACCACTACAGAAAAAGAACTATTAGCTGTGGTGTATGCATTTGAGAAATTTCGGCCATACCTCATCTTGACCAAATGCGTGGTGTATACGGATCACTCGGCTCTTAAATATCTCTTTGCAAAACAAGATGCAAAGCCGAGATTGCTCCGTTGGGTTCTCCTCCTCCAGGAATTTGATATCATTATACGTGATAAAAAAGGAGCTGAGAACCTGGCTGCTGATCATCTGTCCCGATTAGAGAACCCTCACCAGGATGTGTTTGAGAAAAAGGAAATAAATGAAACATTTCCTCTCGAGACACTCAATGCGGTTTCTTTTCGTGGAGACTCTACTACCCCATGGTTTGCTGACCTTGCAAATTACCATGCGGGTAACTTCATAGTGAAAGGGATGTCGTCCCAACAGAAGAACAAATTCTTCAAGGATGTAAAACATTACTTCTGGGACGACCCTTTCTTGTTTAAAATTTGCGCGGATCAAGTCATCAGGCGATGTGTATATGGTCAGGAAGCTATTGACATTCTCAAAGCTTGCCATGCTGGACCTACTGGGGGACATCATAGCCCTAACTACACAGCCAAGAAGGTGTTTGATTTCGGATTCTATTGGCCCACAATCTATAAGGATGCCCATGAATTCGTCAAAGCCTGTGACGCTTGTCAACGTCACGGGAATATCTCACAAAGGAATGAAATGCCACAAAACGCCATTCAAGTGTGTGAGATCTTTGACATCTGGGGCATTGACTTTATGGGGCCATTCCCTTCTTCTCGCGGTAATAAGTACATACTCGTGGCCGTTGACTATCTGTCAAAATGGGTTGAAGCTAAGGCTTTACCTACCAACGATGCCCGAGTTGTAGTGAAATTCTTAAAATCCTTGTTTGCTAGGTTTGGAACTCCACGAGCCATAATCAGTGATCGTGGTACGCATTTCTGCAATGACCAGTTTGAAAGAGTCATGCAGAAGTATGGTGTAACTCACCGTCTCTCTACTGCGTACCACCCCCAAACGAGTGGGCAAGTGGAAGTTTCAAACCGAGGGATTAAAAGAATTCTGGAAAGGACGGTTGGCGAAAACCGTGCCTCTTGGTCGGATAAGCTAGATGATGCACTCTGGGCCTTCCGTACAGCTTACAAAACACCCATCGGGTGCACTCCATACAAGCTTGTATACGGGAAGGCGTGTCATCTACCTGTTGAGTTAGAGCACAAGGCATACTGGGCCTTGAAGCATGCCAACTTTGATATTCAGACTGCTGGTGATCACCGGAAAGTTCAAATGAATGAATTAAATGAACTCCGTGATCAAGCATACGAGAACTCTTTGATCTATAAAGAAAAGACAAAGAAGATTCATGACTCAAAGATCAAAAACCGCGTTTTCAACGTTGGTGATCGAGTCCTTCTTTTTAATTCAAGATTGAAGATTTTCTCGGGAAAGCTTAAATCCCGCTGGTCTGGACCATTTACTATCACTAAGGTTTATCCTTATGGTACCATTGAGTTATCTCAACCCGATGGTCCTGACTTTAAAGTGAATGGTCATCGGTTGAAGCATTACTTTGGAGAGGACATTCCTCCTGTGATTGTCCCGGATCTTCAAACTTTCCCCATGAACCAATGAATGCGAGGATCGAGTCAAGCTAGCGACTCGGGTATCAAAAACAGTAGCATGTTACATGGGTTTTCACCCGTGTGTACCACCCTAGTGTGGGGGGGTTGCCCCACATGTTGTGTATACAAGAATGTTTCAAAAAAAAAAAAAAAAAAAAAAAAAAAAAAAAAAAAAAACCCTTGCTGAATAATGGCCTTAGTATTTCCCTTTTACGTTCTATGTTTCGGCATAACCGCCGGTACTTTGAATATTGAGGGCAATATTCATTTCTAAGTGTGGGGGGGAATTCTCACGAATTTTATCATGTAATTATACCGCCTAATTCCCCCATTTTTGGCCAAAATTTTTTTTTGGAGTAAGTGTTTTACACTTACTCATTTGGTTATCAGTCCGCCTTGTCTAATAAACAAAAGGATTGGCTAATCCAGGAGCAAACGGCTCTTGGTAAAGATATCTCAAATCCGTTGACGGCTTGCAATTTGCCCAAAATTGTATAGTATTCAGCTCACCATATCCTAAAAAGTTAAGAGTTGGCTAGCCCGCAAGTTTATGGCTTGTGGTAAAGGCAGTTGGAAAACCATAATTGGTAATCAGCTCACCAAAGATATTTTATCTAAGAGTTGGCTAGTCCAGAGCAAACGGCTTCTGGTAAAGACAAATCAAATCCGTTGAAAGCTGGTGGTTTGCTCAAAATCACATGGTTATCAGTGTACCATGGTTCTTACTTGAACTGAAACATTTGGCTACTCCAGAAGTAATGGCTTTTGGTAAAGAGATGAAATCCATTAATTTTTCTTAAAACATTGCTAGGGACTAGCAATATCTTAGTGTGGGGGATTGATGAGTGTGTAAATACTCATCATTTTTGTACTGTTTAAACTGCAAAAACATCTGAAAACACTCAGAAACGCATCAAAATGATAAAAATATCACAAACAAGTGTTTTATATGTTTTAAATGCAAAAACATCAAAATCTGGTTAAAAACGTATCAAGTTTGCATAATTGGCAGTTTTAGTCCCCCAAGTTTGTAAAATTGTCAAAAACAGTCCCTGGTAAATCTAAATAAAGAAAAATATCATTTTAAGTCCCTAGGGATTCCTAAGTTGTCAAAATTGGTCCTTGAGACTTAAAATTACAAAATTACAACTTTAGTCCCTGAACTCTGAAAATTGTCAAGTTTGGTCCTTTGAAAATGAGAAAATGGCAAGTTTGGTCCTTGCACTTTTGATGGTTGTCAATTTCAGTCCTTATGGTAACTTTTTGAAATTGGCAGTTTGGTCTTTCAAGTTTTCAGAATTGCAAATCTAGTCCTTGTCATATTTAACAAAGCCTTGTCAAAAACATTTTGACCCCTGCCCTTTCACCACTTTGGCCCCCTGTCAAAATGGATTGTGAACCCCCTTTATATTAGCCTGGTCAGTCAAAAAGTCAAACCAAACACAAACACGCGCCATCTCCCCCTTCTTCCACCTCCTGCCTGTCTTCTCCAACATACCCTGCAATACTCCACCCCTTTCCATACCAATACCTTTATCTCCACTCATCATTACCCCTACAAACCCCCCCCCCCCCCCCTAGTGCCTGTTTTTCAGAGCCCACAGTTGAAATTCCCACTTCCCGCCAAAAATGGTAAAACAAGCAATCCACTCTAAACTCAACCATTGGTTCTCAAATGAGGTGGGATTGCATCAGAAGGCCACGTGGAACAAGTTGGAAGCATAAAAGAGGAGAAAGAAAGGGTAGAAGGCAGTACTTAGTTTTTTTTTAAATTTTATGTATGTCGATTTTCTTTACATGTTTTAATTAGCTCATAAAACTGTAATATCAAGTTGTATTGTATTAATACTAAATCTTTTGATCATTATAACTCAGTATCAAAGTTTAATTCTATGTTTCCTTTACATTTCAAGTTTTTTTAGCTTACTGTTGCAAATCTCCAATTCAAACTCTTGTTAACAAGCTTCAATAAGCTTATTTAAATAGTTAAACAGGTTTACTTAAGCTACTATAGCTTTTTGTAAGCTTGTATTTCAGTTTCAATCAAGTTTGGACAAAAGTCAACAAAAGTCAAACAGAGAAGGACATTTGGTTAAGCAGGGTTGGAAATGGATACAGGGTGTTGCAGAGATGAATTTGGATTGGTCTTGGATTAGATTAGTGGTATTGGGTTCTGTTTAGACCACAAAATAAGCTTGGGTCTTTGTAAGTCTATTTCTCATTTTCAATTTTTAGTCAGTTGCAATTTGTGTCTATATCTTGAATTCAGTAGTCATAAGTAGTTCTAATCTTTTCATTAAGGTGTATTTAGGTTTGCTAAATATAGTTTGATCATAGTCATATGTTGGATCAGTAGTTAGATTAGTTTCAATTGCTAATCAGTCAAGAAAAGGGATGTTTGGGTTTGCTGTACAATCTGTATTATAGGTGTACTCATAAGTTGAAATTAGTTGGCTCATGTCTGCTTAGTCCATGTCTACTCATTTGAGTCTTTGAATTGCACCTGCATAACATAAAAGTCAAAATAAGCTTTTGATCATAGCTTATCCTTTATCTGTTAATTTCTAGACTGCATAATCATACAAGCTTGTTTGAAAGTTGTTTATTTAGCTTAATCTCATCTTATTATAGCTTAAAACAACTGATTCAGCTCATGGAATTAGTTACAATCTCATAAAAGTCAAACTTGTAGTTTTCTTAAAAAGTCAATTTTTCCAAATACCCATTTTTGAATAAAACTTGGAATTTCATTGTGTGTTCAATAGTGAGTTTCAGTTTAAAAGCTCTTAGGGTATCAATATTTAGTTGCTTAAAAAAAATATAAAAATACTAAATCAGTTTTTATCAGCTTATTCAGTGCTTATTTTGTTGCTTCTTTTTGAGTCCTAGTCTGAAAAGTTGTCCTGTTCACAGTATTGGTACCCTGGTTCACAAGCTCTTAGAGAGTTCATTAGATAGCATTAGCTTATGTAATTTAGCTTTTTGAGAAGCTCACCTAGCTGTCTCAAGGTGCCAAGTCTAGTTTTTCATTTCCTAGCTTATTTAAATAGCCTGCTTGTTGTTTTTAATTCTGTCCATTTCATGTAGTTCAAACCAATCAGTGTTTTCATAGACTTTTTCACAAGCTCTTCAAAAGCTCTCTAGTTGTCTTCAGCTTGTGAGTTTTGGCTTTTTGGAAAGTCTATCTGGTATACTTGTTTGTTTCATTGCTTATTTTACATTCCTAGCTTATTTCAGTGCTTAATAGTAGCTTATAAGCACCTAGATTTTCATAAGTGTCCTGTAAAGCAGATAAGACTTGTGCTTATTTTGGCTTATATTGTGCTTATTTAGTTTTCATTATGCCTTTTTAGTTGCCTGTCTAGCTTATTGTAATTTAATTAGCTTATTTCTCATTTCCTATTGCTTAATTCTAGCCTAATAGCTATCTTAGCTTAATCTCATGCTCATTTTCTTTCTTTCATAACTGTTGAGAAAAATAAGCTTATTCAGAGCTTATTGTTGGTTTTCATCACAAGTCATAGTTATAAATTTTGCTTATTTAAGTTAGCTTATTGAGTTTGTAAAATAAAAAGTCCAAAAATAAAATGTTTTACAAAAAGGGAGAGGCAGGGGTCGAACCTGAGACCTCTCCCTTATGGGGATGATAGAAGGGTACCTGTATGCCAATAGCGCCCTTGGGTCTTTCTTGTCATGGTTTGCAAAAACAAATATATAACCACTCTTGTCTCATTTAGCTTATTCGACCCTTTTAGCTTATTTTTAGCTTATTCATAGTAGCTTTTTCATCCTTTTCAATTTTCTTAGCTTAACATTGTTATAAAGTATTTTTACAAAAAGTTTCAGATTTTTCTCGTTATTTTTAGTATTTTTAATCAATTAATTAGTGTTTTATAGTAATTAAATCATAATAAAAGATATAAAAGTCAAAAAAATATAAATCTTTTTTCTAAAAATTTCTTTTATCATATAGTAAGTAAAAAAATTAGTTTTGCACTCGTAGGTCTTTTATTTCATAAATTTTACGTTTTTGCTTGCGCTCCAGCGTAATTTTTAAACGTAACGCTCGTTTTAGTTTTAAGTAACATTTTTAGATAATTTGAATTTACATTTTAGTTAAAATAGTTTATTTAAGATATTTTATTTCATAAAAACACAAAAACATCATTGTAAAGATAATGATAGCGTTTATTTAATAGATTTTAACTCTTTTATTTCTTTTAATTTGCATTTAAGTCGCTGTAATTTGTTAATCTTTTCTTTAGGTAATTTTCCACCAATATCCTTACTGACCACTATCCTTAGTGGCTATTCGACATCTGATTGTGTTTAACACCAGTCATCCTCCGTGGGACATAACGACCCGGGAATCTACTGTATTCTCCTGATCTTAAATTGCAATTGGTGTGTGAGCTGTTTTAAGTTCCTTACGGCTGGTCATTCACAAGTGATCAGCTCGCGTGAGAAAACTTGACGGTTTTGCACCGATCATGAACCAACCCATATCATTCCTGCATCAATTTTTGCTCCAAGTTGACTTTTGTTGACCAGGTTTCAATATTGTTTAAAACTTAAACACAAGCTTATAAAAAGCTATTATAAGCTAATATAAACTTGTTTTAACTTATAAATAAGCTCATTGAAGCTTGGGATTCAGAGTTTAGAATTGAAAATTTCAACAGTTAACATGAACTTTGAAACATAACCATAAACTGGAATTGAGACTTAAGAGAGTTGCAATACACTTTAAACCTTAGTTTGATACAAAATAAACTGGAAAATACAATTGAAAACTAATTAAGACTTGATAATCTAAAAAACGACATACATTGTTGAAAACTAAAACTAACTACTACTTATTTTGCCTTCCTCTTCCTTCTCTTTATACACCAGACTCCTTCTCTCACCTCTCTCTTCAAATCCCACTAATAACTTGGCCCTTGGATTGGTTGGAATCATCTTGGCCGTTCATTCAAGTTTTGGCGCCAAAACTGCTTTGATAACCAGGACAGGGAAAAGGGATGCATTTAATGCCTTAGGTTGTTAGGTGAGGAGGGGGAAGACAAAGATGGAGTAGGGGGACAAAGAGGTGGCTTGTGTTGGTGGCTGGTTGCAGACAGGTTGGTCGGGGAGGACAGGGAAAGAGGGGGCGGGGTATTATTATTTTAAACGTGGTATTTGGGTGGGTTTGGTTTCGGGTTGGGGATCGGGTAATATGGTTGGACTGGATAATATGGTAATGGGCCAATGGGTTTGATTGGGCTTGGTATAATAACAAGGGTCCGTTTGGATGAGTAATAACACAAGGACCATATTTGCAATTCTACAAAACCAAGGGACCAAATCTGTAAATTATGAAAAGTAGTCCAAGGGTTGGTCTTGCCAATCTTAAATAGACCAAGGGCTAATTTTGACACTTTTGAAATTCCAAGGATTAAATATGACCATTTTAAAAATCCAGGGACCAAAACTGTAATTTCTCAAATATTTTGGAACTTTTCACCAAATGACTAAATATGACAACATATGATTTCAAAGGGACCTCTGGTGACTTTTCTTTTAAAATAAATGCCTAGGGACTGATTTTGCCATTTTCTGAAAGTCGGGGGACTGAAACTGCCAATTATGCAAACTTTGCTCGTTTTTCATCTGATTTTGAACATTTTGCATCTGAAACATATAAAATGCACTTTTGAGATATTTTCAGTATTTTGATGCATTTCTGAGCATTTTTTAAACGTTTTGCAGTTCAGATTTGACTAAAAATGATGAGTATTTACACACTCATCAATCCCCCACACTAAACTATTGCTAGTCCCTAGCAATCTTTTGAGAAAACATAATGGATTTGAAACTCTTTACCAAAAGCCATTACTTCTGGAGTAGCCAAATGTTTCAGTTCAAGTAAGAACCATGGTACACCGATAACCATGTGATTTTGAGCAAACCACCAGCTTTCAACGGATTTGATTTTGTCTTTACCAGAAGCCGTTTGCTTCTGGACTAGCCAACTCTTAGATAAATTATCAATATTATCTTTGGTGAGCTGATTGCCAATTATGGTTTTTCCAACTGCCTTTACCACAAGCCATAAACTTGCGGGCTAGCCAACTCTTCACTTTTAAGGATATGGTGAGCTGAATACCATACAATTTTGGGCAAATTGCAAGCCGTCAACGGATTTGAGATATCTTTACCAAGAGCCGTTTGCTCCTGGATTAGCCAATCCTTTAGTTTATTAGACATGGCGGACTGATAACCAATTGAGTAAGTGTAGAACACTTACTCCAAAAAAAATTTTGGCCAAAAACGGGGGAATTGGTATAACTATATCCCCCACACTAAACTATTGCTAGTCCCTAGCAATCTTTTGAGAAAACATAATGGATTTGAAACTCTTTACCAAAAGCCATTACTTCTGGAGTAGCCAAATATTTCAGTTCAAGTAAAAACCATGGTACACCGATAACCATGTGATTTTGAGCAAACCACCAGCTTTCAACGGATTTGATTTTGCCTTTACCAGAAGCCGTTTGCTTCTGGACTAGCCAACTCTTAGATAAATTATCAATATTATCTTTGGTGAGCTGATTACCAATTATGGTTTTTCCAACTGCCTTTACCACAAGCCATAAACTTGCGGGCTAGCCAACTCTTCACTTTTAAGGATATGGTGAGCTGAATACCATACAATTTTGGGCAAATTGCAAGCCGTCAACGGATTTAAGATATCTTTACCAAGAGCCGTTTGCTCCTGGATTAGCCAATCCTTTAGTTTATTAGACATGGCGGACTGATAACCAATTGAGTAAGTGTAGAACACTTACTCCAAAAAAAATTTGGCCAAAAACGGGGGAATTGGTATAATTATATGATAAAATTCGTGAGAATTCCCCCCACACTTAGAAATGAATATTGCCCTCAATATTCAAAGTACCGGCGGTTATGCCGAAACAAAGAACGTAAAAGGGAAATACTACGGCCATTATTTAGAAATATGTTTTTTTTTTTTTTTTTTTTTTAAAAGCATGTGGGGCAACTCCCCCCACACTAGGGTGGTACACACGGGTGAAAACCCATGTTTAGCTACTGTTTTTGATTACCGAGTCGCTAGCTTGACTCGACCCCGAATTAATTGGTTCATGGGGAAGCAAAGTGGAAGAAGCAATCTCCATCGGACTTTCATTCAAGATGTTTGGACAAACATTTGAAGCACGAGAAAGTTCCACACCGATGAGATATATTCCCGGTTCAAGATAATGGTACATGGAAATGCCGGGATCAAAGATAATGTCTTCATTCCCGAAGGAGTGAAGAACAGGAGAAGCTACGGGATAGGTGAAGAAGAGATAGAAAATCATGATAAACATCATGACTAACTCATCATCATCAGAAGGAGAATTCATAATAGCATGAATCTCATCATTTAAGCTCAATTGGTCTAGACATATCCCGGGTGTGTCTAGATCAAAGTAGAAGTTATCATACTCCGGCGGAGATATGATATGAGTGAGTTCATCAGAGAACTCCATGAAGGTGAATGAATCATATTCAGAATTGATATGAGTGGGTTCACTGGTGAACTCCTCAAAAGTAAATGATTCATTATCGAGGAGAGAATTATGAGAATGAAAAGTGGTACTGCCACTAATCTTCTCTCCCATATTATCAAAACAGAAGGCTTTCATTTCCGGAATAGAATCATCGGAAAGAATGTCACTACCCTTAATGGGGATAGGAGATGAAATAGGTTTCTCTTTGAAAGCCTCGATTTTAGAAATGAGAAGACTGACATTCAATAATGTTGCTCGAAGAGCTTCATCTTTGATTTCAGTGTCAGTAACTTCATCATTCTCTTCTTCTAAGCTAACAAGCTCAGAAGGTGAATCTTCCACATAAATGATGTCTCCACAAGATAACGAATCATCATCATCAGAATCGGAGAACATCTCAACATGATCATTTTGGAAGACAAGAGGAGGAGGGATATCACACACATGATCAAGAATTCCCTGTGACTCTCTTGGGATTGGGACAAGGTTCTCAACACTAGACTTTATGAATTCGTCCGATTCCTTTTCAGGAACAGTGTCGAGATGCTCGTCCCCTATAATAAGAGAGTGAGTGGGAGCCTCGGGTGTGATAGCAGTTGTTTGAGATGGAATCTCAACTGCTGGGATATCAACTGACTGAGGGAGTTGAGAAATATTATCTTTAAAAGGATAAAAACTCTCCTCGTCATCATCATATAGAGCTGCCTTGAGAAATTGGGAACGCCTTAGAGCTGCTTGCTCTAGGATTAATAATTCTTCCCTAGATTTGCGAGCCTCTCGTTCTTCTCGTTCTTCGGCCAGCAATTCTCCTATGGTTTTTTCACCACTCACTTGATTCTTAAAGTTACTAATCATATCATCAAGTGTTTTCATTGTGGTTTCAAAATCTTGGGAGATTTCTTGAGATAACGGCTCAGGTGGAGCTTGAACCGTATGGTGCTGTGGATGTTGGAAATTTTCAAACATGCGAGAGTCATGATTGTTACAAGGAACTGGGTTCCCTATTTGACAATCAGAGCTGAAATGGGGACCTCCACAGTACTCACAACAGTAAAACTGTTGAGTCTGGTCTGGTGAATCATATGGATTTTGGTTATAACCAAAGTTCTGAGCATCACTGGAAAATTGTTCATAGACAAACGTGTTTCCGGATTGACACTCAAATCCTTGGTGAGGACCTCCACAAAATTCACAACAGTAATGTTGGTTATATGAAGATAAGTCGGGCTGTGGGTGGTAATTGGAAAAGTTTGAGGGGTCGTTAAATGAGTTAGGATCATAATCAAATGAATTCCTCGAACCACAAAACAAACAACTCCCGTTATGAATATCATTACCACATTGTACACACGTACACCAACGACAGGATGAACCAAAAAGAGGCTCACCACAACCGACACAAGGAATAAACGATTGCATTTGAGAGTTATGATAAGGAATCGGTTTATTCAAAGAATCAACAAAACCAACATGGTGATCCGAATGACTATCAAGTCTCGAAGAACATTCAGAAAAATCAAGAGGTGGGACAAGTGGTGTGCTCTGAGAGCTAGCAATTTCCACCACTTCCGTTATGGTCTCCGGTTCTTGAACGGGTTCATCGGGTTGTGGCGGATGGTCGGAAAAACTTGGAGAATCATCGAGAGAGTTATCAGATAATTCGCACCAATAACAATATTTTTCTTGCACCCATCCTTCCACATTGCTTGCATAAACAATCCGGATTCTGACAATCGAGCTGATCCTCTTCCATACGGCTTTTGCAGTGGAAACAACGAGGATAATCGATCGTCGCCATGAGAATTAAACATGTAGAGGGTTAAAGAAATAGAATTAAACGGTTTTGAGGTTAAAGAAGAGTAGAATCAAACGGTACGAGGGGTAAGAGAAATAGAATCATACGGATAAGAGGAATGAGAAGAGTATTTTTGGTATTTTTGAATAAGAAAATATAAACATATACAGATGGATGGTATGAACAAAGAGTGAATATTCAAATCACTAATCTGCTAGACGTAAGATAATCAGCACAGCTCCCCGGCAGCGGCGCCAAAAATTTGATTCGTGCCAAACAGTCAAGCTAAATCACTCAAGCGGCGCCAAAAAATTTTGGTATTTTTATAACTAATTAATTAATTATTATTAATTAAAAACTATTTTTAACTATTTAATATTAGCCTAAAATACAAGAAAATAGGAAATAAAGCTAGAAAAATAAAATTATGACTTAGAAAAATCTAAAATATCAAAATAGAATTTTCAAAACTATTTTTATATTTTTCTGATTATTTTTCTATTTTCTACTAATTTAAAACTATTTTAATCTAATTTAAATTGTGAAAAATACCAAATAAAAGGGGAAAATAAGGAAAAATCTTTTTTATGCTTTTTATATTTTTCTTAAACTGAGAAAATTGAAAAATTATTTTTTGGAACTTTTTCTTAATTATTTGCAATTAAAGCTAATTAAAAGTGATTAAAAACTATTTTAAATCTAGAAAAATAGTAAACAGTGACCAAAATTAATGAAAAATTCAGGAAAATGCTAAAATGCAACTCTGATCCTAGGAAAAATGTCAAATATGATGGTTATGTGTAAGAAATCAGAGCTGCAGTATAAGCACTAGAAAATAAGCTAAAGAGTAAATTAAGCTACCAAACTTCTACTTAAGCTATATTGTATTGAAATAAGCTAATATCAACTAGTTACTTGTACTCCTAAACTCTGATAATCAATCCAATAAGATTTAAGCTAACTGATTTTATATGCCAAAACAGAAAACTGGACCTATGTTTGAGCCTATGCACTAGCTTATCCAGAGAGCTTTAACTAAAAACAGATATGAGGTCTTATAGACCTCCCAGCAAACTGCTTATAGACCAAAAATGAGACCCTAAAAAGCTCTACTGAACCCTGTGCAACTGCTGCAATGTCTGCACAAATCTGATTTTAAACTCATTTTGACTTTTAAGGACAGTTTATAATTTTGACTTTAATGAGATTTGGATGCAAACTTTGAACTGATGTTAATGAGATAGGATTAAAAACAGTTATAGCAAGCTAGATTATCAGATTTTAAACCTATATGTGATGATTTGAGTCAACTGATTTCAACAGTTATGCTAATAAGAGCAGATTCAAATCATTTTGACTTTTAGTGTTATAGGATGCAATAAGATGACTAGATTGAATATACTAGTGATAATAGAGACTAAAGCAACAAAAACCTTAGATCAAAACAGCTTTGAAGACAGTTTAAGCAAGCAATCCAAACACTCCCTAATACACTGATTAGCAAATTTAAACAAGCTAACTATTAATCCAACATGTAATTTTGATCAAACTAAATCTAATTAACCTAAATACTACTTATTGAACAGAATTTAACTACTTGTAACCTCTAAATCAGACTATGCTATGAATTGTTGAAAAACACTTACAAGTGTCCCTAGCCACAATGGCTTGCCAATAGTGAAACCAAGAACTCTAACCTATCAAATCCAACCCATTGCTTCCAATTCTACCCATTTCAAGTTCTGAACCAACCCATATCATTCCTGCATCAATTTTTGCTCCAAGTTGACTTTTGTTGACCAGGTTTCAATATTGTTTAAAACTTAAACACAAGCTTATAAAAAGCTATTATAAGCTAATATAAACTTGTTTTAACTTATAAATAAGCTCATTGAAGCTTGGGATTCAGAGTTTAGAATTGAAAAATTCAATAGTTAACATGAACTTTGAAACATAACCATAAACTGGAATTGAGACTTAAGAGAGTTGCAATACACTTTAAACCTTAGTTTGATACAAAATAAACTGGAAAATACAATTGAAAACTAATTAAGACTTGATAATCTAAAAAACGACATACATTGTTGAAAACTAAAACTAACTACTACTTATTTTGCCTTCCTCTTCCTTCTCTTTATACACCAGACTCCTTCTCTCACCTCTCTCTTCAAATCCCACTAATAACTTGGCCCTTGGATTGGTTGGAATCATCTTGGCCGTTCATTCAAGTTTTGGCGCCAAAACTGCTTTGATAACCAGGACAGGGAAAAGGGATGCATTTAATGCCTTAGGTTGTTAGGTGAGGAGGGGGAAGACAAAGATGGAGTAGGGGGACAAAGAGGTGGCTTGTGTTGGTGGCTGGTTGCAGACAGGTTGGTCGGGGAGGACAGGGAAAGAGGGGGCGGGGTATTATTATTTTAAACGTGGTATTTGGGTGGGTTTGGTTTCGGGTTGGGGATCGGGTAATATGGTTGGACTGGATAATATGGTAATGGGCCAATGGGTTTGATTGGGCTTGGTATAATAACAAGGGTCCGTTTGGATGAGTAATAACACAAGGACCATATTTGCAATTCTACAAAACCAAGGGACCAAATCTGTAAATTATGAAAAGTAGTCCAAGGGTTGGTCTTGCCAATCTTAAATAGACCAAGGGCTAATTTTGACACTTTTGAAATTCCAAGGATTAAATATGACCATTTTAAAAATCCAGGGACCAAAACTGTAATTTCTCAAATATTTTGGAACTTTTCACCAAAGGACTAAATATGACAACATATGATTTCAAAGGGACCTCTGGTGACTTTTCTTTTAAAATAAATGCCTAGGGACTGATTTTGCCATTTTATGAAAGTCGGGGGACTGAAACTGCCAATTATGCAAACTTTGCTCGTTTTTCATCTGATTTTGAACATTTTGCATCTGAAACATATAAAATGCACTTTTGAGATATTTTCAGTATTTTGATGCATTTCTGAGCATTTTTTAAACGTTTTGCAGTTCAGATTTGACTAAAAATGATGAGTATTTACACACTCATCAATTATAAAACAATAACAATAAGATATTAAAAGTGATACTATACATGACATAAAAAAAAAAAAAAAAAAAAAAAAAAAAAAAAAAAAAATTCACAAGTGATAATACAAATATCACCAGTGATAATACATATATACAGTTCAACTTCAAATATCACTAGTGATACTACACGTATGATACTTTTCACTCACACATTTCATCAAACACTTTGTGTGCATCCATGTATACAAAGTGTTTTACTCAGAAACTCAACAAAATGTAAACACTAAAAAACACAACCAAAAGCATGTTACAATCACAATAAAAAGCACACCAAAACAAATTCATTATTCTGTATTTTACCTTCAAATTTTCAGTAAAAAACATAAAGAAACTTAACCAAATAGTTAAATAATAACAAAATAATGAATTGCAAGCGTCGTACCATCATTTTCAGTCTGAATCTCTTCATTTTGAACCGTTTTTTTTCCCGGATCTGGTTCTGATTGCCTCGATACATCCATTCGTATGTGTTTTATTTGATTTTGACGGTTAAAATCGGTTGATTTGTGATGTTTTTGGTTTATTATGAAGTTTTGTTAGAGAGAGAAAGTGATTTATCTGTGTGTTTTTTGTGTGAGTAAATTTTGTGGTTATGTGAGAGAAATGAAGTGTTTGTGATTGGACCAGTGGGTGAGATAGAATGACGAAATTACACAATTGGTCCCTCCGTGTTTTTTAATCTTAAAAACTGTTTTTTGATCGGACGGTCAAGATTTGTCCAATGATATGCAGTGGATTGATGGTATGTAAAATAAAGTAGAGTAACCTAATTAAACAAAAACGCAGATTATGTACAATACTCCATGTGTATTAAACGAAAAGCATGGTTTTCTGGCTAGGATTGGAACCTACCGTTTGATAATGTTCACTGTTGTTGCTACCGTTTGATTATGTACAATACTCCATGTGTATTACATATTGCACGCTGTTAGTCCTTATCGCTAACTGCCGTTATCTTTTTCGTTATCTCAATGGCACCGTTAGTCCTAACCAAGCGATCACTTGCAGCGTTAGTCCTTTATACTAACGACCGTTAATAACTCCAAAATTTTATTAAAAAAAAAACTTTTCTACGCGGTTTTTATCGTTTTCGCCCGTTTTCTTACGTTTTCATGCGTTTTTGTCCGTTTATATACGTTTTCGTCTACTTTTTCTACGTTTTTCTTACGTTTTTGTCCGTTTTTATACGTTTTCCTTAGTTTTTTACGCTTTTGTCCGTTTTTGTCCGTTTTTATACGTTTTCCTTCGTTTTTTTACGCTTTTGTCCGTTTTTCTTACGTTTTTGCCCCTTTTTATACGTTTTCCTTCGTTTTTTTACGCTTTTGTCCGTTTTTATACGTTTTCCTTCGTTTTTTTACGCTTTTGTCCGGTTTTCTTACGTTTTTGTCCGTTTTTATACGTTTTCCTTCGTTTTTTACGCTTTTGTCCGTTTTTCTTACGTTTTTGTCCGTTTTTATACGGTGTAATTTAAAAAAAAATGACGTTTTTTTTAATCTGAATTTTTTTTTTCCGATTTAAAAAAAATACGTTTTGTTTTAATCTGATTTTTAAAAAAGTTTTTTACGATTTCAAAAAAATACGTTTTTTTTTAATCTGATTTAAAAAAATCGGAAAAAACTTTTTTTAAAATCAAGTTTTTTAAAAATTTACGTTTTTTTTAAAACCGGAAAAACCTTTTTTATAAATCAGATAAAAAAACGAAATTTTTTTTAAATCGAAAAAAACTTTTTTAAAAATCAAATTAAAAAAACGTATTTTTTTTAAATCGGAAAAAACTTTTTAAAAAATCAGATTAAAAAAAAACGTATTTTTTTTAAATCGGAAAAAAATCAGATTAAAAACAACGTCATTTTTTTTTTAATTACACCGTATAAAAACGGACAAAAACGTAAGAAAAACGGACAAAAGCGTAAAAAAACGAAGTAAACGTATAAAAACGGACAAAAACATAAGAAAAACGGACAAAAGCGTAAAAAAACGAAGGAAAACGTATAAAAAGGGACAAAAACGTAAGAAAAACGGACAAAAGCGTAAAAAACGAAGTAAACGTATAAAAACGGACAAAAACATAAGAAAAACGGACAAAAGCGTAAAAAAACGAAGGAAAACGTATAAAAAGGGACAAAAACGTAAGAAAAACGGACAAAAGCTTAAAAAAAACGAAGGAAAACGTATAAAAACGGACAAAAACGTAAGAAAAACGTAGAAAAGGTAGACGAAAACGTATATAAACGGACAAAAACGCATGAAAACGTAAGAAAACGGGCGAAAACGATAAAAACCGCGTAGAAAAGATTTTTTTTTAATAAAATTTTGGAGTTATTAACGGTCGTTAGTATAAAGGACTAACGCTGCAAGTGATCGCTTGGTTAGGACTAACGGTGCCATTGAGATAACGAAAAAGATAACGACAGTTAGCGATAAGGACTAACAACGTGCAATATGTAAACCACAGGGAGCAAAAAAGCAAAAAAAAAAAGAACATGAACTACCGGTGTGATTTGGAGCAAACCACAAGGACGAACGGTGTAATTTACTCTAAAAATAATAAGATGGTGTGTGGGATTATTATTATTATTATTATTTTCTTTTTTCTTTTTTCTTTTTAAGGGTTTGTAGTTCTTGACAAAAACTGCTTGTTTGCTTATTTTACATAATTATGTGCTTAAAAATAAGCAGGTTCTTAGTGGCTTAATTTAAACAGATAAAGGACTCTACTAATAGAAGTACCTTTTTTTTTTCTTTTTTCTTTTTTTTTTTCTTTTTTTCATTTTTGAGTATCCTGCAGTCTGCGCATTGGCTCAATCTGTTTTACTTATCGAAGCTATATATAAATCCATATTTCTTCAACCCGCCCCTTTACATAACTGTTTGTATTTTCCTGCTTTGATACCAGAATCATATTCGCCATCCATTAAACGAAAGTTAGCTTAACAGTTTGTTTGACTGCAAAAATCAGCAGTGTTAGCTGATCTTGAAACATTGAAACACTCTTAAATTTCTCTCCTGCCAAATAAAATAAACTGCAGCTGCTATGATAAGCCTTCTTAGAATGCTCCATTACGGGATTTTGAAGATACTTTTTTGACAATATCAGCTTCTAACAGTCCTGAAAAAAAAATAATACTTTTTCAGGTACAGAGACAAGTTCCTCGTGCAACTACTTCTCAAAGATGTATACGTACCAACGATATCGAGAATGTTGGCAAAACATCACGACACCATACATTCTTTGAGATGCTTGGAAACTTTAGCTTTGGTGATTACTTCAAGAAAGAAGCAATAGAGTGGGCTTGGGAACTCATAACGATAGAGTATGAATCATTAATTTTATTTTCTAACACCATATTGTTTGCTGTCCTATAAAGTTCCTAAAAAACTTTCACTTTAGATACCAATAAGTCGTGAGAATCTTAACGACAGAAACAGTCTCGTTTATGATATGTTTATTTGTGTGCTTTGCTTTCAGATATGGGTTGCCTATAGAGAACTTATGGATTAGTGTCTATGAAAAGGATGAAGAAACATACACGCTATGGCACGATGAGGTAGACACAAATTTCGGTTATTGGTTTAATACTTAAATGAGATGGTTTGTGGTATATATATGTAATTTATTGTGGCTGATTTTTGCTTTAGATTGGTGTTTCTGCGAACCATATAAAGAAGATGGGCGAAGAGGACAACTTTTGGACAAGCGGCAAGACGGGTCCTTGTGGTCCATGCTCAGAGATCTATTATGATTTCCATCCCGAAAGGGGGTATTTAAATGTCGTAAGTTTCAATATTCGTTCGCACATGTGTATCTTGGACTTTTTCATATTTCTTATTGCTGATCTTTATGATTTATCTTTAGGATCTGAATGATGATACAAGGTTTTAGAGTTTTATAATCTTGTGTTCATGCAATTCGATAGAAAGGATGGTGGTTCTTTAGAAGAACTTGAAGAGAAGCATATAGATACGGGTATGGGATTAGAACGTATGGCACGCATCTTACAAAAGGTAATGCAAAAAGCTTCCTTTAAGGTTCTCAAATGAGAAGAACTTTAGAATAATTTTAACCTTTTATATTTATCATTTTTCTTACAGGTTCCCAACAATTATGAAACGGATTTGATTTTCCCGATTGTGGAGAAGGTCTCGGAATTGGCAGACGTGTCATATGTTGATGCAGATGATTCTACTAAAACGAAACTTAAAGTAAGCTATTCAAAATGTTATAATATCATAATGGGTCGATCCAAGTTGTGTTATATATTTTATGGGTTGAAAATTCTCCCAAATGTTGATTTTAACATTATGACATTACAATCTCTTAGAATCTTTTTGTAGGAAAAAATAAGGACTTAGTTTTTTTATAACTAACATTTAAGGCAATAATTATTGTGTGAAAAATACTGATATTTCTAAAAATTTGATAAAAAAATGTTTCTTATACTATAGACCTCTAAACTTTTTTCAGGTGATTGCTGATCACATGAGAGCGATTGCTTATCTCATATCCGATGGTGATAAGCCGTCAAGTAATCTTAGAGGTTATGTGGTGAAACGGCTCATTAGGCGGTCCATACTTATGGGAAAGTTACTTGGCATAAATGTTGCATATTTGCCATCTATCGCAGAAACAGTTATAGCTATAAGTAGCAAAATAGATCCCGGTCTAAAATCAAGAACACCTAGTATTTTGGAGGATTTGAAACAAGAAGAGTTACGTTACGGGAAAACATTAGAAAAAGTTGAGAAAATTCTTCAGGTCAAGTTAGAGAATGCCCTAAAAGAAGCAGAAACTAACAATACCAAAGCCCAGTTGTCGGGAAAAGACGCTTTTTATTTATCTGACAGTCTTGGTTATCCTATTGAGCTAACAATCAAAAAAGCTCAGGATCATAGCGTTTCAGTAGACATGAGTAATTTTGATATTGAAAAGGATAAACAGCGATGCCAATCACAAGAAGCACATCAAAACAGTTAAACTCACAGTCGAAAAATGGGTTGGAATGGGGGACCAAATAACCCGTTTAGTGTCGTATGTGGATTCGTGGTACGGTAATCAGATAAAATCTGCAATCCAATATGTTCATAGTTTCCTAAAATTCAGTTTTTATTTGGTTGTATTTGCTTTTTATTAACATATTAAAAAACCATGAATCATGTATTTGTATTAGGAATATTGCTTTTGAATTTTAGTTCCTTTATAAAGGGCACTGACATGTTGAAAATTTATTAATACAAGTTCTTCTATATGGGCTTATCTTGATGTTTGCCAGAAAGTAAACTAGCTTTAGCACTTCCGGTTTTGCGTGATACGTGACAGTTTGCAGCCCTTCCGGCGTCATAATTGAGAACATTCCGGACAGCGTTTCTCTTAGTTACGACACCCTTTACTCGAAAGCAGTAATAAACTTTAGAGACTTAGAGAAATTGTTCCCGTGGACCGTGGTAGTGGAAATAATGGAAGAACTAAGAATAGCGAAAAATGAAGTTTCTGCTGCATGTGCAAAAAACATCAGTTATTGCAAATAAAATTTTCTTATACTACAGATGAATGGCTTTGAATTAGCTTATAAACTTTTGTTTTAGAGACTGTTATAGGAACATGTTTGACCCAAAAACACTCTAAAACCAATAAGAACCCATGGGTAAGTTTTTTCAGGTTATATAAAACCATGCAGTCTGACTTATAAGGTCAAACTAACTAATACTTAACTTCACTACTAATAGTCTTATATTAGCTGACTTCATATATAGTTTTCGGGACCACATCTAAGAATGGCAGAGACATAGATTATAAACATACTTCCTAAATAAACTCTGATTTTGGAAACTGTAATATAAGCATGTTTGACCTCAAAAGTCAACTATACAGCATGTAGGATATTTCTCAAAATTTTAAAATAGGGATTTTCAAATATGTGCCATAGTGGTACATGTGCTCTTTGATATTATGGGCGACACGGATGCACATTCACTCAAATGTGTTGTTGAATATCTTGTCGATGTTTTAGAAAATCGCGCAGGACTAATATTTGGCTCGTGTCCGGGTTGAGCACTATCGCCCACAATGAGAACCACAAAAAGTAACGATCAGCCCATTTGAAGAGTAGGCAGGTTTCGTAACAGTTGGGCGGGCCTGTGTGGCATTAAGAACTTGGTTAGAATTTTTAAACTTAACTACTTAAGTTAATCAAAATGGCCTGTTAAATGCTATAATGGTGTTGCAGGATATGATTCGATACGGATGCTTATTTATATAATGTGATTTGAATAAAAAGATTAGGACAATTATTAGGCACTGTTAATACATTAAATGACTTGTTATATTATTCCCAGTGGTCATGAGAGCGCCATTAACCATAGTTTCATAAATTTACAATTTGTTTATGCATGGAGTACATATTTATAGGAATAAAGTACGAGGTTGTGAATTTGTTGTCTTTTGGAATAAAATGTTGACATGACAACCAAAGATGATTTTATTTGGTGGGAGAATAAAATCTGAAAGAAAAATACGTCCAAGCTACAATTACTAACTTGCACCTCATAAAGGTGGTGGCAACCATCCCTCACCATCCCTCACCATCCCTCACTATCCACCAATAACATTCTTTCAACTCATCTCATCCCCACACCACCCCTCACCATAGATTTTTAGTGGCAACCATGTATCCCTACCCCTCACCATTTTTTTTTTTTTTTTTTTTTTTTTTTTTTTTTTTTTATATTTAAAATTAGAGTTAATTGCATTTTTGGTCCCTGTGGTTTGGCCAAATTGCAGATTTGGTCCCCAAAAGTTTGAAAGTGCACCAGAGGTCCCCATTTTCAAGTTTCCGTTGCAAATTTGGTCCCTGGACCCACACGCCGTTACATTTGGTCCGTTACCCATCCCACGTGGGTTGCACACGAGGGTGTTTAAGTCTTTTCACCCACTAAAATCCACCCACCCCCTTTATAACCCCACAATATCTGTACTTATCCCAACCCCACTCATTTTCCCGCAAAATTTACCCAACCCCACAAATCCACCCACCCTTTGACACGAACCCTAATTTGAGATCCTAAAACAAGTCCTAAATGTTCTAAAGCATTGCAAAGATCGTCCCTGAAGATTGGCATTGTAATATGGTTAGGGGAGTTCAAGTTTGGCGTTTTCGACCTGATCATGCAATTCACACGTATGATCCATATGTAGTTTATGGTAAGAAGTTGTGATTGCAATTTTGTTTAGTTTGTCATTATTTTGATTAGCATAAAATCTGACAATGTGGATGGTTTGTGAAACAGCTGATTATCCAAACATCTTTTCAATGAAGGTGCACCATGGTGGAGTTTTTACAAGCAGTCCTAATAGGAAGTATGTAAATGGCAAGGTACAATTTGTGGATTTTGTAGATAGTGAAAACTTTATGGTTGAGGTGATTCATAACATTGTTAAAATGTTAAAATATGATCCACAACAAATAATGTTTTATCACTTTAGAACACCTAAGAAAAACTTGGATTGGGGACTTAGAGCATTGGCAAGTGATGATGATATTGTGAGCTTGATTAGTTATGTTTCAAAGCATAAGGTTATAGAAGTTTACATTGAACACAATGAGACCAGAGTTGAGTCATTTTATAAGCCTTTATTTAGGAAAGGAATGGAGATTAGGGAGATAGATGACAGTAATGAAATTGTTAATTTGGATGAAGATGATGTTGTGAATAAATCATTGCCTAGGTCTAGTAAGCAGTTGGCCATTGAGTGGTTAAAAGACCATGTTACTGCAGAAGTGGATGTGGTAGAGCAGGTTAGGACAAATGTGGATATGGTAGAGCAGGGTAGTACAGATGTGGATATGGTAGAGCATGTTAGGACAGATATGGATATGGTAGAGCAGGCTAATACAGATGTGGATAATGGGCAGGGTAGTACAGATGTACATGGCATGGGTAATGACATAGGTATTGACAACTTCATTGATAGTGATCATGAGCAGGGTAGTGAGGAAGAGCAGGGTAGTGAGGAAGAGCAGGATAGTGAGGAAGATCATGGGAGTGATGAAGAGCAGGCTATTGATCATGAGCAGGCTAGTGATCATGAGGATAATGAGCAGGGTAGGGATAATGTGGAGGATATAGTGGATGAGGAACACATCATAGAGGAAGTTGAAGTTAATATGGATGGCTTTAGGTTTACTGTCAATGAAGATGGTGAGAATGAGTTGTTAACTACTGAGGTGAACTTAACAGAAGATGATATAGAGGTTTTTGACTTTGATTCATATGAAAGTGATATTGGTGATGATAGTGATAGTGCAAGGAAATCAGCAATGAGGAAATTAAAGAAGCATGGAAAACAAGTTGCTGAAGAGAATAGGATTCACAATTACTTCTTTGTTGGGCAAGAGTTTGCAAGTAAGGAGGATGCTAAGAAAAAAATTCAGGCTCATATTGTTGAAACTAGGAGAAACATTAAGTTCAAGAAGAATGATAAGGTTAGATTGAGGGCTGTTTGTAATGGGACAATTCCAACATTGACTATTGGTGGTCCAGTTGGACAACAAGAATCTTTTGTAAACATAAAAGGACAAGGTGGGAGGAAGAGTCAAAAAGGAAAGAATACTGTCAAGGGTAAAAGCAAGGGTAAAAAAGTAATTGCACAAGAAGATGGGGATAATAAATGCCCTTGGTCTTTGTACATTCATTATGTACCAGAAGTCCAAAGATGGGTTGTTAAGACTTTCACAGATTCACATAGATGTCTGCTATCCAGAAAAATTAAAGCTTGCACATCTTCATTTCTATCTCCACATGTCCAAGATCTAATACAGTTGAATCCAGATATGCCAACTAAGGCCATACAAGATCAGATGCAGAAGCAGTTTCATGTTGGTGTTTCTATTCATAAGGCTTTTAGAGCAAAAGCAAAGGCAGAGTGTGCTCTAAAGGGAGATGCTGAAGTACAATATGCTTTACTTAGAGACTATGTTTTGGAATTGAAAAAGGCAAATCCAAACACAACAGTTAAGTTAGATTTTTATAGAGAAGGGGATCCAGAATCTACAACCAGGAAGTTTAGAAGGATTTATGTATGTTTGGGAGCTTTGAAAGAAGGGTTCAAAGTTGGTGGTAGAGAATTACTTGGTTTAGATGGAGCATTCATGAAAGGGCAATATCCTGGGCAACTTTTAACGGCTGTAGCAGTGGATGGGAATAATGGTATTTATCCTGTGGCATATGGAATAGTAGAATCTGAATCTAAAGATTCTTGGTTATGGTTCTTGTCACAACTAGGGAATGATTTGGACTTAGACTGCACTTCCAACTTTACATTCATAACAGATAGACAGAAGGTACATCTCCTTACCTAAACATATTTGACTTTAAATATTAACTTTTTTGTCTAATTTGAGTTATAATTGCAGGGACTGTTACCAGCAATTCAGAGATTGTTTCCAGAAGCTGAGCATAGGTTCTGTATCAGGCACATCAATGAGAACATGAATCTGATATGGAAAGGTGGGAGGTTTAAAGACATATTGTGGAAAGCTGCAACTTCAACAACAACAGTTGAGTTCAACAATGTCATGAATGAACTGAAATCATATCATCTTGGGGCATATCAATGGTTGAACAAAGTTGCACCAAAACACTGGAGTAGATCCCATTTTTCTGGTATGTAGAATTACTTTATATGTTATGGTCTATTATTAATTTTGTAGATCCTCATACAATGTCATATACAGGTAGGGCACATTGTGATTTGCTTATCAACAATATTTGTGAAGTTTTCAATAGACAGTTATTAGAGGCTAGGGACTCACCAATCATATCTGCCTTAGAGTATGTTAGAGCCTATCTAATGAAAAGGATTGTCATTGTGCAAAAAATCACTGAAAAAAGTGAAGGTCCACTCACCCCTGCTGCTACAAAAATTTTTAACCAAATAAAAGATGCTTCAGTCAACTACATAGTAGTTTGGAATGGGTTAGATTTGTATGAAGCTAAAGGACCTCATGGTGATCAGTGTGTTGTAAACCTTACTCATAGGACTTGTTCTTGTAGAAAATGGGAAGTGTCTGGTATCCCTTGTAAACATGCAGTAGCATGCATTCATGATATGGCAGATCATGGAATGGATGTGGGTTTGCCAGAAGATTGGGTCCATTCATCTTATAGGCTAGACACTTGGAAAAAGCAATACTCTTTTAAGATTAATCCTGTGGTTGGTAGACACTTATGGGTGAAGAATGAGTGGCCAACTACATTGCTTCCACCTAAGGTTCATGTGCAGATTGGTAGGCCATCTAAGAAAAGAAAGAAGAGTGCTGGTGAGGTTGAAAGTATGGTGCAGTCAGGGAAGATAGGTAGGAAAGGGATACAAGTCACTTGTAAGATTTGCAAAGGCAAGGGACACAATAAAAGAGGCTGCAAGGTAGCTCAAGCTGCAGCAACTCAACCAAGTCCAGCCCAACCAAGAGATGCAAGCCAACCAAGTCAAGGGCAAGCTTCTGCAAGCCAACCTCAGTCTGCAACCCAACCTCAGTCTGCAAGCCAACCTCAGTCTGCAAGCCAACCTCAGTCTGCAAGCCAACCAAGTGCAGTCTCTGCAAGTCAGTCAAGCCCATCTACACCTCAAAGAAGGACAAAGATGACTGCAAATAGGCGTTTGACTCCCAACTAGACTGTTTGATTTGTGTTTGCTACTTTGTGTCTTAAGTTTATGTCTTTTGAGTTCTTAACTTTATGTCTTTGAACCTTAGTCTGTTATGTACAAGTTTATGTCTTATGTTTATGACTTTGAACCTTGGTCATTATGACTTGTGTATCTTTTGCTATTATGTCTGTTATGTACACTTGCAGTTATGTCTGTTATGTATCTTTTGCTATTATGACTCTATCACTTAAGCTTATGACTTTGTGTATCTTTTGCTATTATGTCTGTTATGTACACTTGCAGTTTAGGCAAATCTTGTTTACCACTTGTTTATAACACTTGCATTTATGTACACTTACAAGTACCTGTTTAACACTTGCAGTTTAGTACCTGTTTTTGGTCATTATGACTAGAGTATAAGTGTATGACTCTATCACTTAAGCTTATGACTTTGTGTATCTTTTGCTATTATGTCTATTATGTACACTTGCAGTTTTAGTACCTGTTTTGCAATCATGTTTCACACTTGCAGTTTATACATGCTTGTTTACCACTTGCTTTTACCCTTGACAGTATTCTTTCCTTTTTGACTCTTCCTCCCACCTTGTCCTTTTATGTTTACAAAAGATTCTTGTTGTCCAACTGGACCACCAATAGTCAATGTTGGAATTGTCCCATTACAAACAGCCCTCAATCTAACCTTATCATTCTTCTTGAACTTAATGTTTCTCCTAGTTTCAACAATATGAGCCTGAATTTTTTTCTTAGCATCCTCCTTACTTGCAAACTCTTGCCCAACAAAGAAGTAATTGTGAATCCTATTCTCTTCAGCAACTTGTTTTCCATGCTTCTTTAATTTCCTCATTGCTGATTTCCTTGCACTATCACTATCATCACCAATATCACTTTCATATGAATCAAAGTCAAAAACCTCTATATCATCTTCTGTTAAGTTCACCTCAGTAGTTAACAACTCATTCTCACCATCTTCATTGACAGTAAACCTAAAGCCATCCATATTAACTTCAACTTCCTCTATGATGTGTTCCTCATCCACTATATCCTCCACATTATCCCTACCCTGCTCATTATCCTCATGATCACTAGCCTGCTCATGATCAATAGCCTGCTCTTCATCACTCCCATGATCTTCCTCACTATCCTGCTCTTCCTCACTACCCTGCTCTTCCTCACTACCCTGCTCATGATCACTATCAATGAAGTTGTCAATACCTATGTCATTACCCATGCCATGTACATCTGTACTACCCTGCCCATTATCCACATCTGTATTAGCCTGCTCTACCATATCCATATCTGTCCTAACATGCTCTACCATATCCACATCTGTACTACCCTGCTCTACCATATCCACATTTGTCCTAACCTGCTCTACCACATCCACTTCTGCAGTAACATGGTCTTTTAACCACTCAATGGCCAACTGCTTACTAGACCTAGGCAATGATTTATTCACAACATCATCTTCATCCAAATTAACAATTTCATTACTGTCATCTATCTCCCTAATCTCCATTCCTTTCCTAAATAAAGGCTTATAAAATGACTCAACTCTGGTCTCATTGTGTTCAATGTAAACTTCTATAACCTTATGCTTTGAAACATAACTAATCAAGCTCACAATATCATCATCACTTGCCAATGCTCTAAGTCCCCAATCCAAGTTTTTCTTAGGTGTTCTAAAGTGATAAAACATTATTTGTTGTGGATCATATTTTAACATTTTAACAATGTTATGAATCACCTCAACCATAAAGTTTTCACTATCTACAAAATCCACAAATTGTACCTTGCCATTTACATACTTCCTATTAGGACTGCTTGTAAAAACTCCACCATGGTGCACCTTCATTGAAAAGATGTTTGGATAATCAGCTGTTTCACAAACCATCCACATTGTCAGATTTTATGCTAATCAAAATAATGACAAACTAAACAAAATTGCAATCACAACTTCTTACCATAAACTACATATGGATCATACGTGTGAATTGCATGATCAGGTCGAAAACGCCAAACTTGAACTCCCCTAACCATATTACAATGCCAATCTTCAGGGACGATCTTTGCAATGCTTTAGAACATTTAGGACTTGTTTTAGGATCTCAAATTAGGGTTCGTGTCAAAGGGTGGGTGGATTTGTGGGGTTGGGTAAATTTTGCGGGAAAATGAGTGGGGTTGGGATAAGTACAGATATTGTGGGGTTATAAAGGGGGTGGGTGGATTTTAGTGGGTGAAAAGACTTAAACACCCTCGTGTGCAACCCACGTGGGATGGGTAACGGACCAAATGTAACGGCGTGTGGGTCCAGGGACCAAATTTGCAACGGAAACTTGAAAATGGGGACCTCTGGTGCACTTTCAAACTTTTGGGGACCAAATCTGCAATTTGGCCAAACCACAGGGACCAAAAATGCAATTAACTCTTAAAATTATATCAAACAATATAATAAAAACACATAATATTATTATTATTACTTAAAAGAAAATTACAAAATACTTAAAAGAAAATTACATCCTAAAAAACGCTTTAATTAAAAAACATACTAAAACACATTTCTAAAAATCACAAGGCCATCCGTATTTCTCCGCGATCTCACGTTTTTGGGCAAGAGTGACCGCTAGTATATTTGGATCGTTTATGTGATTGTGCGGTGTTTGATATACTTTCAACGCCCTATACTTAGCCTTTTCTTCCATGACACGGATTTTTGTCGCCATAACCTTTTCGGCCATCTCATCCTTTGAAGCTTTTTGCTCCGCCCTCTTCTCCAATATTTGTGTTTTCTTTGTTGTGTAGTTGTCGAAGCTCATAGCAACACTACCCTTTGACGACGATTCGCTTTCGGCCTTTTTGCCCTTTCTTTTTTGAATGCGAGGCATCGTGTCGTCATTGAGATCCGGAATCACAGGGTTGTCATTACTTGCGGTCTCGTAGTGGCCGGATTCAGACGACTTTCTCCGTTTGTCGGAATGAGACGAAGATCCTTGCGCTATATCTGGTTGTTCCAACCATTTGTCTTCTTGCCTAACAATCTCCCATGCTTCAATATGACTAAACGACTTGCCATTTTTAGTTTTGTAATCGGCCAAGGCATTTTTCATGATGTCAACATCGCTACAACCACTCTCGCGAAGACGATTCTACAATTACATAAGTAAAAATTAATATGTAATTTATAAAAGTATATAACTACAAAATATTAATTCATATAAATGTAAAAAGTATATAATTATAAAAATTACTTGTTGGATCCACAACCCATTAAAGACACCCATTTCGGCGCTCAAACTTTTCCACTTTGTGTTCAAGCCGTGATGTGTACGCGTAGTGTTTCGAATGTTTTGCTTGAAATGCTCATGAATTCTTCTCCAAAAACCTTCTCTATTTTGTTCATTCCCGACTGCTCTACATGTCGAGATGTGAACCCAAGCTTTTGCCAACGCCTCCTCTTCGGCCGGTGTCCAAGATTTCTTTTCCACTCTATTTGGGTTTCTTTTTCGTACTTCTTGAACTTCTTCAATTTCTTCAACTTCTTCATTTTCTTAACAATATTTTAACAAATAAAAGTATAACATAATAAATTAGTAGAAATAAAAATTATTACAAACAATATTTTAACAAAGAAAAATTATACCGATTGGAGGTTGCGTTTCGGGAATAACAATGTCATCTTCTTCATCATCCACACTATATAGCGGTAGTTGTCGTTCGACACTTGTTTCACGTCGCGAAGGAGCGTCACGGTACTCGAACGGGTTGAATTCGCTTGTCAATTGAGTTGGATTGATTGGTGGTTGCGGATAATATTGTGGTGGAAAGTACGGTGGAGAAGTCATTTGAGGTTGATAATATTGGGGTTGTGGACTCATTTGTGGAATGTACGGAGCGGGTTGTGATTGAATTCGTGGACGAAATCGGGAACCGCGTCCACTTCCTTTGGATGATGAAGAACCATTTTTTGATTTTCTTGGATCCATGATAAAAATTGTAGAAATTGGTATAAAAGTTGATTAAAAGATAAATGATATAAAGTATTTTGTTGTGGTGAAAAATATGTTAATAAAATGTGTTATATATAGGAAATGAATTTTTTTTTTTTAACCGTTGCCCAACGTTCGAAATTTTTTAACCGTTCAACGTTCGATTTTTCCTTTGCCCGCTTCGAGTATATTGCCCGTTGCACCATGACCCCGCTCGAGCCCGCATAGGTGGCGGCGGTGTAGCCGCTCGGGCTGGCCAAGCCCGCAGCTCACCCCGTGCCCGTTGCCACCACCCTAAAAAAGCAAGAGAATACCAAAAATAAGCGTAGGTCAGTTTAGGACATGATTGTTAAAGGCAAAGTCTCGCAACACGCACATCACTTTTAGTGGTTGTATATCTTTTTGTAGTGTGGGTAATTGGGGTTACTAGTTCTAGGCCTAACAAAAAGATCATAACAATTGCATTAAGTGAATGGTTTAGATACAAAATCAGACATATGAGTTAATTTTCTCAATTATTTTTGCTGTTAATAGTATCGTTCAAAAGAGTTAGTTAATGTTTATTATTATCTTTGGTATTTATAAAATGCATTCAGTTTTAAAATTGTGCAATTATTGATTAATAAAATATCATTTTTATACTTTTTGGAAAAACAAATTAATCAGTTGTAATTTAAAGATGGACATTCATACTAGAATAAACTAAAAATAACATAAGTAGAAAACATCTCGCATCTCTTAATAATTGTAAATGGATGTTTATAGTGGTGTTTGGATTAGCATATTTTAAGGCTTATGTGTTTACTTATATTTGGAAAACTTGTAAGCTCACTTTTTTCGAATTATAAGTTAAGATTATTGCTTATTTAAGTTTATAAGCTTGACTTGATAAGCTTAAGGCAAAAAAGGTGAGCTTATAAGTTATTCCTATATTCAAATAAGTTTGAAATATAAGGTAATCCAAACAACCCCTAATGAAAATATAATAACACAAAACCATACCATACCATGCATATGTGAATGTGATGATATTGCTCATTTTGTCTTCAAGTCACACAGGACACACGTTTCTCAAAACAAATCCAAATATATGTAGAGGGAACTCGCAAATATACCTCGTTACCTCAACATCTATGTTGTCCTTCAATAATATGTGATCGATTTACCCAAGGTGTTACGTAAATATTGCATGATTAAATTCAAAATAAGTTACGTGAAAAGAGATGGGTCATATATCGAGTGGCGGATCTAGGTATTTTAAACATGGTGGCACAAAAGATTTTTTTTTTTCTTTTTTTTTTTTTTACCTGAAGTTATAACTTTTTTTTTTGAACGGCAACTTTTATTAAAACAACTAGCAAGGAGCTAGAAAGTTACAAAGAAATTAATTAGGGGTGTTGCAACCAACTATCCCAGCTAAAATTACGATTACACCTAGAATGACACCAAGTATAAGATCGTGAAACAACATCATCAAAAATAACATCTTTACGGGGAATTTTTGTAGAAAACAACAACTGGTTCCGATACTGCCAAACATTCCACCATGAGATATAGAAGACCCCTCCAGTAACCCTTTCACATTAGAACTTAACCTAACGGAATTGAACCAAGCAAGCCAATCGGAATACGATCCAACAGGAGACCAATCCAGGTTCCACCAACGGCATACCAGCCTAACAACATCAGTAACCAGACAACAGCCAAAAAATAAATGCGATGAATCCTCAGGAGCTGAAGAACAGATCGGACACATATGATCTGGAACCTGAACACCACGATATACAGAGAATGGAATAAAAGTGTGGCATTAGAAAAATCATATACAAGATAGTATAGTTACTTCGATCAACGTATAGCAAATTATAGAAAACTATTATTAAGGCCCTTCGAGCTCGAAAACACTAAGAAGCGCAAAAAAAATAGTATAAATATCAAAAAGGTAATATATAAGCTTAGAAAAAAAGCTGATGTCAAATTTATGACACTAATTTTATGAACCGTTCTAAAGAGTTATTGTAGCTTTTCAACTCCCTTTGATTATCATATACAAAAAAGTCTCTTCCATTTTCCTACCAAATATCTCTTTATTCTAGCACATAAATGAAGGGATCGAAGAGATTATGACACATAATGTTCACCAAGAAACGTCTTTCAAAACTTCTTAGGCAATAACTAGCATGTGTAAAGACGCTATGAGTAACTTATGACCAATCAAGTAATGTTTAATGTTTCCAAACAAAGGTTAATAATGTTACTTTGTGCCTTTATACTTTCTTGGAACGAAAAACTGAAAATATGAGACAAGTGTGTAAAATTTAGAAACTTTAGAGGCAAATGTGTAAATGACTCAAAATGGTCATCTTCTTCACCCAGCTAAGAACACGCAATAGTATACTATCGTTATCTCAGTTTTCAATTTACTTTATAGTAATCGACTTAAAGCTCATCCTTTCTGTAAAATCTCATTATTCTTGAGCACATTGCTATCAGTTTCGAGCCTAAAATCGAATTAAAGGCCCCCAAAAAAACGAAGGCCTGGATGCTCAAATCCTGCCCTACTTCACATGGCCAATCCATGTGCGGAACGTGCCACAGTAGTTAAGATATAGCTCCGCCCCCTGTATAGATGATTATACGTTACTAAGTAAGTGTTAGCTTTGGCTTAGTTGGTACCCACCTCCGAAAAACTCATAGGGCCACTGGAGAGATTTTATGGATAAAAGGTCAAGGATTCGAGTCTCGGCTCTTACTCACTTCAGTTGGTGACTCACTAGGCCAGGAGAGTTGCCGGAGCTATTCCTTATAAAGTGAACAATGGTTTGTGCCAAAAGACACACGGGGTCAGGATGTTCCCATCAGTTCTCACCTTTTGTGGATTTTAAATAATTGTGATTTATTAAAGACTAATATGATTATATATCATGTTTGGATACAAGTTAGGGAAGTGTGGAGTGTATAATCGATTGAGCTAATGTGTTTTCGACCACGACAAAAATGCCGGAGTCAAGGAGAAGTTCCCCTTGCGAGGTCAAAGGGCAACGTCCCTAAACGATTTTCATGAATCATCATTAAGTTTCTCGCCAAAAAACAACCAACATGTCTGTTGGTGAAATGTTGTGAATCTTAGGATTTAATCGCTTTTTACTACTTGTAATTGTCACAAGTTTCTGTTTTTCTAACAGAAACTCCGGTCGCATTCTAAAATACGAAAACACACAAATGCTCTTGTGCTTAAAACAAAATGTTTTTTCTTGAATTACCTTAAATAAAAATTTCGTGATACCTAAATATCTATATGATCAAAATACGTTTTTTTTTAAATAACCTTACACGATTCAAGCAAAACATTCAAATTATTATCACACAATAACCCAATTTCTAACAATATACCCATTCGAAAGCCAATCAATAATACCAACCTTATCAAATTGATTATTAACAAGTGTGATTAAACAATAACATGATATGAATGGGCTTGCTTATATACTTGACAACATTGCAAAATGCCAAAAGAATTATGCATTAGTCATGGTGCCTTGAGGCATAATCCTTATCCTATATCGGTATGTGGGCACAAACATATTTTGTGTGCAACAAAACGAATAATATTTACAACTTCATTTAAGCAATACATTAAGTGCTGCTAGAGAATGCCTTGTCATGCTAACTCATTGTCTTATAGTCTCTTGTCTTTATTTGACCCAGTGATATACCACAATTACAAATTTACAATCATCTATAACGACATTTGTCCTAGTACCTGCCTCATTTAATCATTTATATTATGTGAACCATGACTCATACCCATCTTTGGTTCAACTTATATCATTAATCAAATCATGATTTGCTAAAATAAATTTGGAAGGTCTAGAACTATAACACCAACGACCCTAAAGCTTATGAGTACATTGTGATCAAACAAAGACGTAACAAAATGAAAGTCAAAAAACATTATAGGGGAACCTCAACCTCCAAACTACCAATCACAATATCATTGATCGAGTGAGTACCCTCGATAAAAAGCATGTAAGTGGCTATTGAACGATCCGACGTTGACAACTGAAACGTAATGTGCCGAAACCTTAACCAAACATTTATGTTTATAACTTTCATCGTACTGTAACAAAATACATTTGTCCTATATCCTTGTATCTGTCTCATTTATATTTGGTTCAACTTATTTGTAATTAATTAGCTCACAATCATTCAACAAATAATGATTTGTTAAAGATTTCATCAACTTTGGATGGTCTAGAAAGATTAATCCAATCATACAGTTGTAAATGAGTTGTGTCGACTTAGTGGTCCATAAAGTGGACCGAGTGAAAAATATGGGATGGAGATAGCCATAGGGAAGGACCTTATTAGCCAACAAATAGCTGGTTCTATATTGGAGTTATTCAATTGACTTTCTTCACAATTATCTTTGCTCTTTGACCAAACTTCAAACTTTCACATTGCTTTTGTTTCCAATCCTTACCGTCACCCTAAAGCATTTGCAAATCCCAAACTTTACTTACTCAATTAAACCAAGGGTAATTTGGTCACTAAACTCAAAAGACTTACCAAGGGTAATTTGGTCAATATTCATATAATTTGTTCATAACTTCTTTTAAACCATCTAAATTGGGTTGTGGGATAAGTTATTACTAAGAGCGAAGGTGTGGTGATGGAGCTCAAGCTCTTCATCATTGCCACCTCAGCGCCACATCAGCATCACACTTCTCCACAACTAACCACAACAAACCTTTCTCCCTCATAACAAACTTCAACCTCTTCATTTGAGGCCCACCACTACCACTTTATTTTTTTTATTCAGTTTTCCAAATAAACTAAATTCATTTCATTAAATAAAAATACAATACATAACACAATAATAATAAAAATAAACACGATACGTAAAAAAAATGACACGGGAAAAAAAATACAACACATACTGATAATAAGAAACCTAAACATTTTACTAGTCATTTTTTATAAAAAAATATAAATAACATTTTTATATTTAAAAAAAAAATAACCATTAAAACTTAACTAATACAATTTTTTATCAACCCAATTCCAACTCATGCAGCCCAATTTTGACCAGTAAAAAAAAAAAGAAAATTACATTGTCTTCTTCTTCAATTTGTTTCCAGCACATTCACACACACACACATCACAGATACACAATATATATTGAAAAAAGAAAATAAAAGAAAAAACGTTTGTCATATGGTTTCTCTCGTCGTCACCAGGGCGATCTTCATCACGACGAGCCACGAAATGGCACCCCGGTGTGGCGGCGAGCCACGACGAGGTGCCACCTCAGCCGACGACGAACCATAGCGAAGCCACACCGAACGCTCTAATATGTTTCTCAAAACCATTCATTCTTTGTGTTTTATTTTGTTCAAAAGGTATATTAAATTAATATTTGATAATTTTTTTTTTCATATTGAAGCTCTTTTGACAAGTATGCCCTTTTGTGAATAGTAGATCAAGTGTAAAACTATTTAATGCAGTGGAGAAAACTAATCATATTAGGTAAATATTAAAAAAGATACATATGAACCAATAAAATATTTGAAGTTAGTAAATGGGGATTTAATTACAGAAAAGAGAAGGGTCGGTGAGAGGGGCCTCCATTAGCAATTGTTTTCCATTGTCTCCACTCCGGATAGTACTCCGAAGTGCCTCTTTTTTCTTCACAATCATTAGTGTACGAGTTTTTAAGTTTAACATAATTAATTCTAGTTAAAAAGAAAAAGTCGAATTTCAAAAACGCAAAAAACAAGTCTACAAAAAGAGATGTAAGAGTGATATAACTTGTACACTAACATCTTCAATTTGGTATACAACAAATGTTTGTCTTCATAATTCTACTCTCATGTATTGATAAAGCAAGAATTAAATAAGGGTAGAATCGTATTGCAGTGTATATACTTCATATTTATTGCAAAAGAATATGGTATATGTTGTGTAGTGTCAAATCAAAGAGGAGACGGTATGGTTGCAAATAACATGCCATCCGTTCTTTTTTTTCGTGCCAATCATACCGGCTAACATGCCAAAGTTGTGTCAAAGAGTTTTGAGCCACTCCAATGGCTCATGCCAAAGGCACTCTTTTGTGTGTTTTTCTTTTGTCTTTTTTTTTGTGTATTGTGAGTGAGTGGGTATATTTGATGGGGTATTTTGCGGGACCTATAGATGATGTTATTGGTGTGTTATGAAGGAGAGGTGTTTTAGTTATTGGTGTGTTATTGGGAGGAGATGATGTAGCGCTGATATGACATACCAATAACATGTTATCCGTTCCTACCTTACCTCGTGCTTTAACATAAAACGCCAACAATGACTGGTTAAGCTAAATCATCTCTAAGACCATGGGGTATCGTAACGATGATGCCCGCCAGATCCAACGTGGAAGCCAAAGTGGCGCCGCCACCCTCATGCCACCATACCCCAACCACCTCTCGCCACTTTTCAAGCCACTTAAGTGGCGGACGTTACTTTCTCTTTTCTACTTATTTATTCATTATTAAATGTGTGCGATCAGCTTTTAAATGGAGAAGATGATACATAAATTTACACCTCAACCTCAAAAAAACATCTGCTAAGAAACAGATTTATCTTTAAGATGATATTTACAAGTGTTTTGTAAACATTGTAATCAAGATTTTTTTTAAAGGGTTGTTAAGATTATTAATATAATAAGAAAGACCTACCTCAGTTGATCTTCTTTCTTGAGTTTTTTTTTTATGAACATGATCTTCATTCTTGTTAACACACAGGTTTACATGTATATGGTTCTTTAGTTTTCTGTCTCTACTTTGAAGTAGAACACCTTTTTAGTTGTTTTAGGTTCGGTTCCGAGGCTGAGATAAGTGTCCATGTGTTTCTACTTTCATAGTCTTGTCTTGTCCATGTGTTGCAAAGTTAAAGATGTAAGACTTTTTTCAATTTTTTTAAAGTTTAATATTGTATTTTTATTTGAAATAATACAGTAACATTAAATTTGTTTAGAAAAATATAAAAGAAAATAAAATGAAAGAGGGTGGGGCTCAAATGGCATGTTATGAGTGGAGGGGCATTTTGATGTGTGAGTGTTAAAGTGAGGATGCTGAAGTGGCGCTAAGTTGGCATTAAAAAGTTAAATTTGGCATGCCATGATACCCCATGGTCTAACTGATTGAGATGGTGATATAACTAGAATGGCCCTACGCAATGGTGGAACTTGCCGTCTCAAAATGTACTAGACACTGATGGAAATTTGTTTTGTAATATAAGCTTTTGTAAAAAAAGTTTGAATCAACAAAAATGCATCTGGTTTAAAAGAATTGTATGTCTTATTACTTGTTTAGTTAATCAGTTAATATGTAAAAGATTATCTCTAGCTTTTATTAAAGTCAATCATCTTAGTGAATGAATACGTATAAAAAAATCAACCTTTTCCCTTATATTTGTGTGTGACCTAAATTCACGATCATTTTAGATACCATAAGTATAAATTTATTACTCCATGCATGCAAATTATAATCCCATCCCATTAATAATTACCAATCATAAAAAGATTTGATAATAACCGTGTTGATGTGTAATCCATTTCTCATTAACGCGTCTCTACACCCTAAAAAAAGTTACATAAAAATTTCAGAAAACAAAAAATAAACCTATAAATAGAGATGTAATCCATATCTCCTTTCACTCTCATCTTACAAGTCACATACAACAAAAACAAGACATGGGATTGTTCTTTAATTTTTGCTTACTTTTCTTCATTCTCATTTCCATTTCTTCAACAAATGCTTGTGATAGATGTCTTCATCAAAGCAAAGCTTCCTTCTTCTCCAAAGCTTCTTCTCTTTCGTGTAAGAAATTTTTACCATATTTGTTATAATATTTCATCTTTATATTGTCTATGAAAGATATATAAAAAAGTGACATTTTTTAACTTCTTATTGGGTGATCAAATCATGACCCAAATAAATGAAATAATATTTATGGTGTACATCAATATTAGCAAGCTTTTATAGTATGATAAATGATGATTATGACCCATATGGTTTTTGAATAGAAAAAATAAATTTTGAGATTGACCCAGATAATATTTATTGAAAAAATAAAATGGGTATAATTTATTTTTTGAAACTAATGCAGCTGGAGCATGTGGGTATGGATTAGCTACAAGTTTCTATGGTAGCCACCTTGCTGCTGCTGTTCCTAGCATTTACAAATCCGGGTCAGGTTGTGGAGCTTGTTTCCAGGTTAGAAATTTGTCTATTTACATTATTGTCTTCGTAGATACTCCGAGACAGAACGGGGCAGGGTGAGCACGTGCTCTTAGAAGAAAATATTGTAGTGAAACTTTTTTAAAATATCTTAAGTATTTTTGTAATTTGCTCCTTTAACGAACCGATTTGTAATGTAGTTTTTGAAAATTATCAAAGTTTGCCCCATCGACCATATCTTTCTGCCCCTGTCTGCGTGTATGTGATCGAGTTTAAGAAAACCTCATCCGTTTACCTGTTTATATCTTTTCCTCACTCTATATATCGTTTTGTAGGTAAGATGCAAGGATGCTAAGCTGTGTAGCAAGGCAGGTACTCAAGTGATAGTAACTGATTTGAACAAAAACAATGAGACAGATTTTGTGTTGAGTGGTAGAGCTTTCATGGCAATGGCTAATAAGGGTATGGGTCAAAGCTTGTTGAAACTTGGTGTTGCCAATGTTGAATATAAAAGGTAATCTTTATTCTTTAGCTTCCAATGGTACATATCTACAATGCATTAAGTACTCATAATTTGCCTTTTAGGCTTATAGTTATCAACTTATCATTGACTCATTGTAGCATATTGGTCAAACCATACATGTTATAATTCTTTTGAAGGAGCATACACATTTGATGATATGCATGTGTAGTTTGTGCAAATCTTTAGTCTAGAATATTTTGGCACAACTATGTATGCATCGGGTGAAATTCTATCTTTTCGATTGTCACAATATATTTTTTAGTTAAATACCATTCATGTCCGTTAAAAATTGTATAATAAAGTACATATCGACACCTATGGCTCTTTCTCATTAGTCATTAACATGTTTGAACATTTATTGGATCATTAAAACCTCATTAAGAAGGGAATCTTGTAGGTGTTGATTAATGGTATTATAAAACATTTTTAAAAATATTATTTTGATCATTTGTCATACACTACCCATGAAAACGCTCACTTTATAAAGAAAACATTGCTATAAAGCAATGTTGCAAAAATCGGCTGAATCGGCTGATTAATCGTTGATTAATCGTTAATCGGTCATATACTATGTTGATTTTTAAAAATCGGTGGAAAAATCGGCCTAGACAAAAAATCGGCCACTAATCAGTCAAAAATCGACCGAATCGATCAAAAATCGGCCGAATCGGTCGAATCGTCCAAATCGGTCAACTTTAAAAAAATAATAATTTAGGCATTCTACTTAATTTGGGGATCGTTTATTTCACTTATAACACACAATGAGCCTCATAATCAGAATTGGAGCCTATTATTGAAGTTTGGAAACATAGTACGCTTGGAATCATTTAAGATCTTTAGTTTGGTCTCTAGAAATACCTAAAACTTGCAGGAAATGCCAATCCGATTAATCACCAATTAACCGCGCTTTGACCGATTAATCGCTGCAGGTTGGTCGACCGTCCGACTACCTATTCACGATTTGCAACATTGCTATAAAGAGTAAATTTTTAATATTTCATCTTAATTTTATTTTGACCATTTTTTGTCTCTTATAAAACAGAGTACCATGTGATTACAAAGGCAAGAACTTGACACTGAGAGTTGAAGAATCTACTAAAAAGCCTAATTATCTTGCACTCAAATTCCTATACCAAGGTGGTCAAACTGAAATAGTAGGAGTTGACATTGCTCAAGTAAGTCAAAATCCACGCAATTTACATTGTACAATTATGTGACACAAAAAACTTACTCTAATATGTGGTTTTATATTTTTTTAGGTTGGTTCATCAAGCTGGACTTATATGACTAGAAACTATGGGGCTGTATGGGACACAAGTCGCGCCCCGGAAGGACCTATACAACTTCGGCTAGTGGTGACCTCCGGCTTTGACGGAAAAAATATATGGGCCAAGAGTGCATTGCCCGTCGACTGGACCGTTGGAGGCGTGTATGATTCCAGGGTACAAATTGATGACATTGCTCAAGAAGGGTGTGGTGAATGTGATGACCAAATTTGGAAGTAGCTTTTATAGAAAAAGAACAAGAAGAAAATTCACACAAACTTTACATTTGTGTTTATAGAGATTATGATAAGATACAAATAATAATGTAGATGGAGTAAGTTAATGTTATGGAGTAGATATATTAAGTTGATTTAATAGAGATCTACATATATAACACTTTTGTTTCATGATATATAACGTTTACGGTATAATCAGGGCCGTCTTTGAGGGTCTGCAATGTGAGCGACCGTTCAGAGTTTTGGAATTTTTAAGGCTCCAAAATTTGTCCTGTTAATAATTATATGCATATGTAGACATAATTTTCCTGTAGAAAATGGTATTTAGATAGGGAAACATCTTAAATGAGTAATATGTTATAACATTTAGATAACTAATTGCATTATATCCTATAAACGGTGACACATTATATAATATTGCTTAACAAAATGTCTCATTATATAATTTTGTACAAAATACTTAAAAATTTCGTCAATTCATGAGACGATGCTAGTTATAATTCAGTACTTTTGTTGTTTACTGTATTAGTGATAAGTTGTATTACATATAAAAGGAAAGAAAGAAAATCGAACAAAGCTTACTTTACACACGCGTGCCCAAGTGGAGTGTAGAGTGTTTGTGAGTCATGGTATATGCAAGAAGACGGACACAAAATGACATATAACAACCTCACTATTTTGGACGAGCAATGATATTTCCAAAAAAAATTTACAAAAAATAATTTACACAATGATGTGTCAAGTTCATTTTTCATTCTAAGACAGATAATCTATTTTATTGGACAAGTAAGCTTGACACGTCATTGTGTGAACTTTATATTGTAAAAGTTTTGTGGATATACCATTTCTTGTTTTGGATACTCATATTTTCCTATAATTGTGTAAATGATGTACAATCAATACAATACCATGAGATAACAAATGCCTCATATACAAAGAATTTAGAAATTATGAGAGTATTATTAACTTAAATAGTAGAACACTAAACGAATGAAAATTGGAAGGTAAAAAAGAGCAAGCTGAAATTTGCATTTCAAAACCTGAACAAATCAAAAAATTGAGATGTTTGTTTTTATTTTTTATTTTATTTTATTTGAAAATCCTTTGTTTTATACTTTTTTTGATGAGGATTCTAATCACCAAAACATTACTTTATATATTTTGTTAAGGTATCTTTTCTGAATATTTGTTGATGTTATATCATATAAAACTTGTCCAAAGTGGCAGTGTTTTATCACATATGAACACCCAAGGCCAAAACATAAAGCGTTTACCCAAAAGTCATCATATACTTTTTTTTTTCTTTTCCAATGTGGCTCATTTAGCCTTATTCAAACAGTAACATAACTGGGCTCAAGCCCATTAGCTGGCTCCTCTGGCTCCTTAAACTCCTTTAGTTATTTAGTTGTTTGATTGCCATAAAATACAATGATTATAATTCAAGTATTGAAAATAATACGTAGTATCAAAAAGGCCAGAAAAACTAGATGTACACTTGTATAAAACTATCACACAACAGATACACGTGTTTATCCATAATTTCATCACTACTTGTTAATGTTGGCGTGGTGAGCCCAGTAGCAGGGTTAGATAATCAATTTCAGCAGAAACAAGCAACTATTCAGCATAAACAAATACCACTAGGTGGTTATCGGATATCACTTGGAATCATGTGATCACTTTCCAAAGTAAACTATTCGACCCTAATGCCTGGGTTACACGAATATCTACTTGGGATAAGACCAAATGTAGTTATGGAATTAGGCACAACTCTATAACCCTTGCGCTAATAAGTGTTTATCGTTTTTTGTATGTATCTCATGCATAATCAGATCTCCTATTTATAGGAGATTACTCTCAGCCGTTCAAATGGAATTATGAGGATTAATCAGCCCATTAATCACCTCATAACTATCCCCATTATAGCCGTTAGTGGTTACATGACCAATTAAACGTGGTCATTAAGCAGTTGTAACTGCCATTTAGCAGTACTTTAACACTAGCAGTACTTTCATACCTCTAACAGTACTTTCATAGCACTTCAGTGGAAACACTGCCTATCAGTGGAAACACTGCTTATCAGTGGAAACCACAAGCAGTACTTTCCACAAGCAGTACTTTCTACTAGTACTACCAATACAAACCACTATAAGAGTCAGGGTGTTCATGGACCTTATGGGTGTACACTTCATACCTCCTAACCCATTACAAGGTGTGAACTAATCCCACAAGTGCACTAAATTTTCCAACAATCCTCCCCAAATTTAGTTCGCTTCCTTTGCATGAAAAATAAACATCAAGCAAAACATGTGCATAAACGAAAATGTCCTGAGGATTGAATTTCCATCTTAGTAAATTACACGTTCAAATATTCGAGAATCAGGGTGTTCTAAGAATTGAACCCTTCAACCCATTTGAATACCTGAAGATAAAATACACACAAGTTTTCAAACACTTAACAACTCCTGACACTATACAAGCCATGTGTCCATATCCAAATTCATAAATGTTGTAAAAGCTAAAGTCCAAAGCTTCCTGAAGCGGCAAAACTTCAACATTTACATAGGTGGTTCCTCTTTAGTCATGCTCCTGCCAAGCACTTTTTCAAAGAAAATTAACCATTAAGAAGTAAAGACTTCATCCTCCTTTCAGCAGGTTCTGAGCACAACCTTGGGATGTAAATAAAACATGTGCTCCAGTCCACTGAATGTTCAGCTTTCCACATTGAACTCAGCTCCCAAGTTTCCTTAGGAGGGAGTTGGGTGTCCTAGCATTCAGTGACTAAGTTGGACTTAAACCCATCCCTTTAGCAGACTTTATTACCAAGTCTCTAGCCAAACCCTTCGTCAAGTGATCAGCTAAGTTCTGTTGAGATCTAACAAACTCTATAGATACCACCCCATTCATGATAAGCTCACGAATCATGCTATGTCTGACACCTAAGTATCTAGACTTACCATTGTACATTTGGCTATAAGCCTTAGCCAATGTAGCTGCACTATCACAACGGATAGAAATAGGTGCTATAGGTTTAGGCCACAATGGAATCTCAAGAAGCAAGTTTTTCAACCATTCAGCTTCTTTACCAGCAGCTGCTAGAGCCACAAATTCATATTCCATTGTTGAACTGGTGATGCAAGTTTGCTTCTTGGATGCCCAAGAAATTGCACCTCCACCAAGTAGGAATACCCAGCCACAGGTAGACGAATTGTCTTCAGTGTTACTGATCCAACTTGCATCAGTGTAACCTTCCAACACTGAAGGATAACCAGTATATGAGAGACTATAATCCATAGTTCTCTTCAAATACTTCAGTACCCTGTGAACAGCTTGCCAGTGATGAGCACTAGGATTACTAATATACCTGCTCAATTTTCCCACTGCAAAACCAATATCAGGTCTTGTACAAGTCATGGCATACATCAAGCAGCCAATTACCCTAGAATACTCAAGTTGAGATACAGCTTTGCCATTATTAGGCATCAGCTTCTCACAAGTATCCATAGGTGTACTCACAGGAGTACAATCAAAGTAATTGAATTTCCTCAGCACCTTCTCAATATAATGAGACTGAGAGATAGAAATTCTATTACTTTCATGTTTAATCCTTATACCAAGGATAACATCAGCCTCCCCCATGTCTTTCATGGAGAACCTTAATGACAAAAATTCCTTTGTCAGGTCAACCTGATTTTGGTCAGTGCCAAATATCAACATGTCATCAACATATAGACAAATGATGACTCCTTTATCAGATTCATCAAATTTGCTATATACACATTTGTCAGCTTGGTTAAGAACATAACCACTGGACAAAACCACTTCATCAAATTTTTGATGCCATTGCTTAGGTGCCTGCTTAAGTCCATAAAGAGACTTAATCAGTTTACACACCTTGTTTTCATTGCCAGGCATGATGAAGCCCTGAGGTTGGTTCATATAAACCTCCTCTTCCAATTCACCATTCAAGAAAGCTGTTTTCACATCCATCTGATGAATAACCAGATTGTGAATAGATGCCATAGCAATCAGCAGTCTTATGGTACTGATACGAGCCACAGGGGCATAAGTATCAAAATAGTCTATCCCTAACTTTTGTTTAAAGCCCTGAATGACTAGTCTAGCCTTGAACTTTTCAATAGTTCCATCTACCTTCATTTTCCTTTTGAAAATCCATTTGCAACCCAAAGGTTTGCAACCAGGTGGTAGATCAACCAACACCCAAGTGTTGTTGCCCATGATGGAACCCATCTCATCATTGATTGCTTCTTTCCAGAAAGCAATATCCTGGGACTTCATTGCTTCTTCAAATGTCTTGGGATCATCCTCAACAATGAAGCAATAGGATTATTGGTCAGAGACCTCATCCCTAGTTCCTTCAACTAAGTATAGTTGAAACTCAGGTCCAAATGACTTTGGAGTCCTGACCCTTTTGCTCTTCCTGAGCACAGGTTCAGGTTGTTGAACCACAACCTCATCAGGGACCACTGATGGTTCACCATCAGGGACCTCTGATACACTAGTGTCATGAGTTCCATTAGGAATCCTCTGACTTGGTATAGGGAATGATGAGAATCTATTCTCATCAAAGTCTGCATCCCTTGATTCAATAATGGAGTTAATTGAAACATATTCAATAGGTTCAATAACATAGAACCTAAAAGCCTTGGAATGCTCAGCATATCCAACAAAGATGCAGTCAATGCCTCTTTCACCCAAAGTCTTTAGCTTTGGATCAGGGAGTCTTACAACAGCCCTACAACCCCAAACCTTGAGATAGTTCAAGTTGGGTTTCCTTTTAGTCCAGAGTTCATAAGGGGTTACCTTGTTCCTTTTGTTGGGAACCCTATTTAACAAATAGCAAGCTGTTAACATAGCTTCACCCCAGAACCCTTGACTCAGTCCTGAATAGGACAACATGGAATTAACCATCTCCTTCATCACCCTGTTTTTCCTTTCAGAAATACCATTTTGCTGAGGAGTATAAGGGGAAGTCGTTTCATGGATTATTCCAACAGACTGAAAGTACTGAGTATCCATGTACTCACCTCCCCTATCAGTCCTTAATCTTTTGATCAAAGACCCAAGTTGTAATTCAACTTCAGTTTTAAACACTTTGAATTAATCTAATGCTTCATCCTTGGTATGTAACAGATAGACATAACAAAATCTAGAAGCATCATCAATAAATGTCACAAAGTACTTCTTATTTCCCAAAGAAGGAGTGGCATGCAAATCACACAGGTCACTGTGAATAAGCTCCAAGATCTTAGTCTCACGTGTCCATATCAAAAGCAGGGATTAAACCATCCCTAGACATATCTTGCATTCTTTTATAGTGAACATGGCCAAGTCTAGCATGCCAAAGGGTAGAGTCAGTCTGGTCATAAGTAGTCACAAAAGCTAAAATAACACTATCAGTGGTAACATTAAGCCTGAACATTTGATTACATAAATAACCAAAACCAATAAAAACACCATGCTTAGAAAGCACAAATTTATCAGACTCAATAACTTGTTTATATCCATGATTATTCAAAACACTACTTGAAACCAAGTTCTTCCTTATATCAGGAACATGAATAACATTAAACAAAGTTACAATCTTTCCTGAACTAAACCTAAGATCTACACAACCACGACCATGCACCAAGGCTGTTGACTCATTTCCCATGTGAAGAAGAGAACCATCATTCAGTGACTCATAAGTCTTGAACCAGCTTCTATCTTTACACACATGAACTGTTGCACCAGAGTCAACCCACCACGCAACATCATCATCCTGCACATAAAAAGATTCAGATACATATGTAACATAATAAATCTGAAAAGACTTATTAAACATATTCTGACCTTTCAGTAAGTTGGCTGAACCACCACTCCCTGAACCATTAGTGCCTGATCCATTGGCTTTACCACCAACTTTAACACCTTTGCAGTCCCTTTTAATGTGACCAGTCTTGCCACATTTCCAACAAGTAGGAGTTGCCTTCTTGTTAAGATCTGCCTTTATGTTATCATGATATTTGCGTTTGCCTTTATTATCATTGTACCTGGTGGAGTTGTTATGCTCCACCATATTGACAACAGATGGTCCAGTAGCATTGCTACTCTTTGGCTTGTCATTATCCTGCACCTTGAGAGATTCCTCAATGTACAGATGACTGCCCAACTCAACAAGAGTTAACTCCTCCTTCATATGTTTCAAGGTATGCTTGAAATCTTTCCATGAAGGAGGAAGTTTATCAATAACACAAGAGACTTGAATAGCCTCATCCATGTGCATATTGTGTTGTGTAAACCTTCCAAGTATTCCAAGAAGTTCATTGTATTGTTCCATAACTGGTCTTGAATCAGTCATTTTGTAATTTGTGAAATTACTAACAATGAACTTCTTACTTGATGCATCATCAGCCATATATTTAGCATCCAAGGAATCCCACAGTTCTTTGGAAGATTCAAAGTTCTGATAAATATCAAACAAAGAATCAGACATACCATTCAGAATAATACCTCTGCATATGTAGTCATCATTCTCCCACTTGCTCCTCCTCCTGATCTTCTCAACCGTAGCATCATCCCCATCATCAGGAATTGGAGTAGTCAGCACATAAACCACACTCATGCTTGACAGCAAGAAATGCATCTTCTTCTGCCACCTCCTAAAGTCCACCCTTCAAACTTATCAAGCTTGGCAAAGTTTGAAGCCATGTGTTTCATTGCAGCAGTTGCCATTGATTATCACAAAATAGTTTACTTTGATTGTTGGCGTGGTGAGCCCAGTAGCAGGGTTAGATAATCAACTTCAGCAGAAACAAGCAACTATTCAGCAGAAACAAATACCATTAGGTGGTTACCGGATATCACTTGGAATCGTGTGATCACTTTCCAAAGTAAACTATTCGACCCTAATGCCTGGGTTACACGAATATCTACTTGGGATAAGACCAAATGTAGTTATGGAATTAGGCACAATTCTATAACCTTTGCGCTAATAAGTGTTTATCGTTTTTTGTATGTATCTCATGCATAATCAGATCTCCTATTTATAGGAGATTACTCTCAGCCGTTCAAATGGAATTATGAGGATTAATCGGCCCATTAATCACCTCATAAATATCCCCATTATAGCTGTCAGTGGTCACATGACCAATTAAACGTGGTCATTAAGCAGTTGTAACTGCCATTTAGCAGTACTTTAACACTAGCAGTACTTTCATACCTCTAGCAGTACTTTCATAGCACTTCAGTGGAAACACTGCCTATCAGTGGAAACACTGCTTATCAGTGGAAACCACAAGCAATACTTTCCACAAACAGTACTTTCCACAAGCAGTACTTTCTACTAGTACTACCAATACAAACCACTATAAGAGTCAGGGTGTTCATGGACCTTATGGGTGTACACCCCGTACCTCCTAACCCATTACAATGTGTGAACTAATCCCACAAGTGCACTAAATTTTCCAACAGTTAATTCGTTGATCATGTCACTTTCTTTGTTAAAAAAGATAACTATAAGAACAAAATGGAAAACAATCTTCAACAAAGGTTAAGATTGAGAAAAACTAACTTTCAACATGCGCACAAACTATAAACTATATAGCTATCGTAAGCACTAACGAAATGACTTCAAACGGCTACTTAGATCTACACGTGAGGTTGAGACATATGAAATATTAAAGGATTGCTTGAATTGAAATGAACTTCATCATTTATTTGAAAATTATTAACCTTCATTGAACATATCTCTTGTGTGTGTGCAAACTGCAAAGTATTGACTAGCCGTTTACATTCTCTCGTGCATGGTGTTGAGTATTGAATTGAACCAAGAGGCCCATTAACAGCCCATATCCTTATAATCTTCTTTTAGGGTTTTACCATCCCCCAATCCCCATCATATTTCATCCAAAGTTCCAAACTATAGATCAAAACTAGAGGGGTAGAAGCTTTCTATATAACAAAGAAATTTTCATTTCAAATAAAATTTAAGGTATTGCTAACAACCGCCGCTGTGGTTAACAAGTTAATTTCTATTAGAATTCATTGTAAGAATTTAAATCATCCAATTATAATCAATTATTTGTTGGGTTATCATGCTTTCGAGATTGTACCCACCTTTTTTGTAATTGTGAACCAAACATAATTATTCATTTTTAATTATGTAATAAAATACCTCTTGTTACACATAATTCTTAAGGTTGTTGTTAGCAAAACCCAAAAATTGATAATCAAATCTAATAGGATTAAACATAGAGTAACATTATATTCCAATTCGTCTATAGAATTTACAATTAAGTCCAAATATTTAAAAATATATTATATTAAATTTAATTTTGACCCGAAGAATTCTTGATTTATATAATTGAAAAATGATTTGGATGCCTAAAAATTACACCTAAAATTAGACCTAAAAATGTGATTGGCAGATTTGAAAAATTGATTGGTGGAAAATGATGAAAGAGAAAGAGTGAATGACACTTGTCCAAAAATGAATGGTGTAGTGTTTGCAAATTACACAAACTATATATGTTTTGATTTAAGATCATTTGAAGACAAAAGATTCTTTACATACTAAGGATCAATCTCCACCTCCTCATTTTTATTTGATCTAATGGATGAGATAACAATTTAAAAACCCACTTTCATCATTTTTTTCCAAATATTAATATCTTTCAAACCGTTAATCGTTAATCGGAAAAAATATATCATTGCGACGAGCATTTAATTATCTTTCTATAGATAGGCACTTTGATATATTTTCGACAAATTTTTTTTTCGTATTTTTCACGTTTTTTTTAGGTTTATTCGTTTTTTTATATTACTAAACTTTGCATTCAAAAAATCATATACGATTAAACACTAATTTGAATATCACATGTGATATTAGTGTTAAATCATATATGATATGTAATATCATATGTGATATTAGTGTAAAATCACATATGATATACATATCATATCATATCATATGTGATATTACATATCATATATGATTTTACACTAATATAACATGTGATATTCAATTTAGTGTTTATTTTTTTCATTCAAATTTCAGTAACGTAAAAAAAACGAAAAAAAAACGAAAAAACGTGAAAAAAATTAGTTTTTTTTCTTTTTTCGAAAGTATATCAAAGAGCACATCTATAGAAAGATAATTAAATTCTCGTCGCAACGGTGTAAATATTTTCGCTTAACGATTAACGGTTTAAGAGATATGTAAATTATAAAAAATATGTGAAATAATAAAAAAAATTAATCTCAGCCATTGATTTTTTTTAAATGGATGGTGGAAATAAGTCAATTGGTATGTGAGAAAAATTTGGTATGTAAAATAACTTTCCTCATATGTTTTAAAGAAAAACTTTTATTATACTCTTTCCGTCTCAAATTTATTGTCATGAAATAAAAATAACACGGTTTAACAAAAGTGAGACCACTATGATTTTCAACTACTTATATAAAATATTCTCTCACCAAATTCTCTATTTATTGCTTAAAATAAAAAGTGAACAATCAGTTTAAAATATCTAAAAAGGAAAACATGGATTATAATTTTGAGACGCAAAAAGTATGTATAATTATTGTTATTACGAAGATTACTATTATTAAATTAAATGGGAATTGCATATATATCCATGCAAAAGCTCAAAATTGCGTATATATCCAACTTAAACTTATAATTGCACATATATCCTTTCAAAAGCTTAGAAATTGCATATATATCCAACTTAACTTAATAATTGCATATATATCCTTTCTAAACCTTCGTAATTGCATATATATCCTTCTAAACCTCTAATATATCATATATGTCAAAATAATTATTTAATATAACTTTAAACTCTAAATTATGATAATTATAATTTTAAAATGGCAACAAACACATTTATTTTAAGGGTACGACATCTCGGGGTTCAAATGAACGACAAAAAACAATATATCAAGAAAATGTTTAACCTCGCGAAAAAAATCACCTTATCTCAAATATGAATACATGAAATAAACTATCAAATATATCATGGTTGTTAAATAATATACATCACAGACAAAATGTGTTTGCAATGAAAGCGTATATACTACTGCCAACAAGTTATAAATAAAGAAAAATAATATTTAAGAAATATTTTTTATATAATTACAATTTTTATGTATTCGAGAGTTGCAAGTTTAAATTAAATACGAGATTAGGAACCCGCGCGTTGTTGCGGGTGATTTTCTTTTGTTTTGATATAATGGTAGATTCAGATAACATTATATTCATCCCCAAAAGGTTATCACAGTTTTACAAAAGCTGCTGTCATAGTGCAGATCTAGTGTTTGTGGGATGCAATAGTTATCTGCACTGTAAGAGATAGTAGAAAAAAGATGGATGCAGACATGTAGAAGAAGATAATAGGTTATTTATACTTAGACAGATAACGATAGTTTCCACGATGTGTTTTCTTAAAGATGGATGCAGACATGTCGATAAGGCAAAATGGGTAACGAACCAAAATGGATAGCTTTTTCAGCAAGACAAAATTCTATGTTAAGGTACATTGTTTGGCTAATGCCTATTAACAGTGATGACAATATATTGATAAAATAAAAGTGATGATCTACATGATTCTCCTATATAGACCAAGTAGGACAGATGCAATGTTGGGCAGTTGCACTGGCAATCTTGTTAACCAAAGCAGGATCCCTGTTCACATTGTAGCATATAATTTAGTTATAAAACTATTATTATGGTTGTGGGAACACAAAACAGATAAACGGGTCGTGGTAAATCATTATGGGTCGATTTTGTAGCAAGCTTGTTGTAGATGGGATGTCGTAAGGGGTTCACTACCGATAATGCATGACTTAGTTAAGTTACATGTCGACATTTTTTTGCCATTAATTTCCAAAACAATTGCTTATTACAGAAAAACTGGAAAAGCTATATTATGAAACTAAATATATAACTTTTTTAAGTAGGTCAATTTGGTTGGATGTCACCCCAGATTGACCTATTTTCATATAAAAGAGTTGTTATTGCCACCTGAAGAACACTTCGCTTAGTCCAAAAACTTAGAAGCACTATAACCTAATAAGCAGTTTTGAAGTGGGCCATGAAAGGCAACTTATGATCCATAACCATTTTCAGCATTCTGTATACAAATGATTGGCAATTCAATTCGCATGTGGCCTGATCGTTGGGTATATGAGTAAAAGCCATTGTACCAGTAAAAGGTTTTAATATCTGGGCTTTTTCAAAATTTCACAGTAAAAACCAATATAGTCTGTTGCTCCTGTGTGTGGACTTCAGATGTTATCAAATCGTCAAAATCTTTGATTAACCTTGCATTGGCTATACAATTTTGTCACGCTTAGAATTGTTGGTGTAAATCATCCTACATAGTTTTGGTTAGGCCCTAGGTGTCCTTCAAGGGCCAAAATAAAACAATTTGAACGCCGCTTTTGGTGAACTTTTGAGCTGGTAATTTCAAATGTCCCACATTTATAAAAGTTGAAGATACTAATGATCTCAAATGTTAATAAAACATAAGGAAATGCTAATTCGATAACCACCTCTCTTCCTTAAATTTAACCAAATTCTCAACTGAAGGTGTGCAATTAAAAAGGTGTTGACTGATATTTTTTTCTAACCTGTGCATCCATGGCTTTTGTTGCCTCGTTAGCTGCTTTGTCACTGTTTACACAGCAGCTGGAGAAATGTCACCTCCCAATGAAGCCGACATATAAGCCGCAACAATCTACATTCAATGAAAACAAACAACAACATTAACCCAATCAATATTTATACATGAAGTTGTCAAGTTTGTACACTTTAGACATAAAAAGGATACAGTTCTTAATTCACGTTAGACCCCATAATCTGACTTAGTCACTCAATTCCATAATCTCACTTAGTCACTCAATTCCATTATCTGCGTTTTCATACAGCAGATAAGCAGTTTTGGGGGTGTTTGTGATTTACTTATCCAAAAACTGCTTATCGGATTAATTGTTTATGAAATAAAGATGTTTAAAAGAAGCAGCCTGAAACTGCTTATTCATCTGCTGTATCAAATCACAAAAAGCTTCTTTATCAAAACAATATATAAAAATGAAAACTTTAACCAAAAACTAATCTTTATAAAATAAAGAAACCTGATTCTTGGTGGAAAAAACAGAAGCAGAAGAAGAAGGATCAAAACCAAGAAGCAATTCATCCATTCTTTTTCTTAATCCCTCAACTTCCTCATTACTTGAAAATGATTCAATAAGCAAATACCCTGTAGAAAACAATTCAGTTTTTTATTTTATAAAAATGAGTCAAATAAATGGGTATTAGTATAAGATGAGTATGATGGTACCTTGTGTATCGAAAAAGTGGAGGTGATCGGAGGTCAGGGTTCCGGCGAGTCCGATCAACACCTTTAAAGGGATCCTGTTAATTGGTCTCTGCTCTTCACAGATGTCCATTTTCTGAAGTTGTGGAGATGTGAGGAGAAAAGTGTAGATGCTTCAATATGTCGGCATATACATCTCATATAAAAAAATGTGAACCGGACCAAGATAAGGATTCCTTTTGCAAGGCCTAGTTGAGTTGAGGGGTAGTTTTTGCCATTTTCCCAAACTATCGAAACGACGTCGTTTCGATATTGTCGTTTTACCCTTTAAGTTTGGGACGAAATTGTCGTTTCAAACATTTTTTGCAAAGGCCGAAACGACGTCGTTTCGCTCCTCAATTAGTAAATATAATAATTTATTTGGATATATATGACATATTTAAGGTTTACGAAAGATATATATGCAATTCTAAGTTTAGATTGGATATATATGCATTTTTTTAAGTCTTTGGAAAGATATATACGCAATTAAAAGTTTAAGCTAGATATATATGCAATTTTAAGCTTTTGCAGGAATATATATGCAATTCCCCCTTAAATTAATTGCAATATGCATTGAATCATATATATTAAAATAAATGTAAGGTTGGGCTTAATAAGCCTAAGACCACGAGCGGTCATACAATAATCACGTGTCAACCTTTAGTAACACCCCCCTCCACCCCCCACCTCCCTCACCCACCCCCAAACAACACCACCAAACATGGATCCCAGATGGTCAAGGGAGAATTTGAGTGATTTAGTCATCCCGACAACCAAACGAAAATCACTCCCTCTTTTGTGTGTGTGAATGTGTTGTGGTTATATTTTCGTTTAAGTGAATATTTTTGTGTAGTTGGGTTACGTTTTAACTAATGCGAGAATTTGGTGGTGGGAGTGGATGCCATTGTGGCGCGTGTCGGCGTGTGTGACACTCGACCACACTACGACCACCTGCTTATTTGATCTTGTCTAACGCACATTAATACATACACCCCCTTCCCTAACAACAACACCAAACGTGGATCCCAGATGCTCAAGGGAATTTTTGGGTGATTTAGTCATCCCGACAACCAAACGAAAATCTCTCTCATCTCTGTGTGTGTGAATGTATGTGGCTATATTTGTGTTTAACTGAATATCTTTGTTTAGTCGGTTTCGTTTTAACAGATGCGAGAATTTGATGGTGGGAGTGGATGACGTTGTGGCGCGTGTCGACGTATGTGATACTCAACTACACTACAACCACCTGCTTATTTGATCTTGTCTAAAGCACGTTAATACATACTCCGTAATGTTTATAACTATGTGTCCAAACCATTTTTGTGATTGATTTGGTTTTACATTCGTACAAATTTTCATTATGACCTAACAAATACACAATGTAGAATGGCAAACCCAACACTTCTTTTGAACGTGTTGCGAGTGGATGAATAGTCATATTTATGGGTGTAAAAAAAGCCGATCTGACCTGAACCCGACCCGAGTAACCCAACACTTCTCTGTTGCCGATGGATGAATAGTCATATCTGGGTCGGATTACGCGGGTCAAAATCTTATTCAGGTTATTCGGGTCAACCCGAATACTACATAGGATCAGGTATCGGGTCAAAAATATTTGGTTAACTCGGGTTCGGATCGACCCGATTGACCTGAATAAGGATTTTTTTTATTCATTTTTATATATATTTATAATTTATCTATGTAAAAATATTGAATTGTACTCATAATCGTGTTTACCCAAACCCGAATACACCCGACTCGAATAGACTGAACCCGATTAACTCGAGTTCAAATAGGATCGAATTCAGGTATGTTATTTTCAATCATGACCCGACCCGAATTAACCCGAACTTGACCAAACCCGACCCGATTAACACCCTAAATTATCTAACGCCTACTTCAAATTAAGTCTTACATTTTTATTAGTTGTTTTTTTTCTTTTTTCTTTCTTAAATTATCTAACGCTTTTTCAAGTACTACTTCAAATTAAGTCTTACATTTTTATTAATTGTTTTTCTCTTTTTTATTTCCTTTTTACTCACTAAAATAAAATTCTGAATTATCAACCTTCATTGTTTGTTCAAATAATTGGACCTATTTTACACATGTATCATTCCTAGTATTGGAGTATCCTCATACCAACTTTTTTATGTGGTACTAAGTACTAACATTTACACAATTTCATAGTTCAAGAGCTTAGCGCGCTTTATTATATAATTGCACTGTAAAATGACAATGTAAAACTGAATCAAGGACTGTATATTTACTCTTTGTTACACAAATATATTTCTCTAGCAACCGGACGTGTCACGCGTCACCCCGGTGTATCGTGAAGGGGGCTCTCTCCTGGTATAGAATACAACTTGTCGAGCATACTTCGACATCGATCATACACAATTCAAAGTTTTCATATCCATTATCTTGTATGTTATTGTTGGAAAAATGGTTTTTGCAAAGTGAATTTTGCAAAAATTTGTACACAATCTAATATACGTACGTATATGTTATATATATATATATTTACATTTTTTGGTAGCTTTGCGTTCTTTTTTACGAGAGCTTTGCAGCGAGCTAAAATGCGTCAAAATTAAAGTTGGTATGAATGAGATATCGTGTCTCAAAGTGAGGCACATGAAACATAAAATTTGGAAAAAATGGTGCATCTCACATCGCCTAGAAAATGAAGTGGGAAGTTGTTTATAAAGAAGTCTTGGTATTAGCTATCAAAATTTGGTTGTTGGTTTTACTCCAGGATCGAGCTCGCGCGACTTGCAAAAATGCGTTTTTTCAGCAGCTCTATTTTAAGGGAATCATGTTATCGATCATAAACATTTCAAAGTTTTCACAACCATTATCTTGTATGCTATTTGGAGCTAGGGGTGTCAAAAATCCTGACCCGACCCGAACCCGACCCGGACCCGAACCCGACTAAGCATATTCGGGTCGGGTTACTCGGGTTAGAAATTGAATTCGGGTTAGTCGGGTCAACCCGAGTAACCCGAATACTAAATAGGGTCGGGTATCGGGTTGAGATTTTTTTGCTAAGTCGGGTTCGGGTCAACCCGTTTGACCCGAATAAAGATTTTTTTTAATTTTTTTATATATTTATTTTAAAATTTTCTATATAAATTAGAACAAATAGGCAATTTTGTCACTATTTAACTTATATTCGGGTTGACCCGAACCCGAATTGACCCGACCCGAGTTGACCCGACCCGAATTGACCCGAACCCGACTAACCCGAGTTCAAATAGGGTCGGGTCCGGGTAAATTATTTTTAGCCTTGACCCGACTTGACCCGACCCGAATTGACCCGAACCCAACCAACCCGACCCGACTGACACCCCTATTTGGAGCTATCCAAATCGAACTCATGGCTCATCTTGAATCTTATGAAGCCGCAATCTTGTTTAATACAATTTTGTTTTTTGAGCTATTATTAAAGTTAAAGCTCAACTCGGTTTGCTTGTAGCACTAAGGGAGGGAGGAGTGGTTGCCTAATACCCTAATACCTTGGGGGTGCCACATCACCTCTATCCAATAAAAACCTTCCAACTCAAAATTACCCCAATACTACCCTAACTAGTGGGAGTGGTACCCTAGTACCCGAATTCTATTTTTTTTTTTTTTTTTTTAAACATAAAATCACATACAATATTTAAAATAAAAACATATCATTTCATTAAAAATAAAAAATACATATTATTAAAAATAAAAACAAATTAGAAAAAGTAAAATATAAATATGTATATACTATAAGGTTTGAAATGTAAACATGTATATACTATAAGGTATAATATATAAATTACTTATATATTAAAAAGTAAAATATAAAAAAAATATCCAATGGTCTTCTCCTTCTCCTACCTGCAGGTACCTGCAAGAAAAAAGAAACAAAGCAAAAAAAATATAAATCCATCTCCTCCAAAAAATATATAAAACACCTTCATCTCCCTTTTTTTTATAATTTTAATCAACAAATATGCGGGTAGTCTTGCGAGCTCGGAGCTCGATTTTGGTACTCGATTAAGGTACCCGATCAAGACGGGGCGATGTACCCGGTCGAGCTCCACTACTCGATTGGGTACCCGCTGCCCACTCCGTCCTCCCTAATTGCATTTGCAAGTTGGTTGGGTGTCGAAGACGTAAAGTATACGCGCTGAAGGGATGGTTAATAGTGTTTAATTTTAGCACAAGTAGTACGACTACTCTACTTTCAGACATGACCAGTAATAAATTCCATGTCAAATCATGAAATCAACTTGTTTTAAATGACTTTTTAATGTTTGCTCAGTTTATTTAGTTTTCCAACCACAAAAATCACACTTCAAGAACCACGTGCCAAGTTTTGGCGTCGAGTTTATTTCGTAGGAGTACAAGCTGCAGTTATTGTTAGATTACTAGCTAGCCTAGGTTCAAGCTTAATTGCGGGTTAAGAGGGTATTAGTTTTGGAAAAAGATCTTTTTAAGTTGTAAGAATAACTTAACTCAAGTTTTGACATTATAATCCATTAGATTTGATCTAATAACTCAAATCAAAAGAAGTTCTTTTGATTTAAGCCATTTGATCAAATCCAATAACTCTTATTGTCCCAATTTAAGTCAAGTAACTTGAGAGAATCTCATCCCATCAGTTTTAGCGTTATGTTTATGTTGTTTATTGAGTTATTATCAATGTTAGGTGTTTACTCCGTAGTATAATTAAACATACAATATTACAATCTCATAGATGCAATCATTTGTTTTTTTTTTTTTTTTTAGTAATCACTTCCTTTTTTCAATTAATTCATATGTTTGAACTCACCGTCATACATACTCAAACTCATAATTATTACTCCCTCCGTCTCATATTTATTGTCCATATTTCCTTTTTGGGTTGTCTCAAATTAATTGTCCACTTACCTTATTAAGTAAAAACTAGAGAATATAGTGGGGGAATATTCCATTTAAGTGGTTAAAAATTAATATGACCCCACTTTTATTAAACTTTGTGTTTTCTCTCTCATGACAATAATTTTGAGACGGAGGGAGTATTATTATTTTAATTTATTATTTATTTATTTTTTTTAAGTTTAGCGTCACCACTTCATAGTTATTTACACCTACTATAAATAGAAGTTGTGACCTCACACATCTTAAAGTAATAGTTACAAGGTTTTTGTGTGTGTGTGTGTAAATGGTTTACTCGATAAATTTATTATTACAAAAAACAATTAAGTAAAACGAATGTGGATGAATCCTACATTTCAGCCTAAAATTAGGCAAAAACAAAATCACTAACTATGCTTCAAACATAAACTATTATATACATGATGTCACATTTATCAAACCTGCTATAAATGTTATCTATGTTGACTACGAATACTAATATCAAAGGTATCAACAAACTGCATTTGAGCATCATTCAAACCATAATCAACATAATCATCATCATTGTACGAGTCTTTATCATAAGTTTCCTTCTTTTGTTCATACAAGCTTTTATTTTTCACTCAACTGCCACTTTTACAAGCTTTATTAACCTTGAAGCTCATAGAAGCCATAAAACTGGCAGTTTCGTTGCTAAGGATCGTTGATTTACAAGGTTTTAGTGGCTTCCTATCATCACTCACTAGCACAAGCTTCCCATCAAGCATCTGATTTTTCAATTCATTAATCCTTACAACCAAATGTGTAGTACTTGGACTACCAGATGTCCACCATCACCAAATCATTAACCAACTTTCTTTTAGTAGCTTTCTCGAAAGCCATAATTTCACTGTTTAACGCCTCAAACAAATTCACAAGAGAAAGAAGATTGATGTCATCAGAAGTTCGTTTTCCTTTTGTGTTAGAAGATGTAGTACTATTTTTTATGTTACCTTAAGTCAATGCCACATTTATATCAACATTATGAGTCGTGCTTGTAGAGTCATTCGACCAGTTAGCTTTCAGACGATAAAAAAATTTAGACTTCAATGAACGCAGTTTAATATTTTTGGAACCTCCATTTTTGCCACCTGAGTTCTTCTTGATCACTTCAACAAAACCCTTATTATCAGTATCCGGAGAATGACCTTGCCTTTATCTATCCCAGTCACCACACATTTAGGAGCAAATTTGAGACAATCATCAAGCGAGTGACTGCATTTCAATCATGTACTACAACAAGGTGGTTTTTACTATTTAACACGAATAATCTCTTTCGTATGTCCAATACCCTCCAGCTTTGGAGCAACCACCACTAAATTATTTATAAAGTCATTATATGCATTAATCTCTATCAAAGCTCTTGCATAGCTACTCCGCCCTTATGAATTCATAAATGTCTTTTTACAAATACGTTATCCATAAGTGGTTATGTAACCACTTGTTATGAGACAAAAGTAGTATATCATATTTTATCACATCATCCATTTTTTCATAACATAACCTTATCAAATAACACCTAAAAATCATCATCTTTTATAACACAAGCTTTTAGATCCTGCAATCAAACTGACTACCATAAGTGTTCAATACGAGACTTCATCGTTTTCTCGACACAATATACTCTTGGTAGTTGGTACTCCATTGGCATCCTGAACAACTAACAGCACAAGTCAAAAACAAATTAAATATGCTGGAATTTAAAAATTAAAAAACTAAAAAAATCTCTAAAATGAACTGAAAAGATGAATTGACGAGAGATGGGAGATAACTTGTACGAAGAAGATTGCTTAGCTTGGATTAAAAGAAAGACACGCGCCACCATCCACCCTTGAGTTAGTAGTACGTAGTAGGCGGCTCTTTGTAATCATTACATTTGCATTTAATTCTGAAGTTACTGTCATGTATAAGACACATACCATTCATGCTAGAGGCATGCAAAATATATTTTAATAATAATCTACCTACAAACTCACTATTTCCATTGGGCCAAACTGTCGACAAAAATCAGCTTCTTTTATTCACATAATATTGTTCTCTTTATCCTTCTTTAAATAAAGTTGATATCAATATTGATAGTTTGTACCAAAGCAAATTTGATTAAGATCAATAATTTTGACTGTCAAATTTGATTATGATCAATAGATTCTAGTATTGATAGTTTGTACCAAAGCAAAAAAAACCGCAAGGACGACGCTATTCTATCATTTTACAACCTGTCCTAGTGCCGCTTATCGGAACATAGTTTCAAAGATTGGTTTAGAGATGTCACAAGGAAGTACAGTGAATGATGTAAAAGTAAATGACGACTTTATATAGGTGGTATGTTAATAACTACTGGTACTATTGAATGCGTAACCATTGGATAATGAAATGTGTATTAGGAAATCTTTTGATTGATTGCAAGGACATGTGCACCCGTAAGTCTCTTTAAAGCCGAACATCAAGTTGGATGTGGTTAGGGGTTTAGGGCTGCAAATAAGTCAAGTTTTTATTAAACAATTCGAGCTCAAGCTTCTTTTCTCAACTTAAAAGACGATAATTTGCACACATCAACATGTTTAATAAGAGCATCCACTATGGTGGTTTATAAAATGGTCTAAGAAAAGATGACGAGGTTTATCATTTTATTAACCATAGTGGATATTTGTTTCATGCTTATGTGGAATGAAAAGGTCTAATATCTTGAACCTCTTCTAAATTTAATGCTTTTGTGTTTAATGAGGTTTTATAAAGCTTTAAGTAGTTTATCCATAGTGAAGAAATGTTTATAACAAGAAAAAAGTTTATGAATTTATGATTTCCGATGACTAAGCACTATTATAAACCTTTATAAAGGTTCACCATAGTAGATGCCCCATTCAAAGTTTCAAACATTTATTATAAAATATATATAATGCTTTTATGTATTGTACAATGTACATTGAAATTTGCAAATAAGAAATAAAAGTGTGTCAATAAACTCCCAAACTTAAAACACCACCACCACCCCAATCTGCGGTGCGTATTTGATGAGAAGTTGATGGTTTAGATGACCGAGTTGCAAAGAGGAAGGAAAATCCCAACGGCCTAAAAAAGTAACCGTTGGGCGTATATTTTTTATAAATAAAGCTCAACTAGTTTTAGGAAATTAATTGCTTTTATCATTAATAAAAAATGTTCATTTATGCATTTTTTACTTTTCTTAACCGACTTTATGTACTACCAATTATATATATTTTTGTTTTTTAAACGTAGCTTTTAGGGCTATGTTAGCAAAACCTTTAATTTTAATTTTTTTATTTTACCTATAAATACCTCGATATTGTTTCCTTTTTATTCACATTTTGAAAACACATTTTTTTCTCGTCAACAAATACTTGTTTCTCATTTCTCACAGCAAATGGATTCTGAACATTACATGTTTACATCATCGGATGAAGGAAAAAAAGTTAATATTATTAATTTGAGTTTGTAAAAAGTGCGGAGTTGATACTTGCGAATAATCAAGGTAAAAGTATGCAAATAAGAAAATAAGCACGTTAACATGAAACACACTAATTAAAGATCGTTTTGGTTCTTTTGATGTACTTAATTGTTTCTTGGAGTAATAAATTTACCGGGGAAGCCCTTTACCCAAATAAAATTAGTTGTTGATCGCTCATTTTTTCAAAACTCAACGTGTGACGAAGATACTTCTCGTAAGCGGTTCCGAATAAGGCGGCCATTATTAAAACGCATTGCTCATAATGTAACTAATCATTCTCCATATTTTCAAAAAAGTAATGATTGTACGGGAAGAGTTGACATTTCCACATTGGTGAAATGCACCTCTGCAATTCGTCAATTGTCACGCGACACCGTTTCAAACACTCTAGATGAAAAATAATGTATATAATGTACACATGCATCATATTACATAATATGAGTCGAAAATACAAAAAGAACGCAATATCTCCTGACTTTAATCTAAAAGAACCAAATCGTTTGGATGACCGCATACAAACTCATGAAGAAACGTTAAAACTTATTATAAAGTTGACGCCCGAACTCATCTGCACATTTGTGGCGATTTTATGAAACACAATGTACGTCAAGAAATAATTTGTAATTTATTTTATTTTAAATTTGTATGTAATATTTTTTAATTAATGAAATTTTAATTTTAAAATGAAGTTTGTGATAAAGTTGGTGATTATCATTACATATGTTTAGTGTTGGAGTTAAAGTTGAAGTGACACTGATTTAGTAGTGTTGATGTTTTGTGACCAATACCCCCAATCTAAAATGAGGAAGTTTATGCTGACGTATATTTAAAGTTGAACAAAATTGGGAATGTGAATATGATAAATAGATTTAAACTTCATACTTTGCCGGAGACTTTTTTAAACGACAATGTTTATTAGGTACACGGCTAAAAAGAAGATATAATAATTACAGGATATTGTTGGTTATCCGCATGAGATATAAAATATGCACAGCGAAAATGATGCGACCAAAGCTCTAACACCGAATCACATTTTATTAGCATTTATAACACAACTGTACTCATTAAAACACTTAAGATACTGCATGCACACATAAAGTTCAACGCGGATGTGAACATAGTATTTTGTGAGAGCTTAAATGTTAGAATGACATATGTTTTTTTGCGCATAGTTTAAAGTTTAAGTTATGTTTGTCAACAAATTATTTTGGACTTTTCAAAATTCACAATGTAAGCACATGGACTTATGGAGTGGTATGTTGGTATAAGGCTTGTGTAACACCCCGTTTCACATCCGAGTGACATAAGACATAATCTTGTTGTAAGCTTGAATTGATTGACCACTAGCATCATTCCTTCATGGTTTATAGTTGAACCCGAAAGAACACCCCAATGACAAAGGTATCAGAGCCATATCCTCCAGGGGTATGTCGCATGCATCTCCTGGGGCGAGATCATAATTATGAGTAGGTCTGACGAAGACGTTATAGAATTAAGTTGTGGGTTTGTACCAACTTATTCCACATCGATAGAAAATAAAACATTTAAACATATTATAAACTTATAGTAATTGACTTCTAATATCACTTTAGTTAAATTTGAAACGATACATGAGTAACTTATTGCTTCGAGTTTTGGGAGGCGTTACAAATTGTGACTATCATCATTAAACTTATGTGACCGGTCTTAAGTTCAATTTATGTTTGGTGCGAACAAATCTTATGTGACCATGCTACCTTCCCCAAAAAGTGGATGAATTTACTTGATTTGTTTTTGTGTAGCAATAGACTCAAACCTTGTAAATTAGTGAGAAAAAAATATATTTAAAAACCATAGTTAAACAAAAAACAACACCCTTTTTTAGAAACTTTTAGAAATAACTTTTGAAAAGAGTTTGAACTTTTCACATGTCAGGCTGTATTTGGCACGTGGTTTATAGGGACTTTAGCTTTTAAAATAAGCTAGCTTATAAAAATAAGCTTTGTTTGTCACGCAAGCTTATGAAAGCTTTTATCAGCCGTAAACATTTATAAGCCCAAGCAACTGAAACGGGCTTATGAGGGCTTATATATAGTTAAATTACTTAAATACCCTTCAAAATATAATGGATTATCACGCAAAAGCTAAAAAAATATTTGAAATTAATTTGATATATTTTAATACGATTTTACATTAACAATCTTCAGCTTCAACTTATTCACAAAACAATTTCATAAAAATATAAGCTACATCTTCCAACTTATAATATAGGGCTAATAACCTATTAAAGCACTATTGTTGTTAAACATGTCAGTTCTGCGTAGCGAACTAAAAAAATAACTCTTTTAGACATTAATGTTGACATTTTTGTCTTCATGTGAGTAATAAAGATAAAAAAAATAATTGTGATGACCATTTTACCCTTGAATTTTTAAAAATTGCATCCATTGTCCCAAAGGTAAATTACATAAATGGTCCCTTTACGTTTTAATCTAAAAAAATAAAAAATCGCATGTCACAAAAAAAATTATTTCAGAAAAAAAAAATTAAATAAAAAAATTTCGAAAAAAATTTTCAGAAAATTTTTTTATACGTGAATTTTTTTATCGAAAATTTTGATAAAAAATATTACAAAAAAAATTTTCAAATTTTTTTCGCGTGTCACAGAAATAAAAAATTCTAAAAAAACACATTTCAGAAAAGAAAAAAATTGAAAAAAAAGTATTTCGAAATAAAAATTCAGAAAAAAAAAATATTTTGGAACAAAAATTTCGAAAAAAAATATTTTGGAAAAAAATTTCAAAAAAAAAGTATTTCAAAAAAAATTCAGAAAAATAAATTCGAAAAAAAAAATTTGGAACAAAAATTTCGAAAAAAAGGGCCGATGGACGCAATTTTTTCCAAACGACAGGGACCATTTATGTAATTTAGGGTAGGGACGATGGATGCAATTTTCGCAAACCCACAGGGAGCATTTATGTAATTTGGAAGGGTAAAATGGTCATAATACTTAAATAAAGACAAAAATGTCATCATTAATTCCTAAAAGAGTTATTTTTTTAGTTCATTACGCAGAACTGTCATTTTTGACAACTATAATGCTTTAATAATAGATTATTAGCCCTATAATATAAGCTACAACTCCAATAATCCAACCCAGCTCGAGCTCCAGCTCTAGCTCAAACTCATTTCACCAAACATACCCTAATTACTTTTATAACAGTAAACTACAACAACTTAGGGCACGTTTGGTAGAGAGAATTTCAAAGAAATGAAATGAAGCAGAGAATAGAATCTCAGAGAATAGAAACTAGTAGAGACTTGACCCGAAAAATGAAAAAAAAAAATTATTTAAATTATTTAAAAAAATATATCTTTTTTTTTAAATTTATTTTTTAAAAATTTATGTACTTTCTTTAAAAAAAACTTGTTTTTTTTTTAATATTTTTTAAAATGTATTTATTTAAAAAAAAAACTTATTTAAAAAAAAATGTTTTTTTAATTTTTTTTAAAAATGTATTTAAAAAAAAGAAAAAAAAAAACTTGTTTTTAAATTTTTTTTTTGAAAATATATTTATTTAAAAAAAAACTTATTTTAAAAAAAAAAATATATTTAAAAAAAAAAATATTTTTTAATAATGTATTTAAAACAAAACACATTATTTAACAAAATTATAGTTGAAAAAAATGTGTCTACAAATAACTCGTAAGCGTAGTTTATTTTGCAACATAAATGTGGAGAAATGGAATTCCACTAAAAAAGTGGAGAAAAAGGAGAAATAAAATAAGGGGGTGGCAACACATGCGGTTTGGCATGAGGTATGGTGAGGCATCAAACGGCATACCATTGCCACTCACTCGGCATGGACAATTCGGCATGATGTGCGGGTTCTCAAACCGCAGCGGTATGGACAAAGTGGAGAGGAGCGTGTGTGAGGTTTTTGAATTACTGTACCGTTGCAAAAGTGTTTGTATAAAAAAAAAATTCCCTTCCCTTGGATATTATCTTACCGATGGACGGCTTTACAAACGTGGATATTATCTTACCGATGGAATCTATCCTACATATTCAACGTTGGTTAAAGCATATAAGCATCCCACTGACCCGAAGGAAAAGAGATTCAAAAAGCTATAAGAGTCTGCAAGAAAGGATGTCGAACGAGCTTTTGGGCGTCTGAAGGGAAAGTTGATGATTCTTAGTCGTCCTCTACGGGCTATGTCGGTCGAAAAGAATCGACTCCTCGTTTATGCGTGTATTATACTATGCAATATGATTTTAAAAGACGACGGGATGGCAATATCACCGGTTCATATAATGGATCAGCCGGTAGCGCCAGTTTACGATGACACTGCACTACAGGAGTTACTAGACGAAGACATCCATAATCGTCTACGATTTGATCTTACGGAGCATTTGGCGGCTCTAGACTTAGCATACCTCGATGACTAGTTTAATTTTCTTTTTATTTCAACGGTGATGTAATTTTTCTTTACGTATTATGCATTTTTTTATTATTAATGAAATATTATGTTTTTATTTAATTGTTTAATATAATTATGAATTTAAAAAAAAAAAGAAAAAAAAAAGAAAATAAAAAAAGAGTGAGGTATGGAATGACCATTGCCACTAAAAATCTATGGTGAGGTATGAAATTGGGTGGAATGAAATTATTGGTGGGTTGTGAGGTATGATGAGGTATGGAATTTATGTGTTGCCACCCCCCTAACATGTACATAGTAGTTGAATTCCTTAGAGACTTTTAAATCTCCGGTGTCCTTATTTCTCACCATCACCAAAAAATAGAAATTTATTCATTTCCATTTCTTTGTCATCAATTCTCTGTACCAAACATTATAGTCTTCTATTTGTAAATATGAAAGCTTAAACCCTCTTTACTTTAAAAGCTCAGTTTTTTTTTTTTAAAGATAAAGTAAACTAAATATAGTGAATTATTTTATAAAGTCATAGTGCGACTATATATACACAACACTTTCTAAAATAATATCTGCGGTGAGTGGTTAGGGTTCACCGACATCATTTCATAGTAAATATAGATAAGACCCCAAAGAGTCAAAACACAAAACATGGAGAATGAAAAGAAATCACGATTCAAAAGCGTTTGTGTTTTTTGTGGAAGTAGTTCTGGAAAAAGAGATGTCTATGGTGATGCTGCCATTGAGTTGGCTCAACAACTGGTATTATTTAGTAACTTCTTACATGCAAACACACATATATTCACACACACACATAATCTTTTAGACCAAAACCATAATGTGGAGTTACATTTTCATTCACAATAGTTATTTGTTATGTTGTTTTTTCATCAATAGTAATTTGGATGGTAATCTTGAATATACACAAGAAACACAAAAATAAGTGTATATCAGTATATGAACACCTTAGCCTTTTGATGTGCATATGGCATGTAAACAATTGTTTAATGTGTGTGTCTTAGAATTGAAGGTGCATAATTTAGCTTACAAATGTATGCATATATGCACACTTTGACACGTGAATTCATAAGATAGAGAACTGGATTTTAGCAACAAAAAAAAAAGGCTTGAATTTGTGTATTGAAACTCAAGATAAACATGTTTGTCTTGGAATTAAAGAGGAATCATCTAGCTTTTCATAAAGTTTAAGCTAGGCTATCCACTATCTTAAAATTTTTAAAAAATTTAAACTTGTGTAATGACATTAAATTATAATTTTTTATTATTATTAAACATATCTTCACTATTTATAAATCTTTTCAAGTTAAACATCTCACATAACCAAATACATTGAATTATGAAAAGGTCTAACATTTTAAATCTCTTCATGACACATAGGTTGAAATGGATCTCAACTATGGTTTACAAGTTTTTAAATCTCTTAATTATTTTATAAACATTTTCATAAACCATCATAATAGATACCGTAATAACAAAAAATTCTTTTGTACATAACTTAACTTTAATTTAACACTTGGCTTAAAAGAGTTTGACTAGATGTTAAAAAGTACATCATTATTTATATTCTTTTTGCTCATAATAATTGAAGGTGGAAAAAAGAGTTGATCTTGTCTATGGAGGAGGAAGCATTGGTTTGATGGGTTTAATTTCTCAAGCTGTTCATTGTGGTGGTGGTCATGTCCTTGGGTATTTATTTATTTCCTTTTAGTTCCATTTTTTGTTAGTGTTTGTTTAAGCTTATTTGACTCCGTTTGTGTTTCATAAGTTAATTTTTTGGCTTAATTTTCCACCTTACGTGCTTATTTTCTACCTTCAAAATCATATAATCTCATAAGTCGAAAAAGTATGCCGTATAAAATAAGCTCGTAAAAGTAAAAATAAGTTTGAACAAACCCCTAATAAATCTATTTGTATATATTTAAAGTGTATTTCTTACCTTCATGAAAAACACTATTAATTAACATGTTGTGTTTTTCTTTTTTGGCAGGATCATACCAAGAGCTTTGATGGGGAAGGATGTAATAATGCAAAAACACAATAAAAACAAAAAATGTTCTATATAATACAACAATCATTTTTTTTTAAAGAAAGTACATGATCAATAATCTAATTAAAATTTACAGAAAACTGGTGAAAGCATAGGTGAAGTTAAAGCTGTAAGTGACATGCACGAAAGGAAAGCTGAAATGGCCCGCCACTCGGATTGTTTCATTGCTCTACCAGGTCTAATTTGCCAGTTAAACATATCTTTAAGCTTAACGAGTTTAAGTTAGAACGCGCCGTTTTAACGAATCTGATTAATATAATTTTCAGTTTTCCGATTTCAGCTATATCATCCTTGTGCAACTCTCTAATGCTTAAATGCTTATTGTACAAATATTTGAAGCTGCAGGTGGGTATGGTACTCTGGAGGAATTACTTGAAGTCATTACTTGGGCTCAACTTGGAATCCATGACAAACCTGTAAAAACTCTTCCTTGACTTTTTGACTTTTTACTGTTTGTCTAGAGTTCACATGTACTTTGTGCATAGTGACTTGTACTCTAGTCTAGATTTGATGATGTTAGGTTTTGAAAAGTGTTGCAAAGTGCAAACTATGTTTTTAAGGCTAGACTCAATAGTAAGTTGGCGACAACACCCCTCGTCACCAAATCAGCGTCACATCACCACTCCCCTCGCCGTTCATTGGTCCTTCACCTCCAAAAATTAACTCATTTTATACAAACATATTCCACAAAATAACCCATAGACACTAACAAAAATAAATAAATAAATAAATGGTGACCACTGTCACCAATTCTCTTCTTTTTTTTCCTTGGATGGCACGTGACCCATGGATGATACAATGGAGATGGCGTGTGATGTGGGAGGGTGAGGAAGTAAGGGTGATGTCCATTGTGTGTAGTCTAAAGTAAGAGATAAATACACCATTTTTTTTGTTAGATACCGGTACATCATTTTAGGGCTGAGCACAAAACCGAGAAAACCGAGCCGAACCGGAAAACCGAACCGGACCGACCATTTTCGGTTCGGTTTCGGTTCTATGTCTTATCGGATTTCGGTTTTCGGTTCGGTCGGTTCGGTTCGGTCCGACCCAAAACCGACCAAACACGCACCTAAAGCATGTAAACCGGGCCGAACCGACCGAACCGACACAAAACCGAACCGAACCGATTCGGTTCGGTTTCGGTTCATGTTTTTTGTGAAATTCGGTTCTCGGGTCACGTCGGTTCGGGTCGGTTCGGGTCGGTTCTGGACCTTTGCTCAGCCCTACATCATTTCGTACAAGCTATTCAATACATTGTGACATTGCATTGCACATATGGTGTATGCATTGTACAAGTCATTGACTTGTTGACTTTTTTTAGAGTTTAACTTTGGCAAACAATGCATTCATGACTTGGTAGTTGGTACTTTATGTAGAAGATTTTGGTGGGAATTTTGGGGGGAATGAATATGGTTTTGCCATGCATATTTATCCGGCTGATTCAATATAAACATTGACTTTCACATACTGTCCTTATGATGGACGTGTGAGCATCATCGGTTACGTTTGCAAAAAGTTATACGGAGTATATTTTTTTCTCAAGGGTTTATGTTGCGGAAATGATTTGCACACTCAACATTTTGATTGACACACTCCATACTGTGCATTAATCTGTTGTATTGTACATATATTCTGCTTTAACCGGTTGTACATATGAGTGTCTCAATCAAAAGCTAATGTGTGCAAATCATCTCCCATGCAAACTAGAATAACCATGCAGTGAGTAATTGTACTGAAGTATTGTACTGTATGAAAGGTTGAACTTGTTTCTTGAAAATGATACATTTTTGGTGGGAAATGATAATGTGCAGGTGGGATTACTGAATGTGGATGGGTACTACAATTATCTGCTCACATTCATCGATAAAGCAGTTGATGATGGATTTATCAAACCTTCTCAACGTCACATCTTTGTCTCTGCTCCAAATGCCAAAGAGCTTATTCAAAAACTCGAGGTTAGTTTATTTAATGCATGTCTTTTCATCATCATCATCATAGATTTGATCTTCTGCATGTCATGTTAATTAATGGTACAACTCTTTAATGTGTGTGTTTTCTAGTGATCAGTAAGTTGCATTTCAACTACTCATGCTTCCATGCATTCCTTTTGACTCCTTGAACAATACTAGTAGTACATAAAATGTTAAGTAGTTTGCCTTATGTTGGTTTATGTTGTTTGATTTGAAGCTACGATTCACTGTGGATATAAGTTGAGCTAGTATGAGGGAATGGGGTATGGTTACTTGAAAGTCGATGCATAGTCAATGCGTTAGGGAGACGGGAAAAAGAGATGTCGGACGATTCAATGAAATGATAAGACTTAAGTTTTCCATACTTGACCGTTTTGGTGGAACCTGGATACAAGTTGTCTCATTGATTTTGGTGGCCTGCTTTCTTTCATGTTCGCATAGAAAGAAAACAATCATAAATTAGGAAACAACAGTCTCATTGTTTTACATGTCGACTAGGTCAAATGGACTAATTTCATTGTGAGCTTAAAATGTGGGATTAGCAAGGGCTTTTTGAAATTTGAGAAAATGATGCAGTTTGCCTTGTACAATCCCTCAATTCGACCACATTCTTGTAGAACCATAAAAAACAGAATTACGCAATGTTCAAGGTGCCAAATTAAAAAATGTCATAAGTTTAGGAGCTAAGGTGAAAATATGAAAAGCAAATTGTCTGGTCAGGGGATACCCAAAGCCAAGCCAATAATTGATGAAATATTCATAAAAATAGCAGAGACAAAATGGGTATGTAGTGATAAAGAATCTTGACAGGAGGTTACATACAATGTCTTTTGTTTATCTTGTCTGTATCTAATTGTCATACCCCGAATAAACTTTTTTTCTGATGCTTTTATGGTGAATTATAAAACTTTGGGGGACCAGGAGTACACCCCTGTAAAAGATGTAGTGACTCCTCAAGCCAAGTGGGAAGTGGAGCAGCAGCAGCAGCCAGTTGGGTTCAATGCATTACAAGCTGAAGTAGCCTTGTAGACCATCGATTAACCGCATGTCGTTCTTTGGGTGTTTTAGCGTAACTTGGGTGGTTCTTGAAGACTAATTGTCGGCTTTAAAGTAAATATGTTTTCATTTTGGATGCGTCGGGTTGTTGTATGGTACAACCAAGTAACGTAAGTAAGAGTTGTACTATATGAATACTTGATGCATATGCTAAGTTGTAGTTTTATCATTTGACGTTAGACGTTTGCCTTTTGTAACCATTGCTATAATGGTATGTAACTCATGTATGGAAAGTTGTACTCATGATGTTACTCGAATAGTAGACCAACCGTAATCAGTTATTGTTATTAGTATAACGAAAATTTGTCTAGCATTGGCTTCGAAATTTCTTTCATGGCGCTGTAGTTAGGGTCAGTTAGCCGGTTAAGTCCCAACCTAGAAAGAGAAATGAGGTTGGGCTGATATCGTTTGTAACAAAGAACTATTTTGATTTTTCATAATTTTCGCTTAATTTTGTTCGACTGACACTATGATAACGCTAGATAGGTGACTGAGTCCCTTAGAAGGCAACATGACAACGATAAAGAAAACAAGGAACACATGGAATTATCATTGAACAATTTAAGGAACATAAATAGGGTTTCCCTGTATGTGCACGTGCACGTACATATGGAACTCTAGCTACAAACACTTATAACCAAACTAGATGAGTTAAAACCTGAATCGAAACAACCATTTTTCGAGTGCCGACCAGGCCTAACGACATTCTACTTGCAACATTTGCTTTCCCTTTCAAGATTCTACTTGTCAAAAAAATCCAAATCACGATTTAACATTTTACTATTAGAACTTTAGAAGACAGAAAAGCTGGGCTGTGGTCCAGTTGTTTTCTTATATTAGCCCAAATGTATTGTTGTCGATGTATTCAATTGACATCCAGTTCTACACTTGGAGTCTCCAAGGAGATCACATCTAAATATTTATTTTTATTTCACCTCTTTATTTATTCTCCAAAAAAAAATAACTAACCAAGAAATATTGTTCTCAGTTGGGCCAAATATGGGCAACCCAGGACCAGCTGAGCCTAGATCGATCCTTAGCTATAAAAGGCCCAAAGCAACATTGGAGGGATCAGGAATCAACGTTGAACACAAAGACCAAGCCTTAGATTGGTATGGTTTGTTGGCCTTGTTAGAAACATGGCTTACTTAATCTCTAAGGGCCGGTTCTAAGCGTTATACTAAGCGTTATACTAGGGGTAGCGATTTCTGACCCGACACGAAAACCGACCTGAAACCGACACGAAAATTAACAGGTTCGGGTTGTGCTAAATAGATTCCGGGTCAGGTTTGGGTAGACCTATCTAACCCGTTTATTAAACAGGTCAGGTTCGGGTTGGGAATAAAATAAGCGGATCGACCCGCCAACCCGCTTAAGATTTTTTTCATAAAATATAAAATTATTTATATTTTATTATGCGGGTTAAATGTCTTAAACGGGTCAACCCGAAAACCTATTTAACTAGTTTAACTCGTGTAACGCGCCAACTTTTGTCTATAAAAAGGGTTAAACGGATCAACCTGAAACCCGCTTAACCGATTCAACCCGTATAATATATTCAACCCGTGTAATCTATTTAACCCGCCAACCCAAGTATATATACGGGTTAAATGGGTTAGGTTCAGGTTATGTCTAAACAGATTAGGGTTGACATAGCTGACCCGATAATTTAAATGGGCCAGGTTTGGGTTGGGATTTTCTGACCCGCCAACCTGACAACCCGAACCCGCCAACCCGTACAAGTTAGTTTGGTTTTTGAACCTAAGACATATATAGGATATCCAGGCAAGCAAAGCTAAATCATGAACCAATTATGGTTACACAAACCCAATTGCAATTTCCAACCAGGTTTCACTCACTTTTGTTTACACTCACTTTTGTTTAGGATGCAGAGTAAGGATCAAATAAGAAATAAAAGTAAAATGAAAATGATGAGAAATAACTACAGCCGCACATTTCAGATGCATCTACAAAAAGAGATGCATCTCCCATTAAATTCTCCTGCTATATTTGAAATGTATGGCTGAAAACATTTCTTATTCTTCTTATTTTTATTTTTCTTCATAGTGGATCCCTTCCCTTAAGATGCATCCCAGCATGTATTTTCAATTCTAATGTAAACATAGGATGCATTGAAAAAAACTATGATCAACAAGCTTTGCATTTATCATTATTTATCTAACAACTTTTGTATGTAAATTCATTCAAAAATTTGATGTCAATCACATTTGACAGCAAATTATTTACTAGTTTGTTTGTGAAAATGTGTACCAATGATGATATTATGAACCTCGACGATCTCCTTTATGTCGTTTTTCTTCAAGCCCGGCAGCCTCATTTAACATATCAAGAGCATCTTGATGCATGTCTAGCTTCGAAAGAGCGACTGATTGCATGTAGAATGCGGTGGGCCAGTCTCCATACACAATCTGTGCTTGCATGGCGTCTCGAAGGGCGGCATCAGGTTGATCACAGAGTAGATGGCAAAGGCTTCGCCTTGCTAAAACGGTTGGTGAAACCATCGTTCCCACGTCAATGAACTGCAGATAGACAGGGTTTAATACAAAACCAAGTGTCAATTCCAAACAAAGTACTACACAAAAGGGCATATTGTGCATAAAAAGAACATACTTAAAATCAATTAAATAGAAAGCCTGATATATTTCTACTTTGGAAGAAGGAGGAAGTTCTTGTTGATAAGCTTGTTAACGGTAAAACGATACTTACTGATGAGGAAACAAAGATATGGCCACTCAGAATGTTTATGAACTACAAGGAAGGATGGGAAGCTAAATGGAGAACTTAGTGCCCTTTTATAGGGAAATTTCAAAATGAATGTTGAAGTGAATTGGTGAATTGGTCACTGTTTGTTTGTTTGTCTTTGAATAGCATGTTGTATGTATGTTTTAGCTCCAATTTCAGTTGCTGTGGTATGCCACTAGCAATGATTTGGATGCTTATCATGTATCATGTTTTTTGAGATAATATATTTTCACCGTTGCACCAAAAAAAAGAACATACTTAAAATCAATTTTCCATGTTAAGGAACGTACTCTCAAAATGAACATTTAATAGCGCTTTTGTTTGTTGTTTTTTTCCGTCAATGCCGTTAAGGGCTTATATTATAAGCATGTAATAGAAGAATGAGATCCGGGAGTCTAGCTTCTTTGTTTGATCACAAACTTGTAACATAGATCCTCAAATGTCATTTTGAATTTTGAGAACACATGTTCATTTGCCATATCGTAATCGTAAGTACCTGTGAATAGAAGTCAATGGCAGCTTTGAAATCTTTATCACGGAATGCATGGTCGCCACGTTTCCTAGCCTCCAGCATATCTCTCATCTGTTGTGTCCATTCTTGGAATGACAACTGAAAAAACAAGCTTTAACGATTCCGATGCATATAGCTGAACATAGCACAAAGTACAATTTAATTACCTCATTGGTTCCGGTTCCATCATCATCACGATAATGTGTCATTACCAAGATCTGATGTATCGCCGTAAGATCCTTCCGGGAACAAGCCTCTCCCAATGGGGAAAGATGGCGCGGTGGAGTTGATGGAGCTTCCTCTTGTTTCGAAATCCCGAGCATCACATGAGATGGGACCTAAAAATCCCGTCATTGTAACAATATGTTTCAAAAATATGAAGATAAAAAGTTAATTTACAAACAATAATTTTCTTAAGAAAAACATTCTTCTTACATCACATTTGGTTTGAAGCGGAGCAAGTGTTGCAACGATGTCTTTGATACTTGGCCTATCTTTAGGTTCATATTGCAAGCATTTAGAGGCAAGATCGACGAGTATAGTTGCTTCATCTGTTGAAAAGTTCCCTTCTAAATGTGACTCCATTAGAAGAATGATATTTTTGCCACGGATCAAATCCAGCGCCTAGAATAAACGAAATTGGATTGGAATATAAAATGAGCTACAAAATAAGAAAAAAGGGAAAAGTGTGCAGCCACTTTGGGTCTTATTTTCATTCGGTTAAATGGGCCGCAAAATTGCTACGTTCATTTTTTCTCACCAATGAGAGGAAACATGTATCTTGAATGTTAAATTGTCTGAATGAATAGAAACAACTTACATGACTTGGAGGGATGTGTTTCCCACTTAATAGATCTAAAAGTACCGTCCCAAAGCTGTAAACAACACTTTCTGGAATAACTCTTCCTGCAGTATAAAGAACATAGCCACGCATTTAGAACAAACAGAAGAAAAATAATCTATGATGGGCGCAATATATAAAACAATCATAGCTTTTGTCTTGTGCTTTATGAAGAATAGAAGTGATTACCATGTTTGAGATATTCTGGAGGTGTGTATGCAAGATTAGTGCTATAACTTTTTCCGTCCCTACTATTTCTCATAAATCCAAAACAAGAAAGTCGGGGATCTCCGTCCTACAGAGTCCATTAATCAGAGGAATATTAGCTTCAAAACCATAGCATCAGAGCTAACTTTAAACATTTTTATCTCTGGGTAACATATTTTTTAAGAAATAAAATGGAAACTTATATTGATTCCTATAATAGCATTATAGGTTACAAAAATATCACATAATAGGTATATAAAATTTAGAAAAAAAGAATGGCTCAATTAATTTGGGGTAAGGAAAGTATAAACAAGATTTTGATGGTGCACCTCATCAAAAAGGATCCTGTATGCATTGAGGTCATGGTACAATTCCCGACCTTCAGTGCTACAATAGTTTAAGGCATCAGATATGTATTGAGCAACCCGTATTCGCATAGCCCACTCAATTGTTTGATTTTCCCCTGCAAATTTCATGTAATGCATTAATGAATGGAAATAGTCTGTACACGAGCGAAGCAAGTTGAATATGGTGTCCTATAGGACTTCACCTAGACTATAGGACGCCAAGATTCCATATTTGTAAAAAAATAATAATAATCTGTTATCATCTTGTTTTTATTTGATATATAGAGTTATAGACTCTTTCTGTCAAGAAGGTGCTACTAAAATTGACAAGATATCTTCATAAGAAATTTAGCAACAAAAGAGAGTGTAAACAAATTGCTGAAGAAATCTTCATAAGAAATCTATACTTGTGACTTTGTTTTGGTGTTAATCTGACGTATTAATTAGAAATCAATATCACTCAAAAAGAGGGCATGTGCCCAATCCCATATCTCTTATAAAGATTATAGTTATCAAAGGTGGCAAAATCCAATAAAAGAATGCATTGACTAGAATCGTTATTAAAGTAAAATAACCATAACTCAATCGATACACTTGGAAGGTTCGTCTCATTATACTATATGTAATGGTGATAGTATTGAATTAATATTCACATGGTCGTTTAATCACGAACGATTAGTTCAAACTATGTTCGTCCATTATTCATTGATATCCAATATTTGTGTCCCATCTACAATTCTTCTAGACTAGAGCCAATAGAATTTCTCGTAGCGATTCCATACCATATAAAATTGAGAGGACTCACAGAAGGACTTTTAGTATAGTCGTATGTGAGTGGCCCATTAATCAAAAGGTTGTGGGTTCAAGTTCAATTGAGACATAGTGTGGTACTGAGTGTGTTAAACAATTGTCGGTTTAATATATACGTAAATAAATAAATAAAATAGGACGCACGATATGAGTGTTCAGATTGACCACCAATACGACCTAAAGTAATGAATGATAAATGCATATACTAGAAGAATACGTACAATGAAATAGATGCTTAGCCAGAGTGTCATTAGGCATATATTCGGCAACAAGCAACCTCTCTTCGCCATCACAGCAATACCCAATCAAATTAGCTAGTCTTTTGTGACGCAACTTGCCAACACCCCATGCTTCCTCCTACCAGATTTAACAACCCATTGTCATTTTTTCACAGTAAAAATAAAACTTGAGGATTCATATATGGATAAGCAAACTTATGTAATGTATATGCGTATATGTACATGAATAATAATAAAAACCACTCAAAATTTAGTTTGCGACTCATTTACACATGTAAGATTTGCTTACTTTCTCTATTTAGTCCGAATTACCATACAAATAACTTCTTGTACCATTTGCCTTTTTGAAGTTCATAGTCATAAAACTTGATTAGGTTCATAATTCAGTATTATGTTGGCCTTTCTTTTTTACTTTGACATCTTGCAGGTGTTGTCAATTTCCTTTTTGGTATAAAAGAAATTATACCCTTACATACTTTGATTATTATAGCTCATTGTAATTATCCCAGTTAGGTACGAATCCCCTAGCATAATGTAAGAGACTTAGTGCACCAACGTCTGGTCTATTAGTTCACCGTTAAAACAAGTATACTACAATCAGAGGCGGAGGGGGTAGGGGGACAGGCAGGTGCTGGGCCTCTCCCAACCTGTCCAGCGTCCAGTTAATTCAGTGTTAGCTATCGCCCAAAACTATTTCATTTTCACAGTTTTGTATTGTGCCTCCCTTTTACCCAGCCGTTGATTAAGCACCTCAAGGACCTCAACTATAATGTTGAATGTTTCCATTTTGGTTTTCATTTCTTTTGGTCTTTTAACGCAAGTATTCAATTAACCCAGATATTCTTTAGTAATTTCTTTCGTTTTTTGATGCAAATATTCAACTAGTAGAGTATGATATTATGTTTTTTTAAGAGTTTATGGTATATTATTTAGCTTTTATAATACTTTTAAACAGTAACTAGTTAAATAAATTACTTCTAATTTGTAATACTGAATATTTTGTATCAATTTAAAGATCCCAGTATTATTAACTTTCGGTGTATATAAAAAGTTATGAATCATATAACTGTCGTTGTTATCAGTTTACACAAGTTTTTTTTACTCCTACATAGTTTCTAATTTCTAAGTGAAATCATGGACAAAATAAGAATAAAAAAACTAATCGATTTTTTTAAGCAAAAGAATGTGTTGTTTATAACCCCGTAATCGTAATCGGAATCGCAATCACAATCGCGATGTAACCTATAAGGTATATAGTTTATATTAAAATTCCAAACCACAAGACGTGATTTTATTTGCATATCGTTACTTTTTCATAAAAAATTCGGCACCCCCTAACTCTAAATCGTGGCTCCGCCCCTGACTACAATGTTCACCAAGGCTCCCACAGACTCCAAAAACTATTACCAAAGGCAAAAATGATAATCATTCATCTTTTTGCCAACTTAAAACCAAAACAACTTTCAACACATAATACCCGTAAAAGTGCAACTTAATCAACAAAACAGTCAAAACTTATAAAAGCTTTTCAAGTCATTGCAGTTTTTTAAAGCTAAAGTTATAGTCAATTTTACTTTAAGAAAAAAGTATTAATTACTAAAAGACTAAAGTAAATAAACAGCCACGATTATCATTATTTTTATAGAACATATACAAGTAATTAACAACTATTTTGTCTACACACAGGTTTAACTCCATTGTAACTTAGAGCACTTACAACAATAACACCATAACACCAATAACACCGTCCACGTCAGCGCCACATCAGCTTTAACATTTAACATTAACATCCCCAAAAAACACCCACAACAATAACATCCCAATAACATCAATAACATTCCCAACAATTTACAAAAACAACCCATCATTTAGGGGCATAAATGAAAAAAGAAAAGAAAAAAAAAAAAAAAAAAAAGAAAGAAAAAACCCAAATAACGGGCGTTAAGGGGTTAACGGGGAGGGACTAACGCTGCAATAACGCCGGAGGTCCAAGGGTGATAACGGCGTAACGCCGTTAATTTACGTAAAAACGCCGTTAGGGCGTTAGTGTTGTAACTGCTCTTATACTCAGAGCGCTAGGTACCGTTGGAGCCGTTAGTGGTGCCGTTAGTGGTGCCGTTGGTGGTGCCATGGAAAAAGTGGTGCCACCTCAGCAACTTTTTCCTATGGCACCAGATTTCTCTATAACACCAAAACACCCCTCCCTAGCTAAAACGTCACTTTTTGGTGCCATTGTGCATTTTTTTCTTTTTTTTCCCTCATTTTTAAATAAACAATATATTAAACTAAAAATTAGTTTCATTAATAAAAAACACGTTAAATAAATAAAAAAAATTGACATCAAATTATAAAAAACTCGTTGAAATTACCAGATTTTATAGTCCAAGTTAGAGCATTGGGTATAGTGGCTATATCTCTAGCCAAAATGACATGGACATGGTTTTGGCTATGCCAAATCTTAGCCATTATACCATCATGGCTATGCCACTTCCAAGTTAGCCACTTCTCCAACACACAAAAGACAAAATATTTTCATTTATGATTTTCAACCATTTGAAAATAATGAAGGTGTGTAGGGCCCAAATGGTTGTGTTGAAGTTAGTTATGAGGGATAGGTATTTTGAGGTTGGAGTGTTGAAATGAGATGGCATGTGGTGGAGCCCAAATGGCTAAAAAATAGTAGCCATTATACCTTATGCTCTTAGGCCTAACACTATTTCAACTAATATTATATCATTCCTTGCCTTTATTTAATGCTTCTTGTTTCTTCTTTCTACCCTCTCTCTTTCATCTCTCCCTCTATCTCTCTTTTCAATATTTGCAGGTTTCTTCAATGTCTAGAAAAGGTATAACAAAAAGCCTCTTTATATTCAACTCATGTAAGCATATTTCTTGAAAGTCAAAGATTATTTACATGCTAATTAATCACCATCTTTTGACCAACTAAGTTTGGTGTTGTCCTGATAGTTCCTGATTCTTATTTTTTGTGGTTCTCGACACCATAATCTACAAACCAACAACAAACGAAAAAAAAAATAAAAAAAATGAAAGAAAACCTTTGGCGTGAGCTGGTGGCCACGGCGCCAAGGCCCACCAGCCCACCTCCGGTGAGGTTTCTAGCGCCATCGTCTCGTGCCATCGGCCATGGCTTGAGCCAACAGCCACTGTACCGAGGGCTCTCAATATATACCTCGTTACTTTTGAAATTATAAAACAAATATATTAATTTGAGGTTCCCAATACATATTCAGGTGTTTAATTTTCCTAGGAAATTGAATCAAATTTATATGGTTATTGTTAGACACGAATACACGATAGGAAAAAGTATATACGATTTTCCTAGCTAAAAATAGCAAGATATGTAACTTTGAAACCTGTCATAAATAACAACTTACCTTTACTTACTATATTTCACCTTTTTAGTAAAAAATGAAAGTACTCTAGGTATGATCCCTATGATATGAAGCAAAATCCCACTATAATTGGTAAAACAAATTAAAAAATTACCGCAAATTGTTTAGGATCAGGCCAAGCATTTTTAGAAAATTTCTTGACAGCAATCAACTTTCTATTCTTGAGTCTTCCTTTAAACACAAGATTTGGTGCTTTTTCACCACTTTCTGAGACAATTAAATCTCTACTAAAATTATTAGTAGCAACTTTTAAGTCACCAAAACTAAACTCACAGAAAGAAGGTGTTGCACCACCACCACCACCTCCTCCTCCTCCTCCTACTGTGGTTGCTGTTTGTTGTGGTACCTGACTTGAAAACTTTTGTTGGGTGGTGTTTGAAGGAGAATTTTGATGACTGTGAACATTTGTTTTTTGATGGTTTTGTATGTGATTCCTTTCAGGGTTTGTTCTTGATTTTGGAGCTGATGCACAAAGTCCCATAATTGATTTGATTGAGTTTCTTTGGTTTCAAGAAAAATAAAATTTTCTAGTGAGAGAAAATGTAGAGTGAGAATATGAACATATTTGTTCCTTTGGGTTATAATTTCTATAGCTTCTTTGTTGGTGTTGTGTTTTGATGTATGGATTATGGAATGAGATAAAAAGTGTTACAGTTGTTAGATGCTTTGACATCTATATTTATTTCAACTTTATTTGTCCTTTAGACCATCATGTTTGGTGGGCATATACGTGGTTTTTTGTATTTTATACTAAGTTTATGTGTATGGATTATTTTTTTTATATAAATAAACATATACGGAGTATAACATTTTTTGATCTTTTTATATTAACACATGCCATTTGTATGTTATGTATTTTATCAATAGAAAATTATCAAAAGAGGCCAATTTTTTAAGATTGGATCATTTTTTAGACTTTTTTTCTTCTCTTTCTTAAAAGAGCTATGCTCAACTGCTCAATGCTCAATTGCCCACCTGCTCAACTGCTCAATGCTCAATTGCCCACCTGCTCAACTGCTCAAGTACAAAAGAATGACACGTGGACTGCTCGACTCCATTATTTTTATGACACGTGTCTTTCCTTTTGATTGCTCAACTGCTCGACTTGACTGCTCAACTGCTCGACTCCACCCAAATTTTGCCACGTGTCATTCTTTTGTACTTGAGCAGTTGAGCAGGTGGGCAGTTGAGCATGACTCTTTTGGGAAAGAGATGAAAAAAAGTCTTAAAAATTGATCAACCTTAAAAAATTTGCCTCTTTTGATAATTTTCTCTTTTATTAAATGTAAACGAAAATGAGCAAGTCCTGGACGTTTTCGTTGACTTGTCATATGACCAACATAAGAAAATATACTTCAAAAGACTGTTTTCATAGTTTTCAAAATGAAAGATATTAGACTAAAAAGCAATGTTGTTTGTGTTATTACTCTTACACAAAGGCGTCTAAATAGTGTTATGTAGAGCATTCACAAATCACAAGTTGCTTTCTGCCCAGCGCTTTTTGAGACTTACCCTACTCAATGAAAATAGAAATTAGACTAAGAAGCAATGTTGTATGTGTTATTACTCTTACGCAAGGGCATCTAAACAGTGTTATGTAGAGCATCCGTAAGTTGCTTTCTTGCTCGGGCTGAATGGTTAGGCTTGTGGCATGTCAGTCAACTTCACAATGTTGGTGGTTCCAAAGAATTCAACATAAAATAAGTTAGACAAAAAAAATAGACTTTTTCTGATGTTGTATGTGTTGTTACTCTTACGCAAGGGCAAAAATGGTATTTAGAGCATTCGAAACAGCTACGTTCCTGCTCGGGGTGGAATGGTTAAGGCTTGTGATCGGTAGACTCCACTAATGCAGGTGGCTCCACCGTTGATTGATTTTAGATGGACCTTGAATCTAAATTTCTAATGATTGGCTAATGGCACATGTTTCCCCTTTTTTAACTTAGTATCTATTTATACTATTCTTTATATAGTAATATATCTCCTATTTTTTTACCGTTCTAAATATTGCATTCGATTCTCTTTTTACGCTTAACTTTTTTTAATCTAGACAAAAATACAACTAAGATGGGTTTTTCTGCTATCAGATAACTTAAATAATACCGAGATCATCAATCCAAAAACAATTTAACTAAAAAAAATAATTACCGTCTTAATCTCCATCCAAGTTGTTTGAAACAAATCTATCACTTCATCCATTAGACCAAGTAATCTTTTCACACCCGGTGAATCTTGATCTTATCATAATTCTCATACCAATCTATCCGAAATTCCTATCATGTTTACACCCAGAGAATGTCACCCATATAACCAATTATAAAACACTCAAATCACAAATTTTTACAACAACATAGTTCTCCACCAAGTCTTTCACAATTAGAAAGCGTAAGAACACCCGATGTGTTGTACTAGATGGGTGAAAAACAGTTTTTTTCTTAGCGATGTGACTATTGCACAAGAAGAAGAAAAGAAAAAGAGGGTGTTCGAGTAATAAGAAGGAAAAGGAAAAGGAAATCTAACTGCACAAGAATTGAAAAAACAAAATTTAAGCAAAGAGCAAATTACACCGTTCGTCCCTATAGTTTGAGCGAAATCCCTAACCCAATCCCTCGACATTTTTTTTGCATGATTAATCCTTATAATTCTCCAAGTAGGCCCTCTTGGCCACCCACGACCTTGGCTTTTTAGAGAATCCCGCTCCTGTCTCGTAGGACTTGTAGCTCGGCAGTCCACCGGGTGGGTTTTTTTATCCTTCCAGTTTCGAGTGTATTCTTGTATGAATTTTCGTAACATAGTTCATCCCTATGTCTAGCGATCGTTAACTGTTTGTGTTAAAACCCCTCAAGTGTCTTGCACATGAGGGTATGATAGTCAACTTACCTCATCTTCGTTCCTCCATAAATTTTCGCTTTTTTTTTTCTTTTTTTTTAAACAAAAGATCATCACATCTTCAAGCCTTTCAACCATTTATATGACTCATAAAAAAAACTTATAAAAACAATTTTTTACCATGAACGCACACCCTCCACATCTGATCATCAAAGATCACTACCACTATAATAAAAAACCATCTTTATTTCTCTATCTAAAATCCTAGAAATAAAAAACCGATATAACTTTCCCAAACCCACTTAAGATACAAAGTTATAATCAAGAACCTAATCAACGATCACTACCACTAAAATAAAAACCTTTTCTATCTAAAATCCTAGAAAACAAAAACCAATATAACTTCCACAAACCCACTTAAGATACAAACTTATAATCAAGAACCTAAATAGACATTGCTTCATTAACAATAAATAACATAGTTAATTATAGGTAGAAGAGAAATCAACACACTATTTATATGAGTTTTAACAAAAAAATATACAATGCGGGGATATGAAGATAAGATTGTTGAGTTTTGAATTAGGTAATGGTGGCATGAAGATAATGTTGCGATATTTGGTCAGTTATAATTTTGATTATAAATGGTTAAGATGAAATCGGGTTCTAATATTTTTATGGAAATTAAGAAATGAAAAATGAAGAAGAAAAATTATATTGATGAATTAATAAAAAAATAAACTGAAGAAATGAAGAAAGAATTGAGGTCTGGTTTACTAGCATCGAGTAAAAAAAAAAAAAAAAAAAAAAAAAAAAAAAAAAAACGATTCAAGATGAAGTGTAAAAAGACATTTATACCCTCATGTGAAGGCACAAGATAGGTTTTAACGGGCATAGTTCACGATCATTAGGGATAGGGATGAACTGTGTTATGAAACGCCATAAAAAGGACTTACCATGCAAAAAATGTTGAGGGACATGGGTAGGGATTTCGCTCAAACCAGATGGATGAACGGTGTAATTTACTCTTAAGCAATAAGCAATGGATTTCATGGAGTGGACAAGAAAAGAGGATTTGGTTCGGTGCAAGGATACGTTGACATATTGGAAGAGTCAATGCTCACAAGCAATCAAGATTTACAACTATTTTGTAGACATCTGCGTAAATAGTTCCATGATCAACTAAAGAAAAAAAGTATACCATACTCGAGTTGGCGAGTATTCATATTCTTGAGACATCTATCGTGGCTCGAAGTGTTTTTTCGGGATTTTGGACAAATATATCAATCAATGATAGGGGATTAGTCAGACGAGGACATTCAAAAGTCCACTCTTAGAGGAATTTCAACTTGTTTGACGTAAAGTTTTGTGATCCACTCAAAAGTTTACTATCTTCGACGATTGTTTTAAAATATAAGAAAAGAAATTCAAATAATCCATCTAACGAGTTGCGAGGTGCAAAAAAAATAAAAAGTAAAAGCAAACATAAGTTAAGGCAATCCAAAATTAGTTATATGATCCTTCCGAATGCCTCTTGATAATACAAAGAGATTTAACTTGTACTTTCTCGAGCATCAAAGGCGTAAGTCATAGAAT